>BLKR01009076.1:0-139015 GCA_011170035.1 Teleogryllus occipitalis | reverse complement strand
TTGATTTGTTATTTATGGACTGTGTTATTTCGTTGCGAGTTATTTTTAATTACAGTCAAGTTTTCTTAAACCACAAACGTGTTTTTGGAGCGGTAAAATATCGTAAAATATAGAAATAAAAATACTTAAGAACTGAATTCAAAACTGTATATTTCTTTTTTGAAAAAGGTTTATAAACGTGCTACGAGACTGATATCACTGTTGATATCAGTTTATATTTACACTTTGGAATAGCTATATGCTATTTGAAACTTCGCGGTGCACCCCTTCGTATTTGTTTGTCGCGTGTCATTTGTTTATGGCTTTTGACATCAGCACCCGTGTAGTTTTAGAGCAGAAGGTACGGTAGTTCCGATCTCTTTCTCTTTAATTGGGACGTGAGTATGTAAATTTGATTTACAATGTTCATTTTCGTAATTTCCTTTTCACATCTTGGTAGAGTATCTATGCTCATCAACCAAGGAACACATCGTTAACATAACCTCTCGGTTATACGGTTTATGTGGAAATGCATGTTTTTGTTTACGATTGGTTCAACCATGACCAAGAACTGATTTGGGATGTAATTTCTAATATTGTCTCCGTAAGTGCTGATATAATGAAATTTCATTTTGAAGTAAGCTGTAGATAATGCATTTGTCGCGATACAAGAGAAGATGAGGGTGAAAAGAGAAGCAAATTCAAAATTAATTTTTTTCTTTGATTTTCGATTATTTTGTTTTATAGTTTTCTTATTTACTTTTCACTTTATCATGATTAATTGCGGTAAAAAATGATTTGAGAGTAAGACAAACATATGGAATGTTTTGGGGCATATTTTGACAAATTATCTTTTCAATGAAAGTTTTTATTAGGCTAACGATTTTATTTTAAAGCACTTGTGCCTTTCAAAATACATCTATTAAATAAATTTTATTTCATTTGCTTTCAACGATGAACAATGTAATTTACAATGAAAAATCGATTTTTTACAACTTTGAACACAATTATCTAGTTTTAAGTCTATACATTTTTTAAAAATAAAATAAAGTTTGTTTTATTTTTCAGCGCACATTAATAGCCATAGCAATGCACATAGTTTTGAATTAATCTTCCACGTAATCATTTCAATTATTATTACAGTATATTTTGTAAAATTTATGATTTCAAATTATGTTAAAATGCTTAGCAAGTTGGACCACGATAGTTTTGGAAACCAGACCCCGTTGTTCTTACGTATTTTTATTTTATGTTTAATCTATGTATTGTTTTATTTTGTAAAGTATATTGTTTGGGAAGAAGGTGATGTATGCACTGGCGTTAAAAAATGTTGCATATTTCCTTATGTTATTTAGACACTTTGTTTATAAATGACAGTCCGTTGGAATGTTGCACCAATGGAAATATTAATTTTATGCGATCTCTTACTTATTTTGTACTTAAATTAATGACTTTATTTCCAGAAATGTTCCATTAATTAATAACAATTGAATATGAGTGTCTAATAATAATTTGATTAACATGACAATGGTGGAGAATAACATTAAAATAAATATTAGGAAAACTACATCACTATTTTATAAAATCATTTTCTTCAGATTCAACTTCCTATCAGTAAAACTCTTTTGTTCTGAAAACTATGTCATGTTAATTGAGGTAACATTGAAATGTGATTGATTCAAAATAATTGTGATTGCAGGATAAAAAAAATGTTTTACATAAATTCTTATTTAGGGAACCATGTAAAATACATCTATGAACGCAATTTTTGACAAGAAGGATTATGGAATGTCTATGTCATTTCAGAAAATAATACAAGATTCAATGTCATTTAGAAAGTATTGCTTTAATGACATTTTCACAAAAAAATCCTTTCAAAATGATGAAACAGAATTATTGAAAAAGTCGATACCTTTTATTTGCACATTTTATTTAAATGATAAAATATAAGCATTGGATCTTAGCATTGCATGCTACGTCAGCTACATTAAAGAATTAAAATATATTTCTAGTAATGAACATATTAAGTTTTACATTAAAACAGAATCCAGATGGATCTGAGAGTTTATTCGGACCATTGATTTAAATGTTTTTGTTATACAGCTGATTAGGATTCGAGGATCTAAGTATTTCCTCTCATCTGATGCTAATTATTGCAATAAAATAAAAATCAGTTGTATTATAATACTGGGTTAAACATTTGTCTCATGAGTTTCGAGATAATTATTTTTATTTTGGTAAAGATGTAGAAAATAATCGTGCATAATCTCGTAACAGAAAAATTCAAATAGTGTTGGAATAAGCATATTTACATTCCTGGGCCCATTAAATAATGTTTCAAAAAGGTGCATTAACCTAGAGGGTAGGTACGTAGGACCATTGGAAGCAGTTTTTGTCAATGAATCTGCGCCTTAGAGGGTGGACCAGGACTCTAGGCTATGTCACAAATAACTCTATACCTTGTGACGTCAGCAAACCAACGAAATCACTCGAGATATAGGGGTGATCAGTCTTTCAGACCAAGAGGTGTAAGGCAGCATTTTAAGGCCATTAATTGTACCCAAAGAGTCACAGAAGAGCGTCATGTTTTAGGAAAGGGAGGCAGTCACATTGAAATTCTGAAAAACGAATCAATTTCATCGTTACGTTTCAATCAATTCAACGTTCAATTATTCCAATTTTGTTATTATTATTATTATTATTATTATTATTATTATTATTATTATTATTATTATTATTAAAATAGTGTAATATTTAATCACGATTATACTTTCGGTTTCCAAAATTCTTTTATTCTTAATACTTCGAACTTAATTTCAAACATATTCTGGATATAACTGACCAGAAAAATAACTTTGAATAAACATGATTAATTGTGATATTTAACGGTTTGTAGATTTCCTTATCGATCTAGGTAAATGACGACGTTCAACGTAAATATTTAAAAGGCATCTTTGTAGAAATAAACAATGAAAAAGTTGTTAGAGACAAGAAATATTGAAATTCTAGCTAGAATACATATTTCGACTATATATGAACTTGAGGTGCTACAGAATCACATAGATTTTCTGTACTAGTTAGTTTTCTATTCTCTTGAGTATAGAGTCGCGTTTTTGTTTTTTCTCACCCTTTTTCCAGTAATTCTCTACATGGGCCTAGAAGACCTACCAAGGGCTGATAGCGATTCCTACCGTTCCTCTGGTGACATTCCCAGTAAAGAGCCTCATCGCGAACATCGAATAGACCTCTCTCGGTTCAGTACCTTTACATATTTGCCCATTTATTCCTTGCTCCCAACCTGGAGATTGTACCATTGTTCTGGAAGTGAGATCCAGTTTCACAATTCAACTTAAGATTGTACCCAGTTGCCTATCAGGCCAAGAGATTAAGGCAGACGTTTGGTGTCGATGTAATACATGAGGGCCGCTGAAAGATATCCACGCCTCAAATTCAACTGGAAATATTGAGAAAATACACAAACATTTTGAGAATTCGAAAAACTTAGTAAAAAATCATTGAAACTCTTGTACTCACAAATGCAGTAATGCACAAAGAAAGTCTGTAATATATCACTCACGTCATTAATATTTATATAAAATATACATTTGTGTATTTTAAAAAAAATCAAAAGCACACATCAACTTGGCCTTCATGTTATATTATTCGTAAATTCATGTTATTTTATCCATACTAGAGTTTAAAACAGAGACGATTTTGAAAAAATATTGTTTTCAAAATTTACCCATATTCTCAAAATTACGCGAAAAAGTAAAATTTTCAAAATATGTACGTACCATTAACTAAAGAACTAATTATGGAGAATAAATTTCACTTGAAAAAAAGCTCTATCTTCAAGTACGCGATTTTTAAAATAATTTCTAACTTTTGATATTTTCGAAAATTTAGAGTTAACATTGAAAATAGAATCTCTGACATATTTATGAGAGTATTTTACTTTATTCATAGAGAATACTTAAATAAAAATTTGGAACCATTTTTGAGATAATTTTGAAATGTCCCAGAGTCTTCTTGCGAAATGCCCTCAAATTTCGGATAATTGCTTTCTAAATCGCATGGTCTCGAGTTTGAGCAGATCAGTAGGGAAAAATTTATTTAGAAAAACAACAACAAATAGTCTTGACGCTAGTGTTGTACACAGACGGACCGGTAGACAGGTGGACAGAGGTACGGACGCTCGAATGGACGTAAAAAAATCACGTTTTCGGTACCAAGGGACCCTAAAACGTGTATTTCCTTAAAATATCCAAATCTTTACCAGCTTTACATAACTTTCTCTACATTTCTACATCTCTACAACAACATTGAAACTTGTTTCTTCTGCTGTTGGAGCCAGTTTCATTCATCATTCTACCATTATCTTTCATTCATCATTCAACTATGCATAGAAAAAGGGGAACTGTTTCTTGAGTTGAAGAAAACACATTATACTTTGCACATATTATACTTCTCCTTCATACGTCACATATAATTTCTAATTGTTTCACGCAAAAATAATTTAAAAAATCAAAATAAATCCAAAGAATCTAATTTTTATTTCGACCTACCCCCTGAAAGGTATACATTCTTATCTCGTATTTAGTAAACAATTATTTCTAATAATTCATATCATTCAGAAATTTCGAGTAAGAAAAGAAAAATACAACATTAATTTGTGTCATCAAAAACAGAAATTGCTTCGTTGCTTCTATGCAAGTATATGACCATTCAATTATTCTGTTTTCCAAATTGTTTTATATGGAACGTTAATGTAAATAAATCATGTTAAATGTATTCTATACATATGCGTTTCGCTCTCGTTTATAGGCAGAAGAAAACGTTTTTACGACAGTAAATAGGTGAAAATTATCAGTTACCCAATATTTCGTTTCTAATAAATGTTAAGGTTAGTTATGTCTTTCAGTGAAGATTATTTTGACCAGATTTTGTTTCTTCTGATTTTATGCCTATTAACAGGAAATGTAAAATACTTGTGTACTTCTGTGACTTATCTTTTACTATTGCGTTCAAATATATTCAGTTAAGTACTACATGAAATTTTGTCGTAAAATATATGTCGCATCGAAAAAAACTCTTCACAAACAGCATTTATTTCTGCATGAAAATCAAATTTAGATATTTCAACCACATCAACCATAGGGATTGATTCATGTAATGAATTATATTATTTACTGCTTCGAGGAGGGCACACATCTAATAATAGTTACTCAATTTATATTGATGTAGTTACCCTATAATAATGAAGAATTCTAGTCTCCAGCCTCGTCAAAAAATAAATATTTTTGAAATGAATTATTGTAACCACTGAATTTTTATCCACTGAAAGTTATTTCGAGGTTAGACTATTTCATCCCAAAAATTATCTTTCAAAACAATATAATCTCCTTTCAATTACATTAAAAATGTATATTCACTCTAAACAATATTAATGCTATTCTATTCATGGGAAAGACTTGAAAAATATTACTTTTATTATATGTTTCTGTCTTCTAGAGTAATTTTGACACCTAGTATTGAAGAAAGCTTTTGTGTACAGTTAACGTAAATATTTTTAGTTAGAAAACCAAAGAAAAGTTCAAATAGAATATTTTGTGGAAAATTGAGACAAATATTTTAATTTTTCTTCATTTGTAACATTAAGAAAATAAAATCTTATTTATGATTGTAAAAGTAGTAGCATTAAAATAGTAATATTAATAATAAATAATGTAATTGAAGATATTAACACAAGAAGATATTTACTCAGAAAACCCCGAAAGGAGATATTGGACATTTTGTGAATATGCCCGGAACTTTTATTGACGTTAAACATCAGCAAATTTTATTTTATTTTTTGTATGGTCCAATGATATTAATGTACCTTCTCTGCTATTACTTCTAGTTACAAAATATAACAATTTTATATGAAAGAAGGTGTTAAGTTCTAATATTTAATATCTTAACCATTTTAACATCTAATATATAGTGGAACACTTCAAGAAGACAAGTGCAAGTATGTGTTAACTCAACTCTGGGAAGCAATATTTTAAGGATGTTTGCCTCTAAAGAAAGGTAAAACTTAGGCAATTAACTATCTTGAATTGATTACTAATAATTTAACTGATTTTGGAATTAGTTAGATATGTCTATTTAGTAAAATTACTAAATGTGTATCTCTCAATTTATCATTAAATAACATTTTCACACTATTATATTAATTTTATTTTTCTGATCCTAATTATTAGCGTAAGAAAAAACAAAATGTGAAGTCGAGATCTTTGTACTACCAAAGTTTGAGATAACATTTTCTTCCATTTACTATTTTTTGAATTTGACAATTATCAAATTACATTGATCCCCTCTCTTTAACGGCAAATATTTCGCAAAATATTGTGATTTTCATTCAGTGTCATATCTGGGAGAAATCTTCCAGATCATTTCTTTCACCACGCATTTCAAAATCCCAATTTCGATTTAACATCTTCTTGCACTAAGGTGTTCAATATCTGTGTGTATAGTCAAGACTACTTGGGTCGTTTTAAAATATTTCAATAATAAGGAACGTTGATACTACCTTATGTAAGGCTCATGCTATTTTTTGCTCTCAATTTTTATATTAATAATAGTAATAAAAATAGTAATAATAATAACAATAATATTAATAAAAATAATACATCTCAAACAAGTGTGGTTTTTGCATTGTGAGGTCTGGAGTCCGCGCATGTCTCATTAAGTTCATTGATTTACTTGCACAAAACTGAAGCAATGAAAAAATCAAATACAAAATTTATAGCAATCTGAATCATTTCCCTAAAGTGCCCAAGAATATGTTAATACATGTATCGGTAACGGTAACGGATACCACGGAATGTGCAACTATAATGAAGGAAAAACTCGCTATTTTTGTTTCGCTAACCATAATCTTACACTCCCATATGCTTTCTTACCTTGGACACAGACTTTCTAGCAGAATGTCCTGATACAATCAAACAAGGTAAACAACAAAATACGGCAGATAAGGGTTCATTCTATTACTTTTACTACGGTATTAAAATTTGGTGTTTACTATAAAACCTGTTAATTATAGCAATTGATATCACATCAGGGACTCACTGTCTAATTTAAAGTAAATATCAAGAAAGTTGAATGAGTAGAAAGATCAAGTTTCTTTCTAAGGAAAACACTTATTTAAAAAATATGTAATTTAGAAAATTGAATTAGGGACGGTGACGATTTTTCGACCCTTCAAAATTCTACTGCGGGAACTGTAATATTTATTATGTAGTTTATGTAAAACTGCTATAAGGGTTATATCATTGCAATACCCTTCTCGGAGTATTTGTAACCGTTAATAGTATTTAAACGTATACTAACTTCATTCTAATAGTTTCTTCAATCTAACTCGTCGTCAAACTACTTAAGACAACACTACGACCTAAAATAGAAGAATTGATCTTTCAACCATAATTGAAAACGAGGTGTATGAACGACTCTCTAAAGATATAGTCATTAGATCATTGATCCCTTCCAAATTTGTTTCATTTAGAAATACGAAAATTTGAAGCCACAACATTTGATATGCACAAAGTACGATAAATTAAACGTAGTGCAGACGTTGTATGAGACCATAAGACGCGAAAATCTTGGGTGATCATGTTCATGTTCTTCTCTTCGGCATGATATAATAACGATCATATGAGCAGTGATTATTGGAGGAAAATATTTTAAAATTTGAGTCTGACTTGAAACAGTCTGACAGCAAATCGAATCCAGAAATTATTTGAAGATTGGAAATTTACCTTTAAGTAGTCTCTTCAAAGCTCCATGGTTCCTGACAAACAAAACGCTCCACAAAGATCTCGGTATTACTCGTCTACCAGGCATCATCATCATCAAGAAAAGTCAAATGAACCAGAAGAAATTGTACGAGCACAATTATCAAATTATAATCATACAAATTACAATTGGACAATATTCAACATAATACTTTAAATATAAATAAATACTTTAGAAAAAAACATTTTAGACCACCTAACATACAAAAAGATTATATGCTATTGTTTATTTCTGTGATTTTTTATAGCATTAGCTGATTATTCAAAATAAGCAGATTGCAAACTTACAGAAGTGATAATGAAAAAAATTAAAAACCTCTAAAAATGTTGTTTGTACTAAAAATTGTAACCGTTAGGATGGTTCCATAGTTAATTTCTGTTCCGACCACTAATTGTGGAAAAATGAGAAGATATTAAAGAAAAAATGTATGATAAAGATGGATGAATGAATGTAAAGAAAAGAATCATTTTAAAACCTACATGGTAAGAATTAAATAAAGAAGTGAACCAACGTATTTATATAACGTATTTTATTTTGCTTATTAGAACTTATTTAGTTCGGTACATCTAACAGGGAAGAAAGATCCATTGGTCAGAATATCCAGCCCAACTAGAAAAATATTTCAAATCTACTGTCAGTTAATATTCTTGATCCAGATGAATAAGTTGATAAGTCGACATTTTCGATGCTGAAAATAAGACAGTAAATAAGAAGTTCACAACTGATTTCTCGTAAGTGATTCCCGTCTCTTTTGTAAGTAATCTGATAAGTTAAATTTCTTCTCATTGCCGATAATGATCATGTATGTTAACAAACGTGTATAAAATTCATAAAATCGGAAGCTGTAACAAGAAAATTCGAGTTGTCTGATTATTCATGCAAGAAAAATTAATTGTGATAATGTTCTGACATCAAAAAATCAAGTTTTCGGTTTTTTCACGATGTATTCGTTGAAAAATCAGTGTAACGTTTTGTTATCAGCTTAGTCACTTAATTTTGTACTTAAAATACATTTCATACAAAAATATTCAAGATTCATATCTGTCAAAAATCTGTCCATGAATAACTGGATAACCCGATTTCAATGAAAGGGCTGTACAAACACTAAATTTCTGAATAATTTGGTCTGAACATAATTAATTTTTAATTTACGGCTTCGGTTGAAAGTTGTTTTTTGGATTCCTATAAATTTAGTTTTCATAAGTTACTACTTTATTCACTGCGGTCAAAGATGTAAAAACACACTTTTCAACAAATCAGCTAAATATTAAAAAAAATTGGAAAAAAATTCTTCTATCACTAAATGAAAAGTGCAAAGAAAGTTTAGCAGATTATCTTTTTGATAGATTTTTAAATGCCTAGGGGTACCTATTGCAGATATTCATAAAAACTTTATACATTAACAATTCTAAGAATAGTTTTGTAATTTTGAAATATAGGAAAGTTTATTATCAATGACAACATACTTAACGGAGGGGACAGTGAATGAAAGTAAAGTTACAACATTGCAATATTTAAGAAACTTGAATACCCCGTATGTGAAGACTAAACATTAGTTGCTAAATGTTAAATACAATACATCGAAAAATGTATGTTGCCCATGTTATAACGTGATTAGGTAATGACGCTGAATATCACGATACATTCAAGGGTGTTGAATGGATTAGTATTACAATATACGATTAAGCTAGACTTTGCTGAAAAATTACAAAATTGCTAAAAAGTAAGAAAAATATTAATTATAATTAGTATAGCTACTTGATAAACATACTGTGTATTTTGCGTTCTAATTTATGTTTTGTGCTTGATGTAAAATTCTAAAAATATAACTTCCAAAGTTACTACGGCACATGCTTTAAATAAAAGCAGTTGATAAAAATTAGTGCCTTTTGAGGAAAATAAATTTAATATTTTGGAAATTGTTAGACATTTTCTTCACTGACCTACGGAAACGTTAAGAATTAGAAACGTTGAGAAATTCACGAGAGATCGTTTAAAGCTACGGGTGCTTGTGAGTGCTTTAAATCTTGAGTTCTCTAACGTAAAGAACGCGAGAGAGATTCGAAGAAATTAAACATTAGTAATTTTTAAAGTTTTGAACGTTTCTTATAAAAATATAACTTTTACCGTGTTCTTAAGGGCGGGTTATATTATTTGAATTAAAAAAATTCAAATTAAGTGCTCCAAATTCCACCAGAAAAATAGCAGAGTATTTAGGAAAGAATTCTATTTGCAATTAAAGGACTGATGTTATACGGACCGACGGACGTTTTTCAAGGAAAATAAGATTCGAAATAGAAGATGCATTAACGTGATATGTGGATATTGTATTATTTTATATTGAACCTTAAATGTTTGAAGATTTTCGGAAAGACAATGCAATCTTCCAGAAATTATTTAGTTTTATAATTTTGATAATTACATTTAGTTTCGAACAAGTTTAATATATTAAAAATCTGTAAACAAGTACTTATAAATATATACTACAGTGAATTCACAAGTTTCCTACTATAACATACTATGGGTAAGAAAATAACTACAAATCAATAATCTTAGAGACATTCTGTATACGAGTAATGTCTGCCTCGGTGAGGTAAGGGAGCAACATGCTAATACACGATCCTAATGCTGTATGTTCCAATCGTCCGTTAGAGATAGGTGATTCCAATATTCGCGTTAGAGGTGGTTGCTTGGCTGGCTTCTAACATCAACATGTATCTCTGTTATCATCAATAATCTCGGTTATCTCGGTAATCATTGTTTATCTCTCGCGATTCTCCTACAATACTTTAATGTAAGGCAAATCACTATTCTGCTCATCTTTAAAGAAATGAGGGAGACATGAAGGCGTAAGGTTCACCTACACTAAAAAAAAATAAGAATGGTACTCATGACACCCTTACATATCTATAGCGTGATGTGGATTGAGCGGACTACACTTTTATTCACTTCTAACATCTTTACCCTCTCAAAAGTACCTCTCTTGTCCCGACCAACACAAAGACATTTATTTTGATATTAACACTTCGTCATTTGTTGTTCAATGTGTTTTGAAATGAAATATTCCCCGGTGACATATGTAAGAAAATAAAATATCTCTTCTAACGCAGAATTGCGGCAATAGCGAAGACGTGTAAAGTATGCCAACTTGACGATGCAAACTAATGATCAATAATTGCGCGTGTCTTGACCAACATAAAGTTACCAAAACTTCTGAATATTTCAAACGTGAATTTATAATATGAGGGACATTATGTAATATTTAGCATGCCTTGGAATAATTAAAATTGATGAATAATGCATATATGTAAGAAACGAAGTACTAAATGTAAACGTAAAAAATCTTAAATCGTTGAACATGCAAAATGTAAATTTTTTGTGACTATAATAGTCATCATTCGCGAGGACAAAGTAGTGACATGTGAGAACTTAATGCAGCAGACAATCGTTTCCAAAGAATATTGCCAAGGTTAGGGTTTGTATTTAATTATTTGTTCGTTTATTATTTTTGGCAAAAATTTCGTAATGTTTACGAATTAGACTTTTAGAAGTGATGTGGAACCTATTTTATTATCCATATTTGTTCTTTTTTCGAGGCATTGTACGTATTTTCACAAATTTAAGAAAATCACATACTTTTGCTTATTTTTCCCTTGCGGTTTTCCATGTTACAGTCTTCATTAGTCTTGAAAACTCACTGTTAATTTTCAGTGCAATGTAAAATGTAAAATCAATTTAGAAGTTGATCTGTACATAACTTAATAATATTTTGCAAGGTTCAAAAAGAACTTAATTTCTGTTTACACCTTTCAAGCGCTGCAACTACTGCAACTTACTTTCTGCAACACAATAATGTTCAGTTTATTTTAATACACGATTAGACCATTATCAAAAACTAATATGAGTAATATAATTGTCGCTATTTTAATATTTTTATTTAATTTGTAGTTCATATTTTTACTCCATATTTTGAACATTTTAGTTCATATGTATGTACGTATTCAGGTACCTGTTATTCCATGTACATCCTAGCGATGATTATTACTCATAGGATCAGAGCTCGAGACTACAATAGGGAATACTCAGCGGATGTGCATTGAGTAAACACAGCCGCACAGCCAGGAAGGGTTTTTGGGGGGTCTAAGGTTTCGTCTCAGGCCAATTTGATACTTTATTGTAAAGTACTTTGTGAAAAATGTATTTTTATTTGTTTACTTGTAATTTCTTATAAAATTCAATTGAGATACTGGATGGCATTCGTTACTATAGAAAATTACTCAAATCTATACGTGTGAAAATATGTAATAAACCTTGAGCTACCCTTAGGTACGCTACTAATTAAAAATTATCTCGAGGTTAACGTCTGATGATGCAGTTAAGACACAGTATATTTAAATCATTCACATTAGTATGATAAAATGAGTGGTGGTTTTTCGAATCCTAGCTTTGAGGAATTTTCTCAGAGGATAACAACCTATTCCTTTTTCCTGGAATGTAGAAAACATCATTTCTTATTACTCTTACTTAATTTCGTATTAAAGTTTATAAAACAATAACAGACCCCCCTGTTTATATAAAACAATAACATCCCATCTTTACATTACCCACTATGATACCAAATATGTAAGGAAAATTGGTAAAAGAAGTGAAAACTGTTCAGTTATAATGTGTGTCTGATTTGTGTTGCTGTCTGTGAAGATAGGGAAAGAAGCGAAAAAAAAAAAGTTTCAAGGGAAAGCTATTATGAGACCTTAATTTATTTTGATTCAGATAACATTAAAAATGTATTAATACCAATGGTTCCCAGTGGTCGAAATTCGACTGGAATTCATTATTTTTACGTTCTTAATGTTTTGTCAAAGAGTGTACCTGTATAATCATATATTTTTTTAAATTTTCTTCTATTACGTCATCCGTGAGCATGTAATGACAAATACTTTATTAGAATACATTGTTGACCTTAATTTCCTGTAATACCTATGAAAATTGAAAATATTTGAAAAGCTACATATGAAAATAGGGGGGGGGGATCACTGGACTTCTTGCCCACCTGTAAAGCTGAGAAATGCAATGGAAACTGGTCTCCTGATCTCAACCACTAACAGGGCAAAGTCCTGGAGAAGTCAAATGTACTGTCTCCAGTACCCTTTCTCTATATGTGCCGCTATGTGAAATGACAAAATAACATCACAATGAACTTTTGTAAATACTTTCGTTCCCGTACAAAAAATATTATTAGAATTATTAATACTAACATTAATAATATGATTTTCAGAACACAAATGCAAATATGACATGAAGTATCATTCTCTTAAGCACCAAGCTTGGAATAAAAGTCTAAAAATGCCTTATTTTGCAGACTAGAGCGTAGAAAACAAAACTCGTGTCCCTTGGTGGCTCTGAGGGACGCGAGAATCGAAACTCGAGGGTCACGTTTTGAGGCTCTAAAACACGTCGTTTCGTACGTACACGTCGATAGTAGCGTATCGTACATCATACCTAAATCGTACAAACAGGGCTTGATTGCTGGCGGAACGCTACGGAACGACGTTCCGGTACCTCCGGAATCATCATCATCATCATTGATGTTGTTATTATTGTTAATTTATATTATAAATATATAACTATTTATATTAAATTAATAATTAATTTGGGGGAGCGTTCTGGTACCTAATTTTTTTTAAATCAAGCACTATATAATAATAATAATAATAATAATAATAATAATAATAATAATAATAATAATAAATATAATAATCAAGTACTATAATTATATTTAATAAAATTAAAATCTCACACTTCTCCGTACCCGCAATGTGCTTAAAAGGGTTCAAACGTTTTCTCTTCAGGAATTAATTAACAGATATTTATTAATATATCTGATGTATAAATGTTTTTTGACTTTCCATTATTTATGAATATATTAAGGGATGGCGAGGACAAATTTCAAAATATTCCTTTTGTAATGAGCTGTGAATTGTATTTCACTGATTAATGCCAAAGGTAATCTCATCCTTTCTCTACATAATACCATGTAATGCATATAATTCTAGTACTAATAACAATAGTAACAAAAATTGAAATGTTATGAAGGGACATGACTCAGTACGTCCAACTGTAAATTTTTTTGAAAACCAGGAAAACTTTTTTCCACTTCAAAATTTGGCGTAACATGTTGAAAGAAGAAATGAACCGTTTCACTCAATACCCACTGAAAAGAAAAACGACGTTACAGTATATGAGAAATTTTTAACGGCATGCTGATGGATAATCAGCTGAAATTATCTTTTCTTATAGACAGTAACGTCTCATAGACATCATCCTTGAAATTTTCCCAATTTCTAGAAAATAACGTCAATATAGGTCTCTTCAATATCAACTGTCCTTTACCTTCTTTACTAGGGGGGGGGGGGAATATAGAAGTAAAATACCTGAAAGATTAAGTAAACTGAAAGCTAAATGACCAGATAAGTGAACTAATAGCCATGAAACATAACAAATTCTACATGTTTACAAGAGATTCAATATCTCTTTTTACTAAAATTATTTCTGTATTTTTTATTTAAGAATTACTATATTACTGTATTATTATGTATATTCTGACGATGGTAAGAATCTCAAACAGTATAAGATAACACACTCGTATAATTCTGTTGATTCTTGTAAATTCTAACACTAATACCTATTTACAATGGTAGAAATTCCAAATGACGCTAGCGCAATTCATACATTTCTAATATGATTTTTTGATGAAAATATGGTACATATAAAATGTACATTACCCATTCATGACAATTTTGAAAAAGAAGGATTCACCGGCAGCTTAAAAAACCTTACATTTTTCTTTCGGGACACGTTTCTCAAGACAAACAATAAAATAGTACAAGACCACAGTCGCGCATAATGAGGCGGCAAGGAAGAATAAAAATACGAAAATATGATGATGAAGAAGAAGAAGAAGAAGAAGAAGAAGAAGAAGAGAAGGAAGATGGGGCTTGAGACAGCAGAGAGGAGGAGGAGGAGGGGAGTCCGGAAGAATGAGGGCGATAAGACGTGCGAGGAAGAGCTCCTCTGGAGTGCAGCATCCGCGGCCATTGAAGAGGAGGACGCGGCCCGCGCTGTCTTCCGCGTGGGGCCGCGCGCGCGCCGTGCTGCAGGTGGAGCGGCAGGAGGTCGCTGATCGGCGCTCGCTTGACGTCACGTGCGTCTGCTCCTCCCGAATCCAGGAGCCTCGAGGCGAGCGCCCGCCTGCCCCCACCCGCCCCCGCACCCCGCCCCCGCGGCCGCGGCAACGGTTTTAGCCCCGAAGCCGGATCTCCCGCACGGCAATGCCACTCTTAAAATAGCCAAATTACTCAAAATTGGAGCAGACGGCTGCGCGGCCCGCCGCGGGATTGTTCTGGAAAGGCGGGGGAGGGGCTGCTGGGGGCCGTGGGTGCAGCATCGGCTTGTCTCGCGGCCGCGGCCTTCCGGGTCTCCCGAGCGCGCGCGGCGCCGCGGGGCGCCCATTTGCGTCGGGGAGCGGTCCACACCGAGCAATGGTCTCAACGTCATCAAAAGCGTTGTAACGAGACTAAGCTTAATTTGAAATAAAATTTTCTTTATAAAAAAGCCAAGAGGACACTAGATGGACACTACATCTAGAACCCCCTTACCCCTAGAAAAATCTTGGTTGCGCCACTGAAACATAAAAGTGTCCAAGAAATATTGCACCAAAATGTGAATCTTCTGCGCTTGGTCAATTTTGTTTTAGGGGATATTTATTTTCATTCCGATAAATGTGAACGGCAGTAGTAGCGTTGTTTACTATACGAATGAGAGCTTTGAGGTTCAATTTCTTCTAAGAACCCCATTTTATGTAGCTTTATAACTTTTCTTTACTTTGTTGCATACTTCTTACGTAGTATAAAGTATTGTAATGCTGCGGCAGAAAGAGCGAAGAAAAGTCTATCGGTCAATCAGTCTGTTCGTCTGTGTGCAAAGCTAGTCTGTAACGTTCAAACGCTTTTCACCAAAGTTGATATTCACTCACTGATCTGGCAGAACTCGAGGCCCCGCGGATTTGAAACGATTATTTTGATGTTTGCAGGTAATTTACATGAAGGTATAACAACATTACATTTTCAAAATTTTCTATTCGTGAAATATTTTTTTCGAATATTGAAAAAAGCATTGCCAAACTACAATATGAATTATGGTTATTTTTTAGTATTTTTCATACATTTTTCAAATTTTTGAAATTGCAAATTCGAATTTCTTTCGGGTATTTTTCTGAAGAGCGACTTTTACCAGACGTCACAACATGTCGCGACGATAAACACGCCGCGACCCGGTAGTGTAAATACATTCAGCATTCTGAAATTCTCAAAATTACTTCTCATTGTTCGGTGATGGTTATGGTTTTATGAAATGCAGTTTTGGATGAACGAACTTGTGTTTATGTATTAGCTTTTAAACAATTAGTTTTCGCACCTAATGTACTACGTTTGGTAATAAGTTTTAGAAGTGATGAATGAAATATGTTAATACAGACAGAAATTGCAGTAATTTTTACTAATGTGAAAAAAAATACGAGCTGTTGTAGTACCATTAGTTTCTTTTAGGAATTCGCCATTTTCTTAATCTCGTCACTTCAAGAGATGAAAATGCCTGTTTGATAGAAAGAGTGACTCAAATGGATGACACATTTTGACTGTCAGACTGAAACGTCTGTCTGTTCGACCAATTCTGACCGTCCGTCAGTCTGTGAACAAAACTAACGCCTGAAAATTGTATTATTTTTCAAAAATGAATATTCACCGGTCGATCTGGCCTGACTCAAAGCTCTGCGATTTTCATAAGAATTTATGAAATTTTTGGTGAAATTGTTATGAAGCTCCCTGATACATTTTCGAAATGTTCTAAAATATGGATACACATTTTTCCTTCACAATTCTTGAAAGAATAGAGTGAAACACTCTTGCAAATATTGGCGTTGGTTCGTTTTTCACTGTTAACTCTGGCATTTCGAAAATTACGAAAGTTCGCATTTTTTCGGCGTCTTCCTAAAACTACAATATTGAAGATATTGTTTTTTTGTTGAAATGATATTTGTTCTCCATAATTAGCTCTTTAGTGAATGCTTGTACAATTTTTTTAAAAAAATGTAATTTTCCGGCTATTTTGAGTGAAATGTGGACAATATTAACCAAGATTTTCTCAAAAACTGATTATTTTTCTTATCCAAACGTTTTGTACTGATAAGTGAACATAAACGTCAATTTTCTGTATTCTTTTTCTTTTTACAGATTACCAAAGTCATTTTTTAAAATAATCCCCACATGGTTAATGAATGAATTTCTGACAATGTTACATTGCATTCGCGAGTGCAAATACTTCAATTGTTTTCTTATAAAATTTCTCGAAAACTCGAAATTTTTCTCTGAACATAAACTCAAAATAGTGCATTTTTAAAAAAATATGATGATATTTTAATGATATTTTTCCCAAACTGTTTCAATCTTTTCAATGAAAATTTGCTTGTAAGATGATATTTTACTCTGCTATAATATTTTCGAAGTCATATTTCAATTTCGCCATTAGGCCTGAAAAAATAATTATAAAATGTGAAAAAATATTTCGGTGCCAGTAGGTGACAGCTGGGAATAGAGTGTGGCAAAATCGAAAGCCTAGCTCAGAATAAGGAGATAAAAGATCTAACTAATACTTGAAAGTCTGTGCCATTCTGTATCTACACTACTTTTAACAATGTAAAGCTTGTAACTGAAGTTAGCCTACGTGCAACATTCCACTACGCTACGTGTCTAACAAAATAACGCGTAATCATACGACTACTGTAGGTATTATTATAATTTAGGAATGTAAACTTTTTGCCATGGCAAGTCAATAAAACGCGTAGCTTGATTGCATTTTTGTACAGTGAAATCCATCTTCAGCGGTCACCATTGATGTTGAAGAAAAAAGGCCGTTAGAACAGGAGTCAGCTTAATGGGGTTTTGAAAATAGGGGAATCTAACATCTTGTTTCATTCTGATTTTGTTATGCAGTTAAGCATACTGTGCTTGTTATCGTCTTTTTAATTAGATTTAAACTTCAAAAATATCGGAAGCTTTCTTTTCGTCTGAAAATAAACCATTGTGAAACAACTATTACACAAAATTATTGAATTCCATATTTGCTCCTGGCTTTTTGACACTACTGTTAACCTCTTTTCATTTCTAGACTTGAATTCCGACTTGAATGTACTATTCCCACACTAAGAAAACTTCAAAATGTGCAAAAAAACAAACATTTATTTTTATCTCAAACGGCATGTAATCCCCTCTCCCGAGGTAAGCAATAATATTCTAGATATCACTTTTCTAAGTAATATGACATTGCGCCTTGACGTCAGAAAGTACGATGAACAATAATAACCGCTCTTCCATTTCTTTTACAGCTATTGCTCGAGACAGGAACTCAGTTTCGGTAAAAATAGATTAATGTAGGAAATGAGCGTGGACGCTGAATGTGGGGACAGGGGATCACTTAAAATGGAATATTTACTCATCTATAATGGGAATATCAATTGATTCCAGGAGGAAACGACCATTAATTGAGGTGACCGCTTAATCAAGGTGTCCTTTTCAAGAGGTTTTACTTTTTTGTATTTAGAGAATATGAGGGAAAAACACTCATGATAGTCATGAAATAAAAAAATAATAAGTAAGAACGAATATAGCTAATGACAATTTAAATTCTGGATAAGTGACTACTTGTTTTCTTCTACGATCCCCAAAGGCAGATTTATCATCCTTATTTCACACTTCATAATGATCATTAAATATGTGTAGGAGACAATTGTGAAGTTTTTTAATATTATTTCAAAGAAATACCTCATATTTGCCCAAAACATTAAATTAACACGGCACAATAGCTTGTGGTCTAAATAAGAGATTCGCGAATATCAGTCAGTCCCTGACAGGACGTATGCATGAATTTATTAAATGCACATTTGGGTTGGTCTTCGAATGAAACTTATCCATCATTCATGAGTTAAATAGTTTGTAAAATGATCCCTGGACCTCAAAGTCTCTCAACATCTTACTTTTCGCCGCAAAATGTTACCTTTCGGCACAAATAATCCAAATAGTCACCATCTGTAGATTGCACGCGAATCTCATTCGGGCATCCTCCTTTATCACAGTTTCCACCACCAACATCTTTGCCATCTACTTCCTGGGCCCCTTATTGTCTGTTTATAAAAGCCACCCGCTCAAATTGTCTCTCACATCAAAGACATCTACCACTGACATTTCCTTTGTCTCAGCGATCGTATTTTATTTTTATTTATATATTTACACATTTATGCGATGAGTCCCTCCCCACAAAGTTTGTTAATCCCTGTACCAGCATTCCGTTCGGACTCTGGGCAAATCTGAATAAGTCATTAGAGAAAAATCTGAAAATGTAAAAGAATTTTGAAAGTGACTTGACAAAACACTTATTGCGTTGACTTATAAATAATACTTGTCGTTCACACAAATATCTCATATGGAACGGAAATTCATGAGAAATATTACCTAGGAAACATTTTCCGTCCTGGATAACATAAGAGAATATTTTCCAGTTCTTTTACTCTAATACCTGGCAACACGTACGTGACATCACTCAAATACATGACAACCTCTTATATGATCTTTTTATAAGTTGATTTTAAATTTCCACTAACTACTTACAACATAAATATACTTTTACATTTATATATTATATTACATTTTTGAACTCTTTTGTATACATCTGATACGTGGTTAGCCGGAAGAGCGGGCCTGATGGTCCGAGCCTCGCCGTATCAATAAAGGCATTAACGTGGAATGGAAGGCGGGCCTTAGTTTTTCATCCCCCTAATAACAGGAAAAGACGCACTCTGGTTGAAGGAATAGTAACTCCCCGCCTCGGGACGCGCCTCGGGGAAGTCCCGCGACGGGGTCGCTGGGGCCCTCGGCCGCCGCGGCGCCGAGTGGGAGGGGCAGGCAAGTGGGTCGCCGGGGTTTACGGCCGCCGAAGGCTGCGGCGTATCACGCGATCGCCATAAACGGGAGGGTATTTCCGCCGGTCTGCGCGTCCGCCGCCGCCGCCGCGCTTATGCAGCGGAGTCTCCGATTGAAGCCGCGAATCTCCATGAGCGGTCACGGAGACCGCGCCGCGCCGCGCCGCGCCATCGCCGAGACTCGGGGACGCCGGACGCCGCGGGCCTCGCGAGCGTCTCTGGGCCTCCAGGCCTGTGTGACACGAGCGTTGTGTTGACGCGCGTTAAGCAACGCGCGTCGTAGATTAACATTGTATCTTATGCGGGAAGGTCGAAGCGCTCGTGTGTCGTTTCGCATAAGATAGTGTTTTTCTACGACGCGCGTTACTTAATGCACCACAAACCAACGCTCGAGTGTAGGTTTTCGACACTAGCTAGATAGCTAAGTCGAATTCAGTCGCTGTCTGGAGGAGAATTCTCTTCCTTGTCCTGTCATCACCACTTACTTACACGTAATTACACTTACATTCATTACACTACCATACATGCCGGGAGACCAGTCACAAGCTCAGAGCTTGTCCCAGCCGGGGCGGTGCATCGCTGATGGGAGATACCTGGTTAAGGGATACTCCGTTAGACGACGCTAGGTCCAGCGGGGAAGATCACCGCCACCTCCCGAAGAAAACACATACCCAATACTTACGGGACTAATGACCTTAGCAGTTGACGCGCTCAGAATCACTAATTTAAAAAATCAATATCGTGTGCAGGGGCTCTAAGAGCCAGGACGCCCGAGTGAGGAAAAGTTCTTGGTTAGGAATGGCTGATAGTTATTTAACTGCTATGGAGATAACTCTGTGGCAGTACAAAAGAAGTAAATGATAATTACAAACTAGTGGTGTTGCAACAGCATATACTTTCATTAGGTTTAGATATGCGTGCCATTCACGTCACTCCTACACCATCAGTCTCACAGGTAAACTTAACTTTCCCGTCGCATTAAGAACAAAGTTAAACATTTGCATAGGCAATTTTCAAACATTCAGAGGATTCAATTGATATTATTTCGCGGTTTACGTAAATTTATTAAGAAATAATCTCTACCTTTTAATTGTAGAAAAATTCGGTTTAAACTGTACGATACGTTCCCAATGTATTTTTATCTATATTCTACATAGGCAAAAGCTATAATCTCGAAATATTAAATAAGAAGCAATTAAAATCGGAACCAAAGATAGTGTTAGAGAGAAGAGCAGCGTTAGATCTACAGGTGAATGTAATCTTCTCGCATATTAAAGGCCACTCATGCCAGCGTATTTTAAATTTACCGATTTCAATCAAAAACACAGAGTGAATGGAGATGCTCCAAAATAATGGTGAAAATGGCATTCATTTGATTCACTGCACGCTTTTGACTCTCAAAATTGATTGGAAGGCAAAGAGAACCGATCGCGATTTAAAATATTTGCCTTTTGGTTTAGCCATTTGAAGACTTGCGGATATAAGCACACCCAACTATTGAGTCAACCAAGCCATTTTATGGATAGCCATATGCTTCTGTTACTGTGTAAGAAAACATCTGACTCGCTGGAAAAACCACTAGGCTGCTGGTGCGTCATCATTCAGAGCGATTGTCTTTTTTAGAACGCGTCAATATTACAAACTTACTACAGACAAGTTACTCAATAAAGAAATATAGTATCTGGAGGAACGTGATTACCTCTATTAGATTTTTCTTCAGCCCTTATAGCATTGTTATAATTGAGCAAATCCCGTGAAGTAATGACTACTTCCCCATTGAGTGGGTCAAAGCGTTTTGTCAATTCCTCCCATCCCGGCGAACTCCTGCATGCTATCACATACCGGCCCGCATCATCGCTTCCCTTCCAGAAGTTCTACAAGCCTTATAAACATATCTACAAAGCATCTGCTGCTACAGTGTTAATCTGCTGCAGTTATCTGACGATCAACCACAACATATTAGGGTTACACCCTTCGATATTATGACTCAGGACACATGGATTTATTCTCTCCCAGCGAAAGATTTGCTTACACGCCGCCCACTGTTTGGCATTTCTGGAACATTCCCCCTCCCGTATAAGTAATTATTCTACATGCTTATTTCAAAAATGTTTAAAAATTATTTAATGAATATGTTATACTTTTAGTAAACACTCTGTAATTTTAACTAGTGTGTAAAGGGTATAGATAACCGTTAGCACTTTAAAAAATCCCTTTCATTTTCAATCAAATACATTAAGTTTCTTTCATTTTTCTAGCAACTTCATCTATATCAGTTAATGACATAAAATTATATATTTCTGTTCCATGGAGCGAGGAAACTGCCATGTTTATCTCCTTGAATCAAAGTCACACTTTGGTTGTGAATTTCGATTCCTCTCGTTTCGACCTGAGAAACGATCGTTTCAGCGCGTTCGCACGTAAGTCAAACGCCCTCACGAATGTCGAGCGTTATGGAAGTCAAATCCATGAATTTCTCTTCTTTTCTCAGGCGATGAATAGATAATCGGGAACGGCGCCGCCGATTCTATTTCCGGCGTCCACGCAGGCTTTTCAGCTGCCCCAGATTGCCTCAGGCGACGTCTCTAAGAACTCGTCGATGGCGCTTTGGACAATGGTCCTTGCGCTTTTGTTTCCTGAGGATTTTGTACACCTTCTTAGGGGGCAACTACTCTAAGAAAAGACACCTGCATAACATGTTTGTAAACTATTTTAAACAGACAAAAAATAAATATTTCTCTTATATTGGAATGCATTGATATACTATTTATATCCCTTCCGGCCCTACCATCAGACGCAAGGAAGATGTCATTGGACGCGTATCGCTGTACTGGAAGAGAAGTGGCCTTTTTTCGAATTCTTCAAATTTAATTAAAAAATCTCAAATTAATAAATATGAAAATACGTTTAAAACTGTTCAAACTGACGGACACACCACTCTAAGCTAGAAGATATTTCATTTTGGCACTAGGGGGTAACCCGTCAAAAATATTGGAAGAAATTAATCTCGCATATTAAATACTAATTATAATGAATATTAGAACACATTTTAATTCATTTAAAACAACTGTTACGGTTTTATTTTCATCTTAACATGTCCATTATTTTCAGTACCTACTAGTTCTCAAACCGCAGTCCTCTAGCGGACCGTAAACCGATTTTAGAGAGAACCAGAAGCGGTTACCAGGTGAAAATTGCGATTGCTGCCACATTCCATGAAGGGATAGAATTTACTTTCTATGGTATTTGTTAAAGTTATATCACTGCGTTCTTGGAATTCAACATCGTGTGTATTGAAGATTAGATCCACTGTACTCCCAGAAATCACAAGTATATGGGCGCAGTCCTCCCGTACGGTTATCTTCCAATCCTCTGCTACGAGAGCAGGGATTTCGGCCTCATCTCGTCAGGGTTGTTCTCTCCTTTCGGTCGTATTTTTATATTTTATATCATTTCCTCGATTATTTCATTTTATCAAACTATCTTGAATCTTGACAAATGTTCTTCGTAATAAATCAGTATTTTTGGTTTATTTTACAATTTCATAGTGGATTGAGTCGAACCAGACAGTGCCTTTACAGTTGAGCTCTGGTCATTTTTCCTAATCACCTACGTTGCCTATTCCTAACGCGCGTTGCAGCAAGGGATGTTTCATCCATCTGCCTCCAAAGATCTCGGGTTGCGAAGTGTGCGATTGCCCGGGCGGGTGTGGAGCGCCGACTTCCTGCACAAATGTGCAAGAGCGATTGCTGCCCCTTCTAATCCCTCTCTCAAAGTGCGAAACCGCAATTTTGCGCCGCGAAAACTGCCAAATTGTACCGCCGGATGACGTTCCAATAGCACCACATTTTTTAAATTTTTTATTGATTCTAGAGGCCATTCTATTAGAAAAACGTTCTTGTCACCGTATCTGTAAACTATAAGTAGATAATACGATGCAAACAAAAAGTTTATATTTTGTTTCACTTACTCAAACTTTACTGCACAATATCCGTTCACTAGAAATATAGAAAACTTCGGTTGTACAAATAACCGTATTTCACGAGTGTCCGATGTAGAAATTGTTAGTGGCACGACTTTAAAACACCTCTCTATTAGTGAAGTAACGTGAAACTGCGAAGTGTATTAGTGTAGCCTTATTTATTCGTGCGTTATCTAACGGTTTATATTAGTGACCAAATATAGTATTGAAGTATTGTTTCGTATGGCGTGAATTATTAGCGCCCCAGGAATGACAATACACTTAATTCATGGAATACTGTTTCTAATTGCACAGGGCGTACATTTGAATATTATTGCTTAGTAAGGATGTTACTTTCAATTTCCACCAACCTTATTTGATGGATATTTGATTAAGAAAGCACATTGGAGTTAAAAACGTTTTTGTACTTATACTAGAAAAAATTAGTATATTTCAACGGATAACTTTTTTATGTAATTTATAAAATACAATAACATTAAAGAGTGATTGTTTACAACTTTCAAAGAAGCACTTAGTAATTCAATGTATTTTAAATTTTTTAGAAAATTTGCTCGGAAATATTTCACTTTTGCTCCAGTTGTTACTTTATCTTTCAGTTTCCACAAATTTTGATAACATTTCTTTTTCATAATTACATCTCTGAAAACAATAAATATTTTTCTTTTTGAGATAGAGAGATGAAATTTTAACCATATCACAAGTAAATATAAAGTAACATTTTGACAAGGTTTTATAAAAATATACATTTTAACTTTCATTTTTTTGAATTAAAAAAAATACTTTTTTTTATTATATTGATCAAACCTATTATGCCATAAGATAAGTATTTCATTTTTTGTCCAAATAAAAAATACTATTCCTAAACATTAAAAGAAGCTTATTTAAGAGTTTCAATAGTTTATTCCAAAAGTTGTGACATGGACATTTTGAATCTTGTAATGCGCAAGAAAAACTGCTTTCTGGATATATAAATTTAAAGATTTGAATGAGTTTTTCTGTAACACACATACCTCAGAAACATCCATCAGAGTAAGTAATCCCTTCTCCTGACTTTTTGGAACATTCTTTTGCATGTTTGGAAGATTTTAATTTCTTTCTGGCAATCTGGGAAGCTGGAGCAGCAGCTTTAGTGCTCTGCCTCTTCCTCCGCTGGTCATGGGTAGCACCTATTTTTTCCGCAACTATTGTTGATGGACTGCCCACTCATGTTGATTTTATTTTGTTTGTTGCTTGGCAACCCATATTAAATTCACAAACTGCTACAGTGATGCAGTGTTCCATTTTTTTTTACTTGAATATTTCCTTTGGATATTTTGCCCATATAGCACTGTGCAAGGATTCGTTTGCATTTTGTGTTTCGCCTCTCGTACATCTTCCTAACAGCTCATCTGAAGCAAGTCTCCTGTACACAGGGATAATTTTAACTACAACATCAGGAAGAAGAACAGTTTTCATATTTTCTTAGTGGATAGGTATTTCCTCTCCTTTTGCTATGGCTCTGTTATAAAAACACCATGACGATTCACCTTCAGGGCACTTGAAATGTTTTGGTTCTTCATCTGTACTCATACAATGGTACAAAGTAGCATAAATTACGCTTTTCATTTATGCAATGTTGGGAATGTTTTTTTATTGCAGATCTGTGATAATTTCCTAGTTTTAATATTGTATCTTCCTTCAAAGTTCCCAGTTTTCTTACCCCTAGAGTTACCCCTTTTATTTTCCATTCTCTAATGACATTTTTCAAGTCTGTTACAAGTCTTTTTGAAACATGGTCGAGGCATTCGTCTTTTCAACATCTGATACGTATACTTGTAAATAATTAAATTCTTATGCGTTTTGGCATCACCATCTGACAACAAAGTAGTGTACTTCATTTTGTAGTTTTTCAAACCTTTTCCATAATATTCTTTTTGCTGCAGCTTCCATAGCGTTTGCTGACCATTCAAAATTAGATTCACAATTTCTATTTTCTTTGTGTTCTTCATTTCAGTTCTGAAAACCTTCAAATTTATTCTTCATACGAGCCTGCTTATTTATACATACTTCAAAATATTTAGAAAACAATTCAATGTCCACGACCAAACCAGTTAATACATCAATTACAATGCCAATGCCATACAATGAAGAATGCTCTCGCTTTTGCCACGTGCCATCATATGAAACAGCAATGTTAATGATTTCCTGTCCCTTCAACTCAGGATTTTCAGCTTCATGAGCTTTGCGCACTGCTTCATGTGTCATTTTGAGCATTTTCTGTTTAATCAATGCACCATCCCTAGCTATGTTTTGTAAATGGGCATTGTAGTTTGATTCACTCAAGCAGTTCATTACCCATTCCCATACACACTTTGCAATAGCAGCATAACCAATCCTTAAAAAAATATTTACAACCCTTTTTTTATTCACATCAAAAGGAGTTCGTGAAGATCTTGTTTCAGGTACTCAGTCACTAGTACAAACTTGTATGCGTTTTCTGCAAGCCGAGCAATTTACAGAAACATTTGCAGAAAAACCTTTCATATTTTCAATTGTAGGTACATGTCCTTTCAGTCTCCACATTCTTGGCATGCTACCAGTTTGATGATCTCCTGTCAAATATCTCCTCTAACAAGCATGTAATCAATAGGGATTTCACTAGGCATATTTGCCTCACTAAAATGAGTCAGTTTCCTGTCTGTTGCAGTATTAACAGCATCTGATGCGGAAGGAAAATGAATGGAAGCAGTTGTATTTACACTATCTTCAAACACTGCAGAAGTGTTATCAGTATTTTCTGCTAAAGTAGCCACCTGATTCTGATTTTCGGACTCCTCATCAGAAGTTATATTGGAAACATTGTTTTAATATTTAACCTCCCTGCAATAGACTTCTTTGAAGGTCGCTTCTTGCCAGAAATGTTATTTTTTATTCTATTCATATTTGTACTCGATGAAGGCAAACTCAATTCACTTCACACGCCTAAAACCCTACAGTATAATATAACCTAACCAACACTACTCTACTCTTATGTACTACTCGCGCACCTTTTCTTGAACGATGACCTTGCTTCCCCCTCCCTGGAGCCATAAACAGCTGAAGGCAAAAGCTCGCAGCGAGCACTGATGACAACATTCCAAGCATTAAAACTTCGTTGGCGCGAAACAGAAGCTAGTCAAAACTAGTTGCTTTCATAGACGAGAACTACTGTTCAGCTTTATTACCATTCTCTAAAGAAATGTCTGAGGCAGGTCCAGGACCTTCAAGGAAGGCACCTAAAACTCCTATCTACTGTCCCTACTGTTGCCTACCCAGAGCGATGACCTGGCCGCACACAGAGCGGGTTTGACTTTCATCTACCAAAGGTTGACATTACTGTAAATACTCTAGTGGCTGTCTTTGTAACTAATACCCCCACTCCGCCCGCATTTCGTCAATCTATCGTTCAAGAAAAGTTGCGCGAGTGGTACTCTATTATACAATTATGACTATTATCAAAGTAACCAAAACAAAAAACTGTGAATATTGAATAACATAAAATAACTGAAACTACGTAACAACTAGAATATAAACACGAAGAAATAAAACACCTACATGCAGGAAAAAACGCTCGCCACTATTGCTAGCATCACGACACAATACCACTGTTTACATCGTTATTTTAAGCCCTGAATTAAGTTTCCCAGACTGATTTCTAGGCCAGTTGTTCTCCAAAGGCTGTGCATCCTCTATCTGTGAAAATATGCCGGAAAATTCAAACTGTTGTTTACATATGAAGATATTCTCGAGACAAAAGCTACCAAGGAGCCAAAAAGGGGCGGGGCTCTCGGCGCGTATGGGCCTTTAAACCTTCATTTGGGATATTTAAATGCCACAGAAACAAATGAAAATCCGGCACATATATCTCCAAGATCTGATAGTATTTATGAGCATTAAAACAAAAATCGCGTTTTCGAACAACTTGGGCCAAATTTCACAGATGTGTCCCCTTAGATTCTGAATAACTTCAGATGTATACGGCTTTCATTTGAGCATTATTAACAAATTAATAAATCTGAAAGGATGAGTAACAAATAGTGGTAATTTCATAAAACGAACATGCCATATATGGAATTTTGAAGATTGTGTCTCATGTTTGGCTCTTACACGTTTTGACACAAAGATTTTTCATGTTACTCATTATTAAATAAATATTTCAGTTCATGTTTTATCCAGTGGCGCATCCGAGGGAGACTCAGCCCCCTCCCCAGAAGCCAATTGTGCTTAATCAAAAACACAGCTTTTACTAACTTTTTACACTAACGGAAGGCATTTAATATATCAATTGTAAACATAAATATTAACTATGACTCAACAAATAAAAATAAATTTTATATTTACCATAAATAACTAATTATTTAGAAAAACGAAACTAAGAAAACATCAAGTTGGTTGGACAGTACACCTGACCCCACCCGCCACCCTGAAGAATCTTGTTTGTGCCTCTGTGTTTATCGCATTGAATGATCTGTTGTATTGCTCCTCCAAACTTCAACCTCGAGTTACATCCACGAATGTACCCACGCACTGTCTGACTCATCTACTACTTGTAAACATCTTTCCCTCCATCGCGAGTGACAGAGGAATCGTTCCGGGGTTTGAGCGCTGCTGGCTGGCCGGAGAGCCCCGCCGCGTCGCCTCGAGGAGCGCAGCGCCGTGCGCGAACGCTCGCGTGCCCACGCCCCGCCCCTTCACCCTTCTCCCCGCGCCGCCCCGCGCCGCCCACCCCCGCTGTGGAAAGGAACACACTGCTCCCACTTACACAAAAGGAAGTGTGTGCGGAAACTAATATTGTTACCATAAAGAATGGACTTTCCCATGGTGCATGCTTCAGTTTTATAAAAATGTTTAAGCACTATTTACAAGAACCACGTGTACATGTACCACCTATATATATATATATATATATATATATATATATATATATATATATATGATGAGGAAGCGTTGTCGTAATGAATTTGCAAGGATCCAATGTTTAACTTAGGAGGGGAATAAATTTGATCATTATTATTGCGGGGAATAAGAAAACAATAATTAATATGATGTTAGCGTCATAAAATGTTATTAATTGAATAGTAAACGAGGCACGTATTTTATGAAATATTACTTACATTAGGAACGATATAATGATCTTACTTAGATTTATGAATAGATTCAATTAAGTATTCAAATAGTTATTAGGATCATTACATTATATATATATATATATATATATATATATATATATATATATATATATATATATATATATATATAATTTCATATTTTTTATAGTTTGCAGTATATTTTTCAAGATCTCGCTTGGTTTTGTTGCTTAGATCACGATTTTGTCGTTTGGGCGCGGAAGATAAATAATCGTATAATATCATATCAAAGGGAAAGTGTTGTACCATTTCTTTGACTCGTACAACAAATGTGTATAATGAAAAAAGATTAGAAGGAAGTACTCGGGGGATGCAGGCGGTTCTCATAAAAAGTCAAAGGTAGTCAAAGGTCAAAGGTAGAGCACCTTCCATTACCAATTTTTTATTTATTTTGTAATGCAAATTTGGCAATTAGTTAATAGGTGGAAGGTGAAACACTTTCACTTACAATTGCTAAGAAATATCCAAGATCGTGATACTGGACGCCAAAGTGTTTCAGACCGAGAGGTGCTAGTTTTCGAGTTCTGACGGTGGAGGATTTTCATCACAACCTAGATATCTAGGTTGATTTGAGATACGCTATGGAAGAGAAATGTAATGGCCAGCTACTTTGAGGTAGTTCTGCGTAGATTCTCCGATGAATATCAGGCAAATGCCGGAGAAGTACCCTAACAAGTGAGCTATGGACCTCGTGCGATCTTTCCGTCCTCATTCTTGACCCAATCTCTCCTCTTACACACACACACACACACACACACACACACACACATGCATGCATGCATGCATACATACATACATACATACATACATACATACATATACTTCAATGTACTAAACTACCACTTATGTCGGGAGGCAATCGGGAGTTTAGAGCTTGTCTCATTTGAGGAGGTGCCCCGCGAGCTGGGATTCGTGGAGGTGAACACCCCCAAGCTAATCGGTACGTTGACGCCGAATCTGTCGTTCTAGCGCGGGAGGAACACCGCCACGTTTCGAGATATTATACGCACTGCACTTACCGCACCAATGACCGAATCAATTGTTGTGCCCGTAATCCTGAAATAACGAAACAATCCCCGTTACATGCGAGAGGCAACGGCGCGCTTGATGTGTGGTTGCGGCCCACTGTGCGGCGTCTTAGTGGGGCCTCGCACGCGCTCCGGGGCGCTGCCCCCGGGCTTCGACCGCCTTGGCGGCGGCACCCCGACGCCGCATCGCCCTGCCCGCGCCGCCCGCTCCACGCCACCCCGCCTCGCCTCGCCTCGCCTCGCCCCGCCTGCCACGCTGCACGCGCGCGCGCACGCAGCGACACGCCGTGCCAGGCGACCCCAGCGCGCGACGGGAGGGCGGCGCTGGGACGGACGCACGTCTCCACTGGGCGGGCGACGCGGGGGAAAGAGCCGCAAGAATAGATGACAGACTCACAAAATCACCTTCAGCGCGACGGGGGGGTGGAATGCTTACATTCTCCAACCTCTTCGTTTGGTTCTGATCGGAAGTTTTCCGTGGTTTCCCCGACAAATACCAGGCGAATGCCGGAGTCGTACCTTAATAATTGCGCTATGAATCGTACGCGGTATTTCCTTCTTCATCCTCGTTTCTTCCACCCCCCCTTACACACATACTCACTTGCATGTACTACCCTACCACACATGTCGGGATACCAGTCGGGCGCCTAGCGCTTTGACCATTGGAGGGAAAAGCTGAAGAGGAACACATATATTCTTTTTTTTCATCCATAGATTGCATTTTGTATCCTTATTTCATTTTGAAACAATTACTTAGCATACCTCAAAATATAACAAGAAAGAATCCGGATGGAATTAGGCAGGGGTAAAATATATTCAGAACGAAATTTCTCCTAATATCTAAAAAGTCTGGGCGAAAAATGTTGGGACAAAGATTTATGAAGGAGAAAGTTACAACTGGTCAAAAGTGTGTTCAAATGACGATTAAACGAAAACATAATGGACGAACATTCTTTAACGGTTTACGCGGCGTTCGGACGCTGAAACTTGCCAAACGCTTTCCTTTTCATTTCCCTCTGAAGCGGTGGGGATAGTTGTCCCCGTAGACGTACAGTACAGACTTCTGCGTCGCATCTGTGCTATTCCCTGGGTTGTGGTCTGATTCTCGTTCGTTAACTCGTAGCTAGCATCATGGGCCCGTGGACTTTCTGAGACAAAGGTGACAAGTACATTGGACAAATAGGCGCCCGCGGATTGCATTGCTGTGGGAATCGGGCGTATGTGAGAAGGGTCGCACCAAAGAATATGCACCCGCGTTAATCGTGGTGATGGGACGTCTGCGAAGACGTAACTATGGAGGCGAAGAATAAACGACACCGAAGACGGAGTTATTAGGCGAAGCGGCACGAGAGTCCGTGTGCACGCGGCGTGATCCGTCGGGCGAACACAAGTTTCCAGAAAGAGGAAGCAATGGTGACAAGGAAACAATTAGGATTGGACCCATTATCAATTCATAAAAAGGCCTTAATTAAATTATTAAAAAAACGTTCTAATATCTATGTGTTTATTTCACTAAAAAAATATTAAACTGGGTTGTGTGTGTGTGTGTGTGTGTGGGGGGGGAATGCAATCTGAGAATCAATGTACGTTTAAAGAAAAATCATTCAAATTTTATTATTTATTCAAGCATTGTTGATCATACAAAACGGGATTGGTTAGATAGAAGAACTAGTGGTACAACAACACCACATACTTTTTCGCATTCTTTCCAGCACAACATACAGGCAAGGAAGGATAATCTATACTAATGAAAGTGAATTCAACGACATGTAATCGACTTCGATTCCAATAAAATGAGTGTATGAATAGATACGAAATATTCACAGGTTCTTCTTCAGAATTTGACGCAGTGTCCTTGCAAAGTTTGGTAAAGATTAATAAAACACAAATGCGGAAAATAAATAATTTAAATAATATGCTGGTAGATGCACCACAGTCGTTATTTTTCGCCTGTCGCTAAAAGACGGGTTCCTGATATATTACGCCAGAGGCCAGTAGCGGTGCAATAGAATCACGGAGTAAGCATAGGGGGATGGCCGTGTGACCAATCTCCATGAACGTTGGCACATCTATGTGTTTTCATGGAGATTTTTATGCTGTTCATTCTTTATAACTCCACTAGAAGACGCTGCAGCACAAGATGTCGCTTCAGTTAAGTGCAATTCCCAATCATGGGAACCCAGCTTCATTATTGCTGGGCGCTGCCGTGTGACGGAGGGCGAGGCCAAGGAAGCCAGGAGGAACGAGCAATGCAAGATGGAGAGAGAAAAAGAAGGGAAAGAGAGAGGGGAAGTAAGAAATAAGGGAAGAGAAATCGAGAGAGAAAAACAGAGGGATGGAAAAAGTGAGAGAAAGAGAAGGAGAAAGAGGGGCAAAAGATACATGGAAAAATAAGGAAAAGATAGGGACAAAGAGAGTGGGAAAGAGAGAAAGAAGAAAAAAGGAAGATACAAGAAAAGAGGAAAATATAGGGACGGAAGAGAGGCAAAAAGACAGAGAGCAGGGGAAACGAGACAGGGTAAGACGAGAGAGGGGAAAGAGTGAAAAGAGAAGAAAATAAAGTTAAAAAGAGAAAAGGAAAAAACGCAGAAAGAGAGTACGGGGAAAGAGTGAGTAGGGTGAAAAAGAGAGAGGGATAAAGGGAGTGGAAAGATATAGAAAGCAAAAAAGAGAGGGGAAAAAGAGAAAAGAGAAGGAAAAAACAGATGGCAAAAAGGAGATGGCAAAGAAAAAGAAAAAAATAAGGGAGAAAGTGGAAAAAGAGGGAAAAGAGAGAATGGGAAAAAAGAGAACGGGAAAGGAGAAAGAAGAGGAAAGAGAAAAGGGGGAAAGGGTAAATGAGAGAGAGGGGAGAAAATTACAGGGGGAAGAGAGACGGAAAGGATGAAAGCGGAAAGAGAGAGGAGGGAAAAGAGAAAGAAGGGGGAAGAGTGAAGGGGAAACGAGAAAGAGGGAAATTGAAAGGGAAAGAGAGAGATGGAAAAGGTGAGAGGGAAAAGAGAGGTCGGGATAAAAGAGAGAGGGAAAAGCAAGGAGGAAAGAGATGGAAAAAGAGGGAGAGGGAATTAGGGAAAGTGAGAATAAAGGAAAAGAAATCAGGACAACGCCTGCCTTGTTCTGCTAGTTTCGCATAAATTGAACATTAAGTACTAAAAGCCATCCAATATATCACATTATTAATACATTCGAAATGGGGATATCATTACCTTTCGCATATCCATGTATAGTACATTCTTCCCGACTTAAATAAAGTTGAAAATACCATCTTATAGAACGTAGAAAAAATTGTAACACGTTACAAAGTTACGTAAATAAAATCTCCTAATCTTATATTTTTCATCATGTCACCGTTCAACAATGAACTTCTCAAATATCTATCTCTGCATTGTTTCCCAATTTGTATTTTTATATTACAACAATATAAAATTATCGTAATAAAACTTCGTATAAAATTATGGGACTCAAGTTTTTTTTTCAATTTTTTATTCATATTACATTTAAATAGTATTTTTAAGATTGATTGAATTTTTCGTGTTTCCGGGAGCGTCAATTGCTTTGGTCATTAGTCCCGTGAGTATAGTGCATGTTCTTTTCTCGGGAGATGGCGGTGATCTTCCCCCACTGGATGGCGAGATCCGGCGCCGACCTACCGTCGGCTAGTGAGGTATCCCCCTAACCAGGACTCTCCCACCAGCGGGGCACCGCCCCAGCCGGGACAAGCTCCAAGCTCCCGACCGATCTCCCGGAATATGTGGTAGTGTAGTGCATGTTAGTGTGTGTGTGTGTGTGTGTGTGTCTGTAAGGGGAGGGGATATGACAAGGAAGAGGAAGGAAAGATCGCGCGCGGTCCGTGGCCCGTTTGGTAGGGTACTGCTCCGGCATTCGCCCGGTGTTGATCGGAAAAATCACGGAAAACTACCGATCAGAGCAGCCGGCCGCGAGAATTCTCCTCCAGACAGCGATTGAATTCGATCTAGCTGAAGAGCTAGGGTAGAATATCCTGCCGCCGTCAGGACTCGAACCTAGGACCTCCCGGTCAGAGGCGCTGCAGTGACATCAGTTGATGCACTGAGTTACCGCTCCCGGTTATTTTTAAGACAGAAAACCTAATCGGTATAATTCGAATTAAAGTCTGCGGATTGCTTGAAAGAAAATATATCATTTCATTGAGAATACAAATAGTAAAATAGTGTAAAAATCAAATTAATATTGAAATTTTCAATTGTAAATTATAATGAAAATATAATTAATTATTTTTCATATCCTTTTAATATATTTTTGTTCTTCGAAGATGTTTCTCGTAGACCATGGTAGCGCTACATTTGGGACAGGGTTGGATTCTTTGAACAGGTGACAGGTTAAAATAATCGATCCTTAATCTTATAATGACGACTTCTAGAAGAGATTTTGTTAAAGACAAAAATCTTTATCTTCCATTCTGTAGTTTCCAATTGTTAAGTTTTTGCAATTTTTCAAAATCAGAAAAGTTCCATGAAAGTTGGACTTGCGCCATTCTTTTAAGGCGTCCCTTCTTCTATGAGTGGTAAAAATTTACAGAAAAAATTGGATAGCCGAAAATGGGACTTGCGTTATATTTTTACTGTCCCTTTTTCCATTTGAGAAGAAAAATTGTAAACAAAATTGGACCGGTTTTCGAGAAAAAAGTTGTTTTTTAAAAAAATTGCTTTCATTTCGCCTCAAATTACATGACAACTACTCAAATTTCGGAAAATTGAAGATGACCTTATTTTAAGATCTGTCTTCAAGTAACAGATTTGAATAACGAAAAAAATCTCTATCTTCAATATTATTGTTTTAGGAAGACGCCAAAAAGTTGCACTTTTGCATTTTTCGAAAAATTAGGCATTTCAACGAACATGAGACCTACATCATTATCTTAATCGTTCATTACGCTCTCCAGAAATAAAATTTAATCAAATTTCTCTTTTGTCAGTTTTCTCAAAAAAAAAATAGAGAGGCTTTTCTATGTGGAAACTTTTCTCAGGAAAAAACGAAGTGTTTTGAGACTCGCAACACGGTTTTAGAAAATCAAAATCTACGGGAACTGCCATTTTCTCTTTTCTTAAAGATGTGGCATCATCAATGAACCAAAATGAACACATTGGAATATTTTTAGATCTTACGAACGCTTTTGACTTTATTAACCATAACATATAGCTGGAAAAATTACCTTCATATGGTATTTGTCGTATTCCCATAGCTTGGATATCCTTGTACTTTAAACATTGATCTTAAAGAGTGGAAATACCGTACTGGCACGAAAGGACATTACTTACATATCTGTCCCATTCTTTGTCAATTGAACATGGGGTCCCACAAGGCTCGATCTTAGGTCCTATTTTCTTTCTGTTGTATGTAAAAGATATACCCCTGTCTATTAAAAATGGAAGAACTGTTGTTTGCCGATGATATTGTTCCTTGCAAAAAAGAAACAATAAATAGTAAAATTTCAGAAGTCAAATTGGTTTTGTAAAAGCAAATTAATAATTAACGAAGGAAAAACGATTTCAATGCATTTTTGCATTTCAAATCGGCAATCGCATGCTCCATTGAAAATGAACAATATGCAATTAGCTGATGTTAAAGTAACAAAATTTCTAGGTCTCTCAATTCAGTCAAACCTCAGAGGGACTGTGCGTATAACAGAATTAAACACTAAATTAAGTTCATTATTTTACGCAATCAGAATTCTTCCAAATTCTGTCAGCCTTCACGCAGCTCGTTGCAATTTTGCAAATGTACATTCCCGCCTGAGATATGGCATAATATTCTGGGGAAGCTCATCCTTTAGTGCCCAGACATTTTGATTGCAAAAGAAAATTATCCGAATAATGAAAAAATGCCATCCACGTGATCCCTGCAAACCTCTTTTCATTGAGCTTGGAATCTTACTATTGCCTTGTCTATTTATTTACGAATCTGTAGTATTTGTCAAAACTTACTTAACGGCGGGAACATATTTTCATGTAATACTGATATTTATAGTTATCCGTACAACACTCGACGTAGAAATCATGTTCAACCCGTGTCAGTATCAACAGCTCACTACAAGATATTCACATACATGTACTAATTAACTTTACAATGACATTAAACATTAAAAATCGGTACACAAATTTAAGTTAAAAGTAAAATATTTTCTGCTGCACAACTGTTAGAGAATTAAAGACTTTCACAATACAATTAGAGACTTTACTGATCATCAAAACGAAAAACAATGTTTCTTTTAACAAAACAATGATATATTACAATAAATTAGTTTTCATTTGTATTGTATATTTTTTTAAAAACGATTTAATATGCCTGTCACAAGTAATGTACTTCAGCTTCCGGGTCAACAACCCCCATCTCGATCGGGTTTTTGTCCCGTTACCCTGATCCATTGAGGAAATGCTGAGATGGTCCCTTGATTTGCTTCTGGACGTAAATGTAGCTTCACTATGCGCACGTTTTGTTGAGCTCTCGTTTTGCTTGTAGTGGTAGTAGATGAGTTACTATTTTGTTAACAATACAGAAAAACCAAATCTGTTCGTTCGTTTACCGTTACAAATAAGTTTTCTATAACTCGGAGACGAAAATCTAGTTTGTGAAATGTTAATCTCTCGCTTTTTAAATTATTATTATTATTATTATTATTATTATTATTATTATTATTATTATTATTATTATTATTATTATTATTATTATTTTAATTATCTTTCAAATATTAATAGTTAAATTGTTGGGGAGCGATTCTAAAACTCAAAAAATCGTGTGCAGATGGTTTTCTCTCCCATACGTCACATACATTTTTAGTTTTTTGACTAAATAAATATATTTAAATATCAAAACATTTGGACCCATTTCTTTGAAAATTTTGAAAAAATGCCCCAGGATCTTTGCGTAAAATGGTCCCCCAAATGAAAATATGTTTCAAACTCCAGGGTCCGTGACATCAGCCAGATCAATTGGAGAATATCAATTTTGAAGAAAATCGTCTGAACTGTTTAGGGGCTTGTGTTGACCACAAATGGATAGATAGACGTCAATAAATGTTTCGGTAACAGGGACCCACAAAAATGAATTATGACCACACAACATGTTAGAGAAAGTAATTTACTATGTATAAGGACAACATTTATCCATATTTTCATTACCAAGGCTTAGCAATGAGTTTTTCTGTCGGAATTCCTCCGTTCCCCCCCCCCCCAGCATTACAATACCTTCTCTGTACTGCGTAAACAGTAGCGAGAGAGTAAAAACAAATGACCAACTTTAAACCAAGTAAAAACAACCAATTTTGTTGGAACAATGATTCTAATCGAAAGTTGATTTCTACTTGTTCCAACCCCCTCTACAGAAAGTAAATTGTGATTTTTACATTTTATTTTTTATGTATATCTACTTTGTGTTTTTACAAATAAATATCAGGTATAATATTTTTCATTCATTTTAATTCTAAATACTTATTTTAACTAGTGCTTCTACAGAATTGCGCAGACTTTCTCGCCTTAAAGCTTTCTAATTTACTTGTCGTGGACTGCCTTTAAGGTCTTGCCCTATCCTCTTGCCAGCTGCCATCTATCGTCGCCCACGACACATTTCATTGACATTTTCTGGACTTTTCGGATTCCTAATGGTAGAACCGAAATGTTACTGCAAGAATATTAAAGAAGAGTAAAACCTCGTCCTAAATACAAATTTTTGTTGAAAAATTTGGAGCCGTTTTTAAGAAAATGGCGATTAAAAATTACTGTAAAAGCGAAATTTGAAGCTTCTTTTCACGGGAATCTAATGAGTTTTCGAAAAACCTCTTTTAAAGTCATTTGAAGGACTTCTTTTCACAAATGCAACAATGTGTACAAATCGATGGTAATGTGCATATTATCGGCGTGAGACTTATTTCAAAAATTACATTTGTGTAATTTTTGAAAAAGTAAAAGAATGCATCAAAATGAACTTAATAGTCTCGTATCATTTGCAATTCATAAACATTTTTTCATGATCTTTCTTCTTCTCCTTTTTCCTGTGATAGTTTATCACAAGGTTCGTACAAAGCAACGACAAATTTGGATAAAATATACAAGCATAACAACAGTAACTATGGGAGGCAGAGGAGAAACAATTGATCGAGTAATAACTAATGAAAATACAAGAGAATGGCAACATAATTAATATACGAATAGGAAAATAGGGAATGTAGTGGTAAATAAAACAGTATATGAATACGTGAAAAATTTCACGGTTAACTCTGAATTTTGAAAATTTGCAAAAGTTTGAATTTTTTCGGCGTCTTCGTACAACTACAAAATTGAAGACAGAGATTTTTCTTTTAAATGAAATTTGTTGTCCGTAAATAGTTCCTTTATTAACGTCATGTAAAAATTTGTTAACATTTTAGTCGTTTTCGTGCGTGCAATATTTGCAATTTAAAAACGTACAAAAATAAGATTTTCTCAAAAGTGGCTCCAATTTTTTTCTTTTAACTTTTGGTAAGGTTAATGCCAAATGTACCGTATACGATGATATAAACCCCATTTTGCTCTATTCTTTTTTTTTCAGAAATTACAAAAATAAATTTTTTTGACTTGTCTCTCACATAGGTAATATTTACATTAGTGGCGATTTCTTCCCATTATATTTAAATAATGTCTTATAAAGCTTCTTGAAAACTTGAGTTTTCTGTTAAAATGAGCACAAAATTCCTCATTTTCAGAAACGTTCAAACGCCACTTTCTCAAAAGTGGCTCCAAATTTTTTCTTCACGCTTTTCCATTAGATAGTGCTGATTGCACTGTTTAATATAACGTAAAGTTTATTTTGGGGTATTCTTTTATTTTTTTTAAAAATTGCACAAATGTAATTTTTTTTTAAATGTCTGACAACCATTGATGTGCACGTTTCCATCGATTTTTATACATTATTACCTTTGTGAGTAAAAGTGATTCAAATGACTTAAGATGAAGGTTTTCGAAAACTCAATAGATTTCTGCGAAAAAGAGCTTCAAATTTTGCATTTACAGTAACGCTTAAACGCCATTTATTAAAAAGTCTCTAAATTTGTGAATGAAAATTGGCATTTAGGACGAGGTTTTACTCTTATAGTGCATTCTTTACGTGATATTTCGGTCTACTAGTATTATGAAACCGAAAGGTTTAGAAAATGTCAAAAAAATGTCATTTGGGTGGCGATAGTTGGCAGCTGGCAAGAGCATGGGACAACACTGTACAGCCAGTCCACACCATGTAAATTAGAAAATATTTCTACGAGGTAGTCTGCGCTATTCTGTAGCACCTCTAGTTTACATTTGTAATTTGCGAAGATCAAATGTTTTACATGTAATACATAGAATTAACTCCTGTTCAATATACTACGTTGTTTCATTAGTCAGCTTGTGTCAAACGAACGTTTACTTTACCAATTTTGTATTCATTCATTGTTTGTTGGTAGATTATGTAGGTATGTGATCTGAGATGTACATTTTTGCTCATATTTCATGGCTGACTGAAAATACTTCGGCCACGTCTGTTACAGTGACTTAATTAAAAGATTTTCTTAAATCCTTCTCTGAATTCTGATTGGTAGTTGTGGAGTTGTAATTGCACGCTTGTCATTAACCTAATGAAAATCAAAGATTTTTTCACGAAATTAATGAGCAAATTTAGTTAACTAAACGAAAAAATGTAAATTATTTCTTCAACATAAATTGAAGATAGTGTGGTTTATATTTTTTCATTGAATCTTTACTCAGAACATTGGAATGAAAAGTGAAAGAAAATTTGAAAAATTTAAAAAAGACATATTGGTGCTACAACACATACTTCCTCGCATTATTTCTAAATTTGCAATTTTCGAGAATTCAGAGAGTTCAACGAAACTGAGACCTGCTCAATTTTTTAAGCGTTCCTTGTACTATCCGTGGAAAAAATTGGAGAAACAATTGGAGCGGTTTTTGAGAAAATATATTTTTATAAACAGAATTAACTTCGATCACAAATTACGCAGAAGCTATTAGGTTTTTCAAAAAAATTTTACGTGACCTTTTTTTAAGAACTGATTATTTATAACAAATGTTTTTAAGGCAAAAATCTTGTTCATCATTTTTTATTCTTAAATTTTACAAATTTGCAATTTTCGAAAATACAGGGTAATTGTAAAATGTAAATAATTTGTAAAATTCTACTTTCTTGATAGTTTTAATATGCGTTTTCCAAGTTCGTCGTTTATCTAAAAGTGGCCCCAAGATATTTCACTGTTTCAAATTTGACCAGTTCTCTGTAATTTAATTTTATCTTCACACACTGTCCGTTTCTTAATGAGTAAGTAACGAATACGTGGCGATTTTGCTGCATTAACTGTCCCCCGCAATTGGTGATCCCATTCGTCTACTTTATCCAGGCGATCTTGAAGAATTTGGGAAGCAGAGATATGATCATCATTCGCCGCTAAAATAGCAGTATCTTCTGCGAAGGGGACGTTTATAACAAGCCAATCGGAAGTGGATAAAATGCATAATAATGGTCCGACTATACTTCCTTGTACTCCAGATAGGATTAAATTTAGATAAAGCGCCATGATATATCCTTTGATCGCGAAGGTACGGTTGGAGGAGTAAGTAGTAAGAATGGGGTTATTTCAAATAATGGTCCTTCATGCCATCCTTGTCAAAGACTAGCTGAATATCTAAGAAGGCAGCAGTACAGTACATATTTTTGCGAGTCCTTGTGATCTTTCGTTTACGATTCTGTGGATTTGTGCAACCGTCGAGTGTCCTCCTCGTAACCATGTTGAAAGTCAGGAATTGTCATATACTAGGACCCTGAGACATTGTAAGAGAAGTTTCTCAAAGACGTTTTATTGAACAGGATGTAGAGAGATGATGAATCGGCTTATATCTATGGCAATTTCTTCTGGTTTAAAGATAGCAGTTACTTTGGTGTATTTGAAACATTGACAAGGGTAGTGATTACTTTGAAAACTTCTATTTAATTTATAATTTTCAAAACCGATTTTTTCTTTGTCATTTTCTGAAAAAATCCTTGCCTGTTGTAAGATCAAATTGTGGACTTTTGGTAGGATGTGTTTGCTTTTAATTGCTTCTTTTACCTCTACCGTATTGATTATTTTCATTGGAAGCGACAACTATTGATGCATTTCTGAATACTTCAACACGAAACGAAGATAGCGAGTGTATTAAGTTCAAAGATTTATTTGAGTGCAAAGGTTAGTGAATATAAATAAACCCAATATCCAGCAATAGTCTATCACATGTGTCCCTTTACAACTTTTCATTGATTATACATATATCTTTTTCTATACAGTTGCGTTCACAAAGCATAATGAATGCATTGTTGCAGAATTTGTAAACATCCCTAATTTCAGCAGTTTCGGAGAATAAGAATTGTACCAAAGAATTTTTTGCGGGGGTCGATTTTCTGTATAGTGCATATGTATACTACTTTTCAGTTGTACCTTTTCTACAGTTCTTCCTTTTGTGCCTTGTAATCGCAGAAGTTCAGCTAGTTTATATTTTAATGTTCACCATTATTCGGCATAAGCCCCATATTCTGCAACTTTGAAGCAGTAGGAATCCTCCAATGCTGAATTATTTTTCAACCGTTGTGTTTTGTGGAATTTCCGCGGGAGGCGCGTAGGTGCGGGAGAGGGCGCGGGCGGCGGGGCTGCGGCATAGGGCTAAACCGCTCCGTTGCGCGTAGCGGCGGGCGGGCAGGCAGGCGGGCAGGCAGCGGGCGGGGGCGCGTGCGGGGCGGGGGCGGGGCCGCTGCGCACTGCCCGTCGCGTCGTCCGCAGCTGCGTGACCCACGCACCTCGCACGCACTCGCGGGCTGCAGCTGCGTTGCGTCGGCGCCGGCGTGCTGCTCTGCGCTTCTGGAGGTAACTGGGGACGGTGCGAAGCGTGTGTCGTGAGGGTCTCGGGGTGACCGATCGAGAAAATGGCGCGTGCGTGACGAACGTTACACCAGGAGGCGGGGCGGGGGCCTGGGGGTGGTTTTGTTTCTAGTCCAATGTTTAGTCCAGCTGTCGTCACGGGGTACTTTATCCGCGAACAACCGCCACTTACAGTTACCGAAACAGCCTTCAGAAAGTTGATTGTGTACCATACGCTGGGCGGGTCGTTTTGTCTATTGATAGTCCATCACGTGACACTTCTTAATTTTTAGCACAAGGATTTGTTTTTCCTAATTGCAGTTTTCTCTTATAGTCATAAAACGAGGTATTTCGATCATTTGTTTCATCAAACTGATTACCTTGATACCTAAACGTGGTTTTGACCTAACCTTACCTAATTGAGCATTGAGTAGTATATTATCAATGTGAATTTTAATATCTTATGGAAACATTATTTCTACTCATTTTGACTATTTTCATATGATTTTCTCCAGTAACTATACATTAAAATGATATGTTAAGATACATTGTGATTTATGGTGTTTAATTGTATCATTTAAACTACGCAGTTTTCCAATGTTTAACAAATCTGAAATAGATTAATGCTACGCTTGCTATGCTAGTGTTGAATTCAAATACAATTGATCCGATAGGAAAGTAAAATGCTGTAAAGATTTGAATAATAATTTTACGATGGAATTTTTAATTGAAAAGTATTTTAACAAATAATATTTGATAGTCACAGAATATGTTAAAATAATAATTAATTACTATGAAAATAAACATTATTTAAATAACTACGAAATCTTGTTTAGCGTTACAATGATCATCGTGCATTGAATGCATTATTTTAGATTAAAATGTACAGCTGTTTGGAGACATTTTTTTAAAATTAAGGAGACATTGTAGTAGGTGAGAAAACATCAGTAATAACTATCTCATTTTACTGCCTATTATTTGTTCATTCCTTTGTTAACCCATTGACGTACTTGATATTTTGTAGAACAATTCTTTGAAACAATTTAAATTACTTAAATGTCCAGAATTAAATTCATTCCTCAAAAGAACGTTATTTTATGATTTTACCTTTATTCCTAGTTATTCTGCTTTCATATTACATATTTTTGTCCAGAACTGAGAGTTTGAAACTTAGCAAAACAAGAGAATCTTAATAGTTTTAATACATCAAAAGACTCGATTTTCTTTTAATTGAAACACTTCTAAGGTATTTATAATGGAACATAGAATATATATAAATAAAGAAAATGCAACATTATCAATTTCAAAATATGTACTGTCTTTGGAGGACAGAACAATTTGAGACCGAATACAACATGAGACAATAAAAAAAACGAAGTTTCATAAAACACTCTTCTTTGCCTAAATTTCCAATCGTTACCTTGTATAACACTTTGAATTATAACATATTTTCTTACTTTGAAAAAACACATTTTAGAATTTCCTTTCTTTATACTTTGAAAATACATAATATTATATTTCCTCGGCGATGGTCTTCCCCCCTTTATGTGTTCAAAATTTCCAACCTTCTCCCTGATTTTACTTTTTACTTTAATATATTAAAATGTGTGGTTATGTTTTCTAAAATTACAATTAGGGTACAGCGAGAACAGTGAGACATTTAGCTTAGAACGAAAAATTTGGATTTGGTAGTTAGTACGTCATGCGAATCTTTTAGATATTGGATCTTTCCCGTTATACGTATTCCAATTCACGAGCCTAAACATTCGGTTCCTTTGACACGAAAAATTTCTTCCACCTCAAAGAAATCGATTCTGTAATATTTAGATCTATAATATAATATATAGATATCTATCTATAATTATCTATTTAAATATCTATTATATTTATAATCTAGATATTTGTGCACACTATTTACTTCCTAGGATGCTTTTCCTAATCTGCGGCTGAATTTCGGTAAAAATTTCATTGTTCAGAGGTAAGAAAAATAAATTTTTACTTCATTTTTGCGGTTGTTCTTTGAGTAAGACATGAAATATTGCCGAAATTTCATTATGGAGCCTAAAATTTCGTAATTTCAACAAGAGAAAGATGTTTTGGATTTCAAAATTATGACCAATTATGAATGTAGAAAATTAGTTTGAAATTATACCTGTATTTGGGAACACAGACGTTAATATGGAAAGAACAGTGAGACATTCCTCACTGTTCCCAATTAATAAATTTTTTTATTTGAATTACTTCTGATTCGTTTCTTAAACCAGGTTTCCATTATTCACTAATTACATATTTTTTAGACATATTTTTAAAATATATATTGTGTGTTTGATTAATCTAAGATTTGCAAAGATAGGCATATTTCCGCCATGTTTTCAATGAGGATGATTTCCTTCCATATCTGTCACTGATAGACCTTTTAATGAAAGTCTGAGCTAACAGGTTTCACCTAATGAAGTTATTTCCACTAAAACTGATAAGGTGCAATCACACCAAGTTAAAAGTAGAGCAATATGCAAACCTGCAAATGCCGGCCCATCAGATTCCCATACAAAATCGTCATATGTCTCTTCAGAAGTAGTAGTTCAAGGTTTTCCAAACGATAAAGCAAGGAAAACTGGCAGTTACTGAAGTCATAGAGAAAGAACAATGATTGGGACGCGCCAGAAAGAAATGAACTTCAAGCTAAGAGAAAACCACAGCATATGAAACGCTTTAAACCAAAAAAGCTTTGTTTCAAGATGGCTGTGAAGAAGATGATGGTGAAGTGATTTTGCAAGATTCATCAGATGATTGTGTCCCATTCAGTACCTGAACCTGTGATTGACGTCGAAAACATGGAGAGACCATCGATAATAAATATCACCATTCAATTCTCATTGTCACACTGTTCCCACCAACAAATTCTCAAGAGTATAGCGAGGCAATTTCATTTTTAATTTTTTATACATCGACAATTGACTACGGTAAATCAATTAATGTTGTCAGACACTTATGTATGCCATAAGAATTTTGAGAAGATATGTTTTTTTCAGTATCTCACTTGGAACCCAGTTTTTGCTTCAAACGGTTACACCTCTTCCTCTACACTACGTTTTCACTACGGCTCAAGTCTGTTAAACATTTACCCTATATTTCTCTCTAGTATTGAATAGTTGTTTTTTTATAGTATATATCCCCCGTTCACTCCACTTTTCTTTGTAGGCGTTGTAGATATTTAATCAATTTCTTTATGTTTTAATTTCACAACAAGCTTTTCAGCTTTCTTCCCAATATATACTGCTTTATTTTCTCTTTCTTTCAATTTTACTATTTTCTTTGAACATTACACTCTTACTCATTGACATTACATTTTTGATAAAATATTTTCATATTTATTAATGGTAAAGTATTCCTGCCTCAATCAATCCATTTACTATATATGTTTAATTAATTTTAATTAAATAGTTACATCTTAAAAAATTGTGTTCTTTAATTACCCATCACATGTGAGTTACCATTGATGTTACATTTGACGTTATTCTTGCATTTCTCACTCATGCATTTGCCATGTCTATCATGTGCATGGTTTCCACAAGTTTCTCAAGTTTGTTCACTAAAAGTGTAAATTCACACACACACACACACACACACACACACACACACACACACACACACACACACACACACACACACACACCATTGAGTAACACTGTGGTAAGAGTAATTTTATTGTTTCTCAATGGTGTGCGAGGAGCTTTTTACTTACATTTTGAAAAGTAGATGCTTTCGTTCTACTTTCAATACTGGTTCGTTCTAGCTCTAAGATTCTGAATCGAGTTCTAAGAGTTCCAAGAGCTGTATTCTGTGTGTACATCGAATTGAAAGTTGACCAATCAAGTGAATGAGCGCCGAGAATGATTTCCTGGTAGGCAACCCGCTAAAATGTTTAATTTTTTCTCTAAATTAAAATTCTAAATTCGAAACGATAATATCTAGAGTACTCCCGTAATATTATGGCCAATACTGACTTTACGTGGTCTTAAACTATCAAGTGTCTTGAGCGCTAAATGGACGCTAACAAACATACATGGTCCAAACAAACACATCACCCTTCATTGCGTTCGCGCAGTTGGGAAAGAAATAATATCGATTTTTAAGGAAAACATTGATTAGGATTGACTAATGTATTAATGTAGAGTATATGTAAAACAATCATCAGGAATTAAAGCACTGTTTACAAGTGCTTAAAAATGTCTGCAAGGACATCGCATCAATTGGATCATTAATTTACGTAATTGGATCATTTATCTACGTAATAACAATTTTTCTGTTAAATCTACTTGTTGGGAAACTTAAGTAAATGTTAACGAATCAAAAATTCAATTCATTGTGAAATAAAAATGTTCACTTTAGTTCCTACGCAAAGAGTAGTGTTGGGACGTTTTCTCACAGAGAACATATTTAAATCAGAGCCATAATTTAAAAGACGTATTTTACATTTCAATTATCGGGTTCAGAGAAATTCAAATCTATTGAATAACTGTATTTTGCTATGTCATAATGTTGTTTTGAAGTAAAATTTATTTAAATTCATTAAATTTTTACTATCTCACTACCGCTTACACACTAGAGTGAAAGTTATGTAATGCTGCCCGAAAAAACGGCGAATTTTCGGCATAAAATCTATTACTTGGTCCTTATAACGGAAAAATAGATAAATAGAGTTGCTCAATATAGAAAAAATAAAAGTAGATAAATAAAGTTGCTAAATATAGAAAAAAATCCTTTAACAGGTGGTGTAGTCAGAATCCATGTATTGTGGGTCCTTGATACCGAAAAATCGAATGACGGAAAAACATGTCTGTCGGTCCGTGTGTGAACAACGCTAGCGGCTAAACCGTTCAGCCGATTTTTTTTTCAAAATTGATATTCATCAATCGATCTGGCTTATGTCGTGGCCCCTTGAATTTGAAACCGAAATTTTAATTGGGGGGGGTACTTTACATAAAGTCTCTGAATTATTTTCAGAATTTTCAAAGAAAAGACTCCTTCGTTTTTTGATTAAATATTTTTGTTGGATAGGTATATGACGTTTAAGAGAATGGTGCAGGCCGCATGACCGTTGAAAATACTGATTTTCGAAAATTGCATAAGTTTTTTCCGGCGTCTTCCTGCAACTACAATTACCAAGGTAGCGATTTTTTACCTTAATGAAATCTATTTCTTAGAGGTAGATTTCAAAATAAGTTCGTGTTCAATTTTTCGAAATTTTGAATACTTTTTGTGTAATTTTGCGTGGAAGCACGGGTGAGAAAGTACGTGATGTTTTAGCACCACTAGTTAGCTACTGCAGTGTTGACTGTTCTGCTAACTCAAGTGGTTAGAGCAAATGGGCGTATACCGGGATATCCGAGTCTGATTCTCGGCAGGGACAGTCATTTCTCTAAACAGTTAAAAAATAATTCACAAAAATGACATTTTGCTGAATAGCTAAGGAGTTGCAATGTTAGTGGACGATTGCGAAACTGCAAACGAATGCATGCGCGATTGTTAAAATTACAATTGTGACCAGGAAGTAAAATGTATATTATTATTTTTTGTTCATGTTGTTGCCTTTATATATAGTCTTGTAGGTGTTGTAATGATTATTCTTACACTGTGATTAATATCAATTTGTACAGTGCAATGCAAAAAGTGCAACATTTTTAGCATCCACTTGACAACGCTTCTTATCGTCAATCAATTTCCAAACAAACTACTATAGAAAGAACCAATAAAGAATTCCTGTCATAATCTCGTGAATCTTCTCAAATATTTTTTAAATTTTATTTTCAGAAATAAAAATAAAACATGGTTCATCCAAAAGGATCATTTTATATAAATGTAATATCCATGCATACAATATTCTCAAGCTTTTCGAGCGTACACATCTTTAAATCTTCCCATAACACACTAGTCTTTATTTTTTCAATATTGTCATATTGATGTTTATTTTTTAAACCAGTGGTTCTCTTGCAGCACAAACTTTCTCGCATTATATATTATTAACATTTTCGCAATTTCGAAAATTTAGAGATCAACGAAAATTAGACATGCGCAATTTTTAAGAGACTTTGCTCTATCCGTGAAAAATTAAGAAAAAAATATGGAACCGTTTTAGAGAATTGTTTTTATAAATTTGCAAATCTCAAGTGTAAATTTCACAAAAACTACTCGCTTTTCTTAAATATAACCCTATTTTAAATCTAAGTTTTGGGTCATATTTTGTTTAAAAATTCCCTATCATCAATATTGTATTTTTGCAACGATATTTTTTTGCAATTTCCAAAAATAACAAGAGTTTCCCCACAATGAGACGAGCGCGATTTTTTACCTTCTTCTCTACCCGCAAGGAAAAAGATGACCTTATATCCCGATCTGTCTTTGAGCAACGGATTTCATTGAGATAAATCTCTATCTTCAATATTTTCATTGAAGGAATTCGCAGAAAAAAAAGAATGTTTGCAATTTCAGAAAAAAAAGCAGGAATTTTAACGAAAATTATACCTGCGCCATTCTTTGAAGTGGTCCTCACGCTACTGAAAAACAAGGTTTAATAAAAAAATTTGAACCCTTTTTAAGAAAATTTTGAAAATATCGAGTTTTCACATAAAGTTTCCCAAAATCAAAACATCGGTTTCAAACTCGCAGAGTCGCGAGTTCGTTTATGTCGATCGGGGTATATCAATTTAGGAGAAACTCATTAGAACGGTTTAGGCTCTAGCGTTGACAACAGTCAGAAGGACAGTCAGACGGACGTCAGTCAGACAGGAGGGACAGACGGACAGAGGGACTGACAAACAGACAGAGAGAAAGACATACGTTTTTCCTGTCACCCGATCTTTGTGTATAAAGAATGCAGAGAATATAAATTCTGACTTCACAATGTGTTAGAGAAAATAATTTGCTACATATAGTAACAAGATTTATGCACTTTTTATTGAAAGGACCCGGCAAAGGGTTTTTCGGTCTAAAAATCGCCGATTTTCGGTGCATGATAACTATACTTTCCCTTCTTACGTAGTAAGGGGAGGATGAAAAAATGTTCACAAAATTGTCGAAAAGTTCTACACAGTTCTCAAATTTGGAGAAAAGGCTGACATTTCATGACATTAACACTGTATCAAGAGGCCAATATTTAGATTAGCTGACTGTGAGAATAAATCGTACGCAATGCTTGAAAACCCCAGCTTGTGTTCAAATTGACTTCAATTGTCAAACGGAGGTTTTCAACTTTACTCCGTTATTGGATCTCGTCTGACCTGTTAAGAAAGCTAGGGATGATGCTCCGCTACAATTAAACCAACCTCCATTCATTACTAATCGACCTCTCTGTTGCCTCTTTGAAAAATAATCACTCTTCTCTGAGATCATGTCAATAGAAATAACATTTGATAAAAATTTTTTCATCATTGAACTCTATTCATGGCTATTTCTTAGTCCATGTCGCATATTCTGTAACCCTTTGAGTCTTTTGTGACAATTGTGTGCGGTTGCTTTCCCCGTTTCTTATATTTAAAACTATCGATATTATTTACTAAACTAAAAAGATTTACGAACTGCATTGATACGACAATGTCTTGAATGTTGTCCAAGCGAAGTTACTCAGGTACAAAGTTTCTAATCACTTGACGTCATTGCTTAGTTGACAGTTTCTGTGATATTTCGAAAGAATTGAAGGTACACGCTGACGTCTTCGTTTTGGAAAATTATTAAATACGAATGGTAATATGGCCGAGTCTTCTGGAAGTTTTTTGAGATGACAGTCTGTCTACCACTAATACTCATATAAGGCACTAAGACTCATATATAGACAAGTCTCCTATAAGACATTTAATACTCATATATCCTTGCTCCCAGTCAGTCACACCGGACATCCAACCCATTTCTCAACTTAACACTGGCACAGCAAGAACACAACTGATAAGGCAGTTTAGTACATTTTTAAAAGTATCAGGGAATAAAGGAATAAAAATAATCTACTAAAGACCAGAATTAACTTTTGCAACCGGAATTGTAGTTCATGTTCCATCGTCCTATGTTATAACTACTGTTTATTCGTTTTTGTTCAATTACTGGTGTAGATGAGTATCCTTTTAACATATTATTTAACTCTGTATATAAACAGCATTAATAGCATTAGTAGATGGAAATATTCTCTTATGATAAAGGATTCTAAAACCACGGCTGACTTTTAACTTCGCAATCCACTTCATTTTTAATCCTAAATCAAATCTAAATTCGATTATATTCATATCTAGTCTGTATAAGATTTATCAGAAAACTTTTCTCAGACATCTTCTTACTGATCTCCGCAAAATTATATAGAACAGAAACATAATAGACCCACATTTATCATTCTATATTAGTTATGTAAATTTAGTACATAAACTATATATTATATCTTAATCGTGTAAGTCACAAAATTATTATTGGTAGTCAAATCAACAGCTTCAGGTGTGTCCGAATTATGAACATTTTAAAATGAAAATATTGATTTTTAGTATGTTGAAAGAGTATTAGATTTATATTCCAAACCACGAAGCATTCCATGGTCTTTACGTCCTAAAAGCATTCAAAATAAAGTACAAAAGTCTTTAGAACACAATTAATGGAAGTATTCAATAAGTTCATAGAAATCCCTTCTTAAATTGGGATGAACAACATTTAATACTTTGCAAATAGCTGCTTCAACTTAAGTAAAAGCAAATGTAGCAAATTTGGTATTGCAAATTTCGAAACTTGTACAATATGTCACACAAATATTTGACATATTGATAAAAAAAAGTACGGTCATTCGAGACATCAACAAGATGTCCGAAGTTGGAATTTCAAAAGCATCAGTGAGGCAATGAAATGAAAAGCCTGAACGATATGATGAAATGTATTGAATGAAATTTTATTGTTCGAAAAATTTGAAGAACACATTTTCATTTGATAAAAAATTTAATTTGTTTGTGCAACTGAGTTTGAGCTGGAGAATCGTAATAAGTCAAATTGATTAATACTTTGCAAATATCGTAAAAGCAAATTAGAAATTTGTATTGCAAATAAAGTAAATATGTCTGAATACGGTCATTACATAACAAATGTCCGAAGTTTTTAAAAGCATGTGAGGCAATGAAATGAAAACCTGAACGGAAAATGTATTGAATTTTTATTGTTCTTTGAAGAACACAAGATAAAAAATTTAATTTGTTTGTGCTGAGTTTGAGCTGGAGAATCGATGTCAAAGATGAATATCGTATTGAGTAGCTAGTCTGTACATTACTAAATATGTTGAATCAACACAAGAAATTACGATTTTGGAGGATCAAGGAATTCAACTTACAAGTATTGGGAAAATTTTAAATATTACCTATTTCCGTGCCTTCTGCAGGTGTGGAAAAAAATAGAGAAAAACTCAAATGATTAGTGGCTTAGAAAGACTTTTACAAATTGTTCAGAAATACTCTGCATTTGGAGATTTTTCTTTACTACTTGGGTTTTATTAGGGTTTGTGTGCGCAACGTTCGGTTCAGCAGACACTTTTGCAACTGTATTCGACTTATTTACCTATCTACTCAATGTCAATATATTTTGACCACCCAACACATTCTTCTCTCATCTGTGGTATTTTGTGTGGGCGCGCTTTTTCGGGTGTCTTGTCTTTACATTGTGCCTCGCAACACATAAAACAGTTCAGTATGACACAGAAGCACCCACTGTACTATTCTCAACAATATGGCGACGTTCTAATTGTGGGATCTCGGTCATGAAGCAATCTTTGTTGGATGCATTACTGCCTCGATAACGAAGGAAGCTTGCAACATATTGCAGAAATTGTGCAGATGGTGGAAGTGGGCAAATATGGCTGTGTCAGCCACAACATTTGCTGGAAGAAACGTTCTAATTCAGACATGCATGTTACTCGGTGTTTCCTTATTTTGTCTTTCCTTTATACATTGTAGGTTATAATTTGTGAACAAGTAAAATAACTGTTAAGTGAATTACAAAACACATGAATGGCGATAAAAACGATTGCAGACCTAGTGATGGAAATTTGACTTACACGGTGATTATGAGAAATTATTCTGCATTAATAACCTTATGAAACTGAAACTTTTACGAGTACATTCCAAAGTCTTTTGCGATAAAACCCGCTCTCATGGTCTTGATTGAATTCGGAAACTCCAAAAATATGCATTAAAAGAGAACGAATTAGTCTTTAAAGATATCAATCCCCCTGATAGTTTTCAGAAAAGACGAGAGAGTGATCTGTGAAATCAGAGAGAGTTTGAATCATATTTTGGCAGGACAACAGAAAGGAAATTGCGAGTGCTGAAAATAATATTTTCTTCGCTCAAATATTATATTAAATTTCATACTGGGACAGTTTTGACAATTCAGCGTAGATTTTTCTAGAATTAAAATTTTAAAAAATATTTCTGGAGTCCGGCAGCTACAGTTCAAAACATTATATTTGACGCGTTTTGGAACAATAACTATAATGAAATATTCAAGAAATAAAAGTATTTAAAACTAGAAGATTTTTGTTTTCGCTCTTCTGCCTAAGTACTTTTCAACCCCCAAATGGGATATTTCAAAAGGAAACTGGGACGTTTTTCGGCGACTATTCTCGAGTAGTTTCCAAGAGCTTGGTAGTGCTACGTGCAATGCGAGACGCACCTGGGCGCGGAGGTGGGCGGGGCGGAGGGCGTGGTGGGCCGGGCGAGCGCCTGGGTGCGCGGCGTTAGGCCTAAAACGCAGAGCGCGCTCCGCGGCGAGTGGGCGCGCGGGGCCCTGCTCCTCGAAGGGCGCACCATTTATCAAAAGGAACGCAATCTATTCATGTTTTAAGGGAATCAATCGATTAATCCCGAAAAACGAAAAGAAACTTTATTCTTTGTAATCTATTTTTTCAAATTCATTTATTTAATGTATGTTCTTTGAAAAAAAAATGTTTGTATTCTTTATTCTTAATTTCATTGTTTCTTAGCCCAATGAAAAATCTACACGTGACATAATTTCGTTACCGATGAGTATTCTTTGACGCTCACAAAATTGGAATTGATTCAATTGTCGTTTGATTCAAATATATTTAACTAATTGGTGGTAGTAATTGGAACATTAATTTGCTGTATAGTGATGGTATATCAAATTTTGGTCATTTCCACCTCATTACCAGCTCAAGTTTTTTCTGATATTGTTCAAGGTCTGGAGAGATTGCGTTTCCATTCTGTTTACATTCCCTTTTCCAATTTGACTTTTTTTAATGCAAATATCGTTGAATTCTGCATTTTCTCTCTTACTTTGTTCACCATAATTCAAGCTTCGTACTTAAACTAACGCTTAAAAATCACTGTGATGAGAGTGGGGGCTAATTTGTTTTCTTAGTTTTCAACGGGATTTCGAACACAGCCATAGATTTTTGTGAATATCATCTCGTTATACATTATTTTAGATCTTAAATGACGTTTTTCCTCATTTTACTTTCTCGTATACGTAGTACGTATATATGGTGTAATAAACGTAGTTTAGAGAAAGTTATTTAATGCTCCTGAGAAAAACGATGGTTTTTCGTATTGTGGGGAGCAGAAAAACAAAAAAACTCTTATTGTGGGGCCTTGATACCGAAATAAAAAACCCGGGCTAACGACCAAAACACTTTTGTGTCTTTTCACCTAATTCTTGTAGTTATAAGTATGCTGATTCCAAAAATATTAAAAATGCCGTCACACACACTATTTGTTCACATTTTAACATTTTCTCTGTATAGCTAGACAAATGCAGCTCTGAGTCACTAGAAACTTACGAGATGCAGGAAGTTAAAATGAGAAAGTACTACTGACAAAGAGGGTAGTATACGCTTCGGGAAAATATTTCTACATTGTAATTCCTTTTACTACATCGCGTAGGTATGGTGGTTTCACAGTCAGAGTTGCATTTGAGAGGCAGTATCGAGTTTGTTTTATTCGAGGCGCATGTGTTTGCATTGTTGCTATCAAGATGAAATACTTTAGAAGTTAGTGTTCAGTCATGGCTAGTCGTGGTTGTAAGAACAGTCCTGACAATTTTTTATATATTTGTGTCGAATTTGTGATTAAAAACACCAACGGAACATTAGTTTGTTAGAAATGTGTATTTTCCATATATCGGAATGAAACTTGATGTTTAGAACAAATCTTAGGCGCCACATAAAGTATGTTGTATGTTTAAGAACACCTTAGAAAATGGTCAAAAAAGAAGAGATCGGCCCTTAGATTTGCCATTCCAGTGGTACGAAAGGAAAAAAGTAATTCAGAACGCTAACCTACCATCTGCAATTCATCCAATCTGACGTAGTCCGTATCTCCCTGTTCCTGAACCACCAGTGACTATTGCAACTGTTAATATGGATAATGTGTGAAGTGATCAATCTCCTTGACATGAAGATGACTCCGTTTACGAATTTCAGTGTCCCGCAATCAGTTGTTCACTAAAACTGAGCTAAATGATTTGGTCAGAGATTTGGGCTTAACAAGGGAGAAAGCTGAACTGCTTGGCTCCAGACTCAAGGAAAATAACTTGTTAGCAGCTGGAACTTCAATTCGTGTATACAGGAGAAGAGAGCAGCAATTTTTTAAAATAATAACATGATTTAATATATTGCTCGAATATTGGCGGTCTGGTAGTTGTTCGGAATACAACAAAATAATTTAAAATCAATTCTATTAAACAATGGTGTAACAACCCACGCATCATTACTTGTTCTCTTTCTGTACACATTAAGAAAAGTTACGAAGACCTTAGAGCAGTTTTAGAGAACATAAAGAAATTCGTTCGTGGGTGGATGATATTTGACGACTTAAAAATAACATACATGCTTCTTTGCCAGTAAAGTGGTTTTACTAAATTCCCAGGATTCCTATGTGAATGGGATAGTAGGGCATGAGACCAGCGTTGGTCTAGAAAGAATTGGTCTGTAGAAAATCGTTAAAGCCAACAGAAAAGAACATTCTACGGGAACATCTGGTAGATCAACACAAGATTCTGCTGCCTCCATTGCACATAAAATTAGGCCTCATCAAACAATTTGAGAAGACCTTGCCCAAAGATGGGCAGTGTTTCAAATACCTTTGTAAAAAGTTTCCGTAATTTTCTGATGCAAAATTAAAAGAGGGTATCTTCGTTGGACCTTATATTAGAAAAATTATATTCGATCCCCAATTTGAACTACATATGACAGTAAATGAAAAACAAGCATGGATTGAACATTATGGAACATTATAAAAAAGTTCCTAGACAACAAAAAAGACAGAATCACAAGCAACTGTTGCACATATGCTGGATGCTTTCAGAAAATTGAGATGTTTAAAAAGTGAACGTTGAGGCTTATTAAACAGTCATTTACAATTCTTTCCGGACAATTTAGACGATGTAAGTGAAGAACAAGGTGAGCTTTTTCATCAAGATCTAAAGGTGCTGGAACACCGACATGATGAGTGATTATTCTTGGTTACTTCACCGAGAGAGTCAGCAAGCGGCGAATAGGAGAAAAACTTTATCACGAGCTTTACAGAAAAGAGACAAAGAAAATATACGTCAAATAACGCGTAAAGCCTTTATAGAATGTAATGTTAAGAATATAATATCATCTTCCACGTTTAAATAAAGTTCTGTTGGTATTTTGAAAGTCGTTCACTTTTTATACTTATTACATATATAGCATATTTTCCCATATCTTAGATCAAATTGTGACTAAACTGTAGGTGATAGAACCAAACAAAGTTCAGATATGGATGCAGCGCCCAAAAGGCTATAAAAAGCAGCTATTAAGATTTTGATGAAACTTTTTTTTGGTTGACCTGTGTAATGGATGAATCTTGTGAATGATCTTGGCTATCCGGGTGACGCCGCGTCGAAGGCCGCGTCGAAGGCCGCGTCGAAGGTCGCGTTGAAGGCCAAGATCATTCACATGACTCCGGCCGCGGAAGCCTACGACTTCACTGGATGAATCTTGTTCCAATACGTAGCATTTAACTTCGTCTACCCCCTTTTTTACGTCCTTAAAGTCTCTTTTCAACTGTTAGGGTCTTATAGCGAACGCTGAAAGTAACTCTGGGAGGTAGTGGTAACGGTATACGGACGCGCACAAACATCTTGCCCCGGACAGAATTCGATCTCGCGACCTTTAGGCACGAGGCAGCTACGGCTCTCAGCCTTAGTGACCTCGGCTATTCAGGCCGGCCCTCTACAACTTTGTGTAATCAGATTTTACGAATTGTGAGTTCTTGATGACGAAAAAGGTTTTTTTTAAACATCCGTCCGTCTGTCCATCACTCTGAAAACACTAGCGCTTAAACCATTCGTTGGTCGATCTGCTTCTGCTCAAAATTTCTGAGATTTTGAAAAACGTTCTTGAAAGTTTAGAGGTACTTTACAGGAAGCCCCTGGAACATTTTCAAAATTTTCTAAAAAAAAGGCTACAAATTTTTTCTGTGAATTTCTTGAAAGAATACAGTAAATCACACTTATGAAGATGGTAGCGGAACGATTTTCACTGTTAATTATATTTTCGAAAATTACAAAAAGTTTGGATTTTTTCGGCGTCTTCCTATTATTACAATATTGAAGATTGCAATTGTTTCTTCAAATAAAATTTGTTCTCTCTAATTAGTTTTTTCATTAATTCCATTTACAGTTTTTTGGAAATTTTCATAGTTTTCGAGCAATTTCAATTGAAATTATGAGTAATATTAACAAAAAATTAAACACAAGATTTTCTCAAAAACTTGTGATGAATGCACGTATAGGTTGATTTTGCGTATTCATTTGTTTCCTCAAATATTACACATGTGAATATTTTTTAAAACATCTCTCACGTTGTTAGTATTATATTACGGGAGTTTCTTATATATTATCTCTTTTGTGAGTACAATTGTTTCAAGTAATTTCTTTTGAAATTTCTCGAAAACTCAAAAGTTTAGAGTGAAAATCAGCTTCAAAATGCGCGTTTTCAGAAAGGCTTAAACGTCATTCTCAAAAGCGGCTCCAAATTTTTCAACGAAAATTTTTATATATATAACCACGTTTTACTCCTCTATAATGTTTTTAAACTCATATTTCAGTTTTACCATTTGGGTACCGAAATATTGAAAAAATGTGCTAATTATATCTTGTAGATGCCAATAGACGTCTACTGACAAGAAGTTGGGACAGAACCAAAAAGAAATCCCGGACTGAGGGGTTAGTAAATTAACTAGTTTGATAAAAGCTGTGCCAGTTTGTAGCACTACCACTTGAAACGGGATAGCGGACAACACCCGAAACGTTGCTCTCTTGTAAATTGTTATTTGATGCTATCTTGATAATAAATAGAAACTTCCAGCAATTGACGATGATGAACCTCTCGCAATTTTCCTCTGTATTTTCGCAATTTTTTAGTGAAATTGTTGCGATTTAAAGAAACGTAAATATGATTTTCCCAAAAACGGCTCCAATTTTTTTTACCATTTTAAGAATAGAGCACAATACACTGCATTAAATAGCCAAGTGCCATTTTCATTAAAACTATTGCATTTTCAAAAAAAAGACACTTTTTGTAATCTCCCGCATTTTCATTCAGGATGTGAGTTATTCAAGAGATGAATGAAGTATTATTAGGATATGTTGCAATATTAAAATATCACGTAACAATTACAAATAGTATGAGAAACTATGTGATGTTGCACCACTAGTTGATATTTTGTATGTTGCCCTGTAGCATGTAGTCAAAGAATATAATTTAGCCCCAAAGATAGAAATAATTCTTTATCATTGAACAGTGACACTTAAGGAGAATCTAGGAACATCCTGAAAAATGTTTTGGATTTGTATTACAAAGTTTCAATCAGAACTTACATGGCAAAACTTTTCCTTAACATAAGCAATGAAGCAATGTAAAAACTCTTTTAAAGTTGGCAGATGCTATTTACATTTGCCAACTACTGTCATTAGATATTATTTTAGTTGTTAATGTTTGAAAGGAGACCGCCAACTACTTATGCGTTAGTTTATATTGAAACACTGGTAATTTGAGAAGTTTTATTATAAGTGTGATATTTCTTAATTACACTCTGGCTATTAACTATATCAATAAGTATTTCAGAAAATTGTAACCCTTCTTTGATACTAGCGAGTAAATTTTGGGTGCAGGTAAATCAAAATGTTGAAATACATTCAAAATGTTGTATGTGTGTTAATGTTGTCTGTTCGATGTGAATTAATAATAGAAACGTGCGGTATTATATTCTTGTAATTTATAGTAAGCACAATCAGATTATACTATTGTTATTTTTTTAAATTCTGTCACTTTTTCTGTGACAGGGTTCCTTGAGTCAACTTTTGGCAAAGGACAAGTTTGGAGTAATCCTCCGTTAAATAAGTTTTTTTTTTTTTGCCTTCACTTCGAGTAATCTTCTAGTATACATTACTAGCGTACTTGTGCGAGAACTTTCGCATGTTAAACCCCACTCCCTCCTATATTTTTCCATTTCCATATTAAGTCTGTAATATATCTTTTTCTTCAAGACCCTGTTATCCTCCATCACTTGTTCTATATGTCTTCTTGTAATTGATAACAATAAAATACACCCCTGTCAATACAAACTATTCTTTTTAACGTTATTACCGAGCCGAGATGTACACCCATATAATTCTGTCGAGTAGAATATCAAGTTATTACTTCAATTCCACATAAAGTTGTAGACTCTACAGGCTCTGAATAGGTGGGGTAGAATCGAGAATCAACAAATATGTAATTGAATGTTCAGGAAAATCTCATCCTGTAGGTGAGATTACGGTGCGCCGAACGTTTCTTTGAGGTCTTTGGCCTCAAAACTTTAGTTTTGAAGGCTCTAAAACGTTTCGTTTAGAGGTTATTTAACGATAAAGATTAAAAAATCCGTCTGAGTCTTGCGAGTTGTATTTGATATAAATATTTATATGCTTTTAAAAAAAACTTCATATTTTTAAAGTCAAAGTGCAATTATTCACGTCTCCGTAAATTTCTCTTTCTTTAGAGACCCCATTTATAAATATTTGTTGCGTGTGAGAGCCGCAAAAGGTATGTATACCACTGAAATAATATAGGAGACGATATGTAGTGCGTGAGCCGTCCGTAGTCAGTTGTCAAGACGACCACGAGGAAGCATCTCCACGTAGTACATACCTTCTAAGGCGCTCCGGCGTCACTACTCAGCCAGAATTTGGACAGTGGTAGGATTTAGTAGTAGGGGCAAGTCGAACTTCTGCAAAGCAGGCAAACTCGTTTTGTCGGAACAAATTTCATCGAACACCGGACCTCCTTGGTAAAACGTAAGCGACGTCGCTCTGAGTCACAATTGGTCAGAAAAACAATTTCATTTTTTTAATTACATTTTTAATTTGCCTTGTGTAGTGGTATGACAAGCAAATATATAAGGTACCACATCTTTTTAAAATAATATAACGCCATGTAATAATAATAATAATAATAATAATAATAATAATAATAATAATAATAATAATAATAATAATAATAATCTAAAGCTATCTTATCTCTTGAATTCCACAAAATGTGGATTTGGAATTAAATTGGGAGCAAGAATGATGTATCGCATAAATCACCTTTTATATATGGATGATTTGAAGATATATGCTTCGACAAAATCTCAACTTGAACAACTATTGAGTATTGTGGAATCATTTTCAAAAAGTATTAAAATGGAGTTTGGCCTGGAAAAATGTCGAACATTGAATATTGTAAAAGGAAAGCTCCAAGAGGGAGCCTTTGAACTTGAAAATAAACAATTGATACAAGCGATGTCTGCTGAGGAAACGTACAGATACCTGGGAGTGAGACAGGCAAGGCACATTGACCAATGTAAAATGAAAGATGATGAACTTGCAGAGGAATTCTTCCGAAGAACCCGAAAGCTCCTGAAAACAAAGTTGAATGGAAGAAATATCATAAAAGCTATTAACACCTATGCTGTCCCAGTCTTAAACTACTCATTTGGCATTATTAAGTGGAGCAAAACTGACATTGAGAACTTACAACGGAAAATGAGAGTTTTAATGATGAAAGCACGCATGCGCCATCCAAAATCTGCAGTCGAACGTATAACACTTCCGAGAAATATGGGTGGAAGAGGACTCACAGACATTGGAAACCAACTTTGTCGGCAAGTGAAGAGCATGAGAATGTATTTCAACTCTGCGGCAAATACATCAAAACTGCATAAAGCAATTTGTGAAGCAGATGTCTATACTCCGATAGAGCTGTCGAGACAGAATGTTGCGGACTTCTCATGCAATGACGGCCAAAAGAGAGATTTATGGATGGCCAAAGCTCTTCATGGAAGACATCCACATGAGATGAGCCAAGAACATGTCGATTTGAAAGCATCGAACTACTGGCTTATATCAGGACAGATCTTTCCAGAAACTGAAGGGTTTATGTTGGCTATTCAGGATCAAGTTATTCCAACGCGTAACTATTTGAAGCGAATTGTTAGAGATAGCAATGTGCAGAATGAGTTATGTCGTTATGGTTGTCCAACAGTGGAATCAATTCAACATGTTACCTCGGGTTGTACACATTTGGTAGGCACCGAATATAAACAGCGACATGATTCGGTGGCCAAAATTTTACATCAAGCGTTGGCTCAAAAATGTCGTCTTCTGACTGAAGATAAGGTGCCGTACTTTAAGTACCAACCTACGAGTGTTCTGGAGAACGAAGAGTGGCGCTTGTATTGGGATAGAACTATCTTAACAGACCAGACAGTGATTCACAACAGACCGGATTTGGTTGTGATTAACAAGTGTGAGAAACATGTCATGCTTATTGATGTTTCTGTCCCAAATACTGGCAACATTCAAAGCAAATACACTGAAAAAATCAGTAAATATGCAAATCTTGTTGAACCCGTTGAGAAACAGTGGAATATGAAAAGAGTCAACATTATCCCGATAATTGTTTCAAGCACCGGAGTCATCCCTAGGAGTCTGATTGGGGGCCTTAAGCAACTGGGTTTGAATGAAGACCTGTACAAACCCATGCAGAAGGCAGTTGTTATTTCAACAACAAGGATAGTACGGAAATTCATGGGAAACAATGTATTATAAATTCTTTTTAAAAAATAGATGTTTTGTGCTCTGATTTTGTATATCTGTGCAATTCATTCAAATGTACCAATAAGATGAGAAAGTAAAAATAATAATAATAATAATAATAATAATAATAATAATAATAATAATAATAATAATAATAATAATAATAATAATAATAATAATAATAATAATAATCAGCCGACCATCGTGGCGGAGATGGCTGTGGCAGCCGTCGTCCGCGCTGAGGAGGCAGCAGGTTCGTCCTGCATAGGCATGGTCGTATTTGTGATTCTCCCTTCACCCCTCATCATCATCATCATCATCATCATCATCATCATCATCCTATCACCTCATAATTCATAATTCAAGACTTAACAGTCTTGTCTTACCAAGGGATACAGCCGAAAAGCTGATCCCCATTACGACATACAATAATCTCTCGGGATAAATGTGACTGGGCCTCGAAAGAGAACGTGTAGCGTGGTCATAAATGGCTTCTACGCGTATAATAATAATAATAATAATAATAATAATAATAATAATAATAATAATAATAATATCAACATCGTTCACTTCCATGAGAATCTCGTGGAACCCTTGAGGAGAATATATGAAAATGAAAAAGTTTAGAGAGTGATAGGTAAAGCGATTTCTGTCTTAAATGAGGTGGTATAGACCCCAGGTAGAGATCTAGATATTACTGAAATCAATCACATCGTGTCTCCAACTGAATCTCTGGTATCTCAAATAATTTTCGGGCCAGTTAAGAACACCAATGCCCGACAGCCAAACAAGTAAATAGCTCGGTACCTTCATGGACGAGAAGAATTATGAAGCGGATAGCCGAAACTCGGAATGAAATATCACTCTTGGTCAGGGCATCTTTTAAACGAACGCACACCTCTAAAGTTTGACGATCACGCAATTTGACTCAAAAACCGAATGGCAAGGCTGTCCCTCCTGCAAAATATGACGTCAAAACATTTTGGGCAGAAATCTGGGAAGAAAGCAGATCCTACAAAGACGCATCGTAGCTCCAATTTGAAGTTGATGCTGCCAATAAACGTATGGAAACAGTGGAAGATGTTCACAAGTTGTCGGATGATACCCTCTACCAAGCAATTAAGAACATGGAAAATTTGAAATCCCACGGGCCTGATAAAATCCAGAATGATTGGATTAAGAAATTAACATTACTTTCTCATCCAGCAATGGTTGTTAATTAAATTTTAGAAAACCCAAAGGAACCCTCGGAATGGTTCACACGCTGCATCACGTATCTGCTACCCAAAACGGGAGACAGGCCAATCACCTGTTTGACAGTAATTTATAACTGCAGCTATAGCAAACAAAATGTACAGACACCTAGAGAAGAACTATCTGTTGTCAGAGGAACAGAAAGATGTCGCAAAGGTTCCTAAGGCTGAAAAGAAATCTTGCTTCTAAACAAAATCATCTTCAATGATGCAAGGAAACGAAAACGTAATTTGAGCATACCTTTGATTGACTACCAGAAGGCCTTTAAGAGTGTACCACATAACAGGATTTTGAAGACCCTGGAAAGCTATGGATTTCATCCTAGATTTATTGAGATTCACAACGCTAGTGTGAAGTCGTGGAGTACCAGATTATTAATACACAGCAGCAAGGAAGTGGTAGAAACAAGAAGTATTCAGATTAACAGGGGAATTTTTCAAGGAGATTTGCTATCCCCTCTGCTTTTTTCATTAATTTGATTCCACTTTCGATTCAATCGTCGCACACAGACTTTGGTTCAGCTCCATGGTGATGATAGACCAGTATCACATTTGTTTCACGCGGCCGATCATAAAGCCTTTGCTAAGAATGAAGCAATTGGAAGTCGTCAATGATTTTAGCAATTAAACTTGCATGAAATTTGGTCTTGACAAATGAGCAAAAGTCAATTTAAAGCGAGACAAAAAGACGCCAGAGAGCACTGGAGTTGATGTTCATTATGTGGCTCAATATCTTGAGCCAGATAAAACTTACAAATAACTGGGCATTGAAAAATGTGAGAACCCTCGAAAGACACAATGAAAGAGAGAATTTACAGGGAGTATAACAAATAAGTGAGACTTGTCCTGCAGTCCACTCTGAACTCCAGGAATAAAATATCTGTGACTGATAGTTTGGCGGTGTCAGTAGCCAAGTACAGTTTCGGACTAGTGGGCTGAACAAAATTCGAATCGTGGATCGAAGAAACAGAAAACTGCTTACAATGCATCATGTCTTCCACCTTCGATAGACACAACATTTTTATTTTTATGTGTCACATAAGGAAGGAGGAAGAGGTCTCAGACAAATTGAAGTCTCTTGGCACAATACAATAGTTGGGATGGAAAAGTGTGTAGTCAGTTATCACGATGACCCACTAATCAGATTGGTCATTAAATATTACCGAAGAATGTCAAACAGATGCATTGTAAGTGTAGCAAGACGCATTGTAAGTGTAGCAAGACGTATTGAGAAGGAGATCGTGCACGACACGCAAAATAACACAGACACTGAACTTCTGATGCTACTTAATATGAACTCTGAGGCACAAAAAATATTAAAGAAAGCGTGGGGAGACAACCCACTCCACAGATAATATCTAAAAAGAATGGAAATTATTATTATTTTTATTATTATTATTATTATTATTATTATTATTATTATTATTATTATTATTATTATATAGTATATAATGTATATCCATGCACTAAATGTTGATGATAATTGGATCTTGTTAAATTAAAGACGTTGCTTATCCAAACTTCTCGCCATAGTAACATGGTTGTCATGTAGCCCTCATCGTTTGACATTCGTAAGCGCGCGAAGATTCAAAATGCACATTTTCTTTAATGTTTGCAATTTTTTGACAAAATGTTATAAGGCAATATTTAGGGAACATTTCAATTATCGCGATAGTTTACTTTGTGTTTCTGCAGCAATTACAGCAAAATGGCGTTTAAGTAATTGTGTTCAATGTTTTTAACGCTTTTCAATGCTTTTAACTTTACCGCCGTTTTGCGGTCGTTTATGAACCGTTTTGGAGAAAAAAATTGTTTTAAAATTGCCTTTATTTCACTCAAGCTTATGCAAAAACTACTTATATTTTCAAAAATGTACATGGTACAGTAATTAAATAATTAATTCCGAAAAACACTTTTTTTTAGAAAAAATCTTCCTTCATTAATTTTTGCGATTTCCAAAAAAATCAACCTTTTGCAATTTGGGATATTACAGAGATAACAGTGAAAATTGGACTTCCTTCTTTATAAGTTTATTCCGCACTATTTTTACAATAATTTTTTTAAATAGGTCTATTTTTGAGAAAATTTTGAGAATGTCCCAGGGATTTCAAGTGAAGTACCCCCAAATTTTTTTTTCAAAACCACAAGGGCTTCTATTCGAGCAAGATTGATGGACAGAGTTTGGACAAAAAACCTATGAATAGTTTAGGCGCTAGTGTTTCACTGTCGATTGGAAGATCGGAGTGACGGGCGGACGGATAGACGGACGGACGTCTTGAAAACACTTTTGAGATATCAGGAAACCCCAAAACGTATTTTTTCGATACGACTCAAAATCGATTTTTTGCAGCATTACATAACTTTCTCTATATTAATGTATATTATTAGGTTTATCCGTGCGAATACGAGAAATTGAAAATTACTGTAAGCTACTGTAGTATATTGTCGATATTACGTAAATGTATCTTACTTGAAAAATAAGAAACATTGGAGAGGTCCAAATCGCATCCCTTCATGATTCTAAATGATCAAAAACGCCAATGACAGCTAAAGAAGGAAATATTTCCTGTAAAGAGAGAAATATAGTCAAGAATGCCGAATTGCCGCGCATTGAAAACAATAAATAATTACACAAAATTGATATATTATTGTAGTTTGTTTACAAACAAATTAAAAAAGATACACTATTAACTTCGAATTTCATGATTTTAAATCTTTCTTCCAAGCTCTGAGAATCAAATTTTTAACCAAAATTGACGAATATTGAACACTCTAGTTTCGTAAGTGTTGATCACATTAGGAAGATGTATTACATTTACATTAATACTAGGGTGGTAGAGGTATCTTTATATCTCTACTTTGGGTCGAGATTTGAGAATTTATTTAGGAATGTATGGAAAGGAAATTTATTCTTGATACGTGTTGTATGCGTTGGATGGTGGCAGAGTCTTAGAGGGGTTAGTTTGGGTATATTTGGAATGTTTTGGAAGAAGTGGATGGATAAAAAAATAATGTGCTGGGTTATCGGTTCTAACAGGAATTCGTTATGAAGTTGTGCATTGGAGATGTTCCACGGGGACACCATTATGATGGTGCGTAGGAACTGATTTTGGATTACTTGGAGTTTTTTAGTATTAGATTTAGCTGCAGCGATCCATACTGGGCATGCATATAATAATAGTGGTCGTATGATAATTTTGTGTAACAGTAAAGCAGTATTGAATGGTAATTTAGCTGATCTATTTATTATTGGTTTTAGTTTATTTAATTTTTACTTGTATAACTTTATTGTCAATGTGATTTTTCCAATTGAGACGAGTGTCTAAGAAATCGCCTAGGTATTTTATAGGTAGGGTAATGTTGAATATTTTTATTAATGGTTATTAGCATTCCTCCTCCTTTGATTAGGTTTCTGTCGGATCTGTAAATTGAGAAGTTTGGGATATAAATTTTATTTTTTCCCATTAAGTTGGTTTCTGTGATGCAAATTATATCTATACGGTGTGAATTTAAGAAGTTTATTAGTTCTGGTTTCTTTATTTGTTAGTCAGTTAGCATTACAATTAGCGAGAGTAAAATCTTTAGGGTGTTGTATTGCCATTATTGCCGTTAATGTAGGCGGAGAATGAATTTTTAATTGAGTTGATTATAGTGGGTATAAATGTGTTGATGGCATTGATTTTATAGGATGTATTTGCATTAATCGTTGTGTTTATAATGGGATAGTTGTGATGTGTTTCTTGGGGAAGGGGTTTGGGTGGGCGTGGGATGTTGTGCTACTAATATGAGTGAAGTTGTTGAGAATTGGTGTTTGGGGAAGAAAAAGAAAATGTGAGTTTTGTTTGAAGTGGAGTGGATTGGTGGGAATATCTTTGGTTTCTAGTATGGATTCTAGTTTTTCTTTTTTCAAAATATTATTTTAGGTAGGGGCAGCTGGAGTCTCGATTATTGACCTTGTGGCTGCCATTGCAGTTACATTTTGGTACTTGATCACAATTAGGACAAGTTACTGAGTAGTGATTAGCAAAACCGAGCAAAAAGTGCAGCTAATTGAGTGGTTGCAATTATTCTTTGTATGGCCATAATCCAGACACCACTGGCACTGTATGCGACCTTGTTTTTTTCTTGCTTCTGCATTTACCCTATGGTTACAAAGTTGATTAATGGCTAGAATATTATCTATTGGTTCTTGTCCTAAAAAACAGATGCAACTTCTGGGATACGTTTGTTTTCTTTGCGAAGTCTGGTGATTTTTAGTAGTGAAGGAAAGCGTTGTTTTAGGTCTTGATGTATTTTTTGATCAGTAATTGGTTGGTTGAAGTTCTTGAACACTACAGACATATTTTTATTCAACGGGTATTTGAAGGAATGAAAGCTTCGCGGCGTTTTAATTAAATACCTGATTAAGTTTCGGAAGTCTGTTCGTGAGTTTGCGCTCATTTTTATTTGATTGTTTTTTTGATCTGCAATGAAGTTTGAAGATACTTTAGATTTAAGTTAATTGATGAATGCATTATAATTGGTGATATCTGCAACTCTGATTGGTGAGATTTTACTAGGGATTTCACTTTTATTACTAGGAAGGTCGTTAATATGAGCGAATCTATTTTCAGGTGCTTGCTTATCAAGTTCACTAAGAGGTCCGAACCTATTTTTGACCGGCACATTAATTAATACAGAGTCAGATTTTGTACTTGGATCACTGTAACTATCGAGATTACTACTAAAGTTTGGGTTCTCGATATATATTACTGCCTGTCACTGACCTTTTTCTGGAGTCTGTGGAGTCTTTTTCTGGTAGCTGAACGGTTGAGGGCTGGCTGAGTTGATTCGGATTCTCCCCATCAGCGCGGGGGTGTTAAGTTGATTGATGTTCTCCAACATCACCTCCATTTTGTCATCAGTGAATTGATTTGGATTACCTGGAATGAAACTTTCCATAGTAGCTGGCTGATTCTCACTGTAATTAAGAACAAGCAATGCAGCACTTACGATTTCGCTTGTTGGAGGGTCGTAGCTGTACGCCATTCACTACCCTAATTGGCACTGAGTCTAACTTCACCGGTGTTATTTCGAAGAACTACTTGTATGGTGCACTTGTGTCTGTAGAACTTGTATGGTTCACTTCACTAGTTTATAAATTAATATTGTCGTGATGCGTGACTCCTCGCCACTCTGTTAAGTGCCATCACTATCGGACGAAGAATGAAAAAATATTAAATTTTAAATATATTTGGAGGAGAGAAATCTTTCGCAATTTCTCCACAAAACACCTGAAAATTTTATTGCTACAAATGCCATAATACTGTTTTCTCTCAGAAAGGGATCGAATGTTCTTGGTAAACGTGATGCAAATATTTTATTGAAATCGCGATTGATGTAATACTTAGGTAGTAGGCAACACCAGGAGTACACAAGTATTTAATCCTAGTGGTAATGCGCGATATACCGGAACGTTTCCTCCATTAGTTTACAAGTTATTACACAACTTTTCGTATTCTTTTAAAAAGTGCATGACATTTAAATTTCAAAATTGAAAAAAAAGTAGCGTTGGAAAATAAATCTCTGACTTTAATATTAGAGGTATAAGGAAGGTACACAACTAAATGTTTGCCTTTGTAATTTTCAAAATTGCATGTTTTTTGTATAAATAGGAAAATGGGAGTTGCTTTAGAGTGCTTTTTTTATTTTTAAAGGTGATTCAAGGGGGACTTTTATTTTTTCATATACCTTAAAATCACTTTATTCACACCAAGATGAAATTGTTACTTTCTGATTCCCGCTGCATTACAATCTTGTCCTAACACAGATACTCATTATTCATTCTTTATATAATTCCTCCATTTGCAGATGATTTTGATATTTTACTTCATAAAAGTCTATAGATTTTACAGACAACCGAAAAATGTTGATACTCCAAATTTTTCCTTTTAAAATATCTCAAGGAAATCAGCACGTTTGTATCTTCCTCATAATCTAGTATACGATTGCATATGCCACATCAGAAATCCCCTTCCAGTTTTTCAATATTACTTTCTTCTACTTATTGGAGCAAATCGATGGTCGTGCCCAGTCTATCATGTAATACTACAAAATCACATACTTTCTCTCATTATTTCAAACTGCTCTGCTGTTTAATACTATTACATAAAACTGCAAAAATATTTTCAGTCAGCCAAAATTCTTTCCACTCCAAGCCCCGAACTCAAATCATCCGAGCAAACTTTCCGCCACTCATACCACTACTCCATACAAACGCCGTATTTGTCGAACTCGAGCAGTTGCATCAAAATGTAAATGCTCGCTTCACGTAAAAAAGCCTCAAAAATTAAAATATTCGCTCTAAAACTAAAATTTGAACTGTTTTCAGAAAATATTCCTTTTAGATATTGCATAATTTCATGCACAAATTACGCGAAAAATTCTCGTTTTTTTTTCAAATAAGTATACATGCCCTTCTGTAAAGAGCTGATTTTTACAACAGACTTTGTCAGAAGCAAAAATCTCTATCTTCAGTTTTGTAGTGGTGAAATGTTAACTTTTTGCAATTTTCGAAAAAAGGAAAAGATTGCCGCAAAGGGATACGTAGGGGCATCAAATATCTTCCCTCATTGCTCATGAACATGATATGGAAAATCTCATAACGAAATTAAAAACGTTTCATTTGTAGATAACTCATCTTGATCTGATATTTGAGGGGTAGATACAATTTCTTGTGACAGGATTGCCCAACAAATAAGCCCACGCTAAAAAGAAAGGGGAGCGTATGTGACAGAGACAAGACGGCAGAACGAGAAAGGACTCTACACAGATCTGGCCTTAGAGATGATATATTCAATACAAATGCCGTCAGAGATTTACACGTACTATCAATAAGTTGTTGTTGGGAGTAGTTGTGGCAGGTTCCACGTCGGCAGAGAGCTGAGAAAGATCCATGGCGCAAGAGGCAGGGCTGAAAGCAAGCAAACTTGAGCCTTACACGTACTAGCAATGGGATGTTGTTGGAGGAGGTTGGGGCAGATTCCCCACCGGCAAAGCACATGGAGTGTGGTGTAAGAGAGAGCGAGTAGGGTAAGGAAACCTGAACCTTGAACGTTCTATCAGTAAAGGGGAAGATTAGAGAGGTTCTCCGCCGGCAGAGGGCTGCTGGAGTATCCGTAGCCTAAGAGAGGGAGTAGGGGAATGAACCTGAGCCTTACACGTGCTATCAGCAGAGCGGAAGTTGTGGAGGTTCCCCGCCTGCGAAGGGCTGACGGAGGTTCGTGGCGTAAAAGCGAGAGACTAGGGGAAAGAAATCTGAATCATACACGTGCTACCAGCAAAGCGGAAGTTGTAGGAGATTCCCCGCTGGCAGAGGGTTAGATGGTGTGTCCGTGGTGTAAGAGGAACACACAGAGAGAGAGAGAGAGAAGGGGAAAGAAACCTGAATCATACCCGTGCTATCAGCAAAGCGGTAGATGTAGGTGGTTCCCGCCGGCATAAGGTTGATGGTCTCCGTGGCGTAAGAGAGAGAGAGAGAGAGAGAGAGAGAGAGAGAGTAGGGGAAGGGAACCTGGATCTTACACGAACTATCAACATTGCGGAAGTTGTGTTGTTCCCCGCGGGCAGAGGGCTCATGGAGTGGTCGTGGTGTAAAAGAGAGCATCGGGAACCTTGGTTCCTACACATGTCGGTAATGCGGAATATGTAGAAGATTCCCGGCGGTAGAGAGCAGGAGTGTGTGTTTGTTGGAGTGAGGTCGGAGAGGAGGAATGAGACCTGGACCTTACACGTGTTATTTCCAAAGAAGTTGTGGGAGGTTACCCGAAGGCTGATTGATGTCCGTCATCCAAGACCGAGGAAGGAGGGAAAGGAAACCTGGGCCTTACACGTGCTATCAGAAAAGCGGAAGTTGTGGGGGTTTCTCCGCAGACAGAGGACTGATGAAGTGTCCGTGTGGTAAGAGGGCAGAGGGGTATCTTGATCACTCCACACGTTATCGTCAAAGCGGAAGATGTGGGAGGTTCCCACCAGTAGCGAGCAGAAGGAGATGCTGCGTGACAGAGCGGCCGGAGGGGAGGAATGAGACCTGGGCCATACGCGTGTTATGCGCAAAGCGGAAGTTGTGGGAGGTTCCCTCCCGGCAGAGGGCTGAGGGGGCGTGCGTGGCGGGGCGTGGCGTGGCGTGTCGGGGGGGGGGGGGGATCTGGGCCAAGGTCCGGCCGCGGGCTGCGAGCCCCGGTCCGCCCGGGCGCCCAGCCCTCGCACCGCACCGCGCCTCGCCCCGCCTCGCCTCGCCCCGCCTCGCCCCGCCCCGCCGCGGCTGCGACGCCAGCGCTCCGGCGCACCCGGGGGTTTGAACCTTGACCTTTCGAGGGGCTCGGCGCGGACTTCTGACACCGACGCGCGCTCCAGTGGCAACGACCTAAACACGCGCGTGCAGACGCGCAGACACGCGCAGACATGCGGCGCTCGCCCGGACTGATCGAAGGCGCCGCTGCTGCATCGGGGCGGAGGCGGCGGCGGCGGTGCAACGATAGTGGCCATAGTGGTGGAGTTGGTTGTGGGAGAAGAAATGATAGTGATGGTGATGCCGGTGCTGGATTCGGTAATGAAAGCGATGATAGTAGTGGTGATGAAGGATTCGGCGAAGGCGGTGGTGGCGCTGCCCCTCTAATCATAGAGATCATTTTCCAGTCAAAATACAACCTTCCAATAGTTTGTAGTGAAAATACCATGAACAGATTTTAGTGGATTGTAACAAGTTAGTTAACATTCAAGTGACCCGTGAACTCGACCAAGTCAAATGGACCATGACATATTCTGCTGCGGGCAAAGCATAATCACACGGTCAGTCAGGTGTATTGATTGTGCTTTTTGCTTCTTGTGAATCTTGTTTTGATATAATTTGGATGTTCACACTTTACTTTGATTGGTTGAAGGTTTTAATATACATTAATTCAACATGTCAGAAGTTGAATCGAGGGGATTGCTCATACGGTGCTATTTGTTCCTAAATACGTAGGTGCAGTCTTTGATAATTTACATTTCCAACTTTAAGTTAATTTTAACGTTTCCATTAGAGGAATCATGTAGAATATGATTAATGCAACGAAATATAACATCACTCATGAGTGTTAATATTAATCATATCATTCTCTATGTACTTCTATTTCAATTTAATTTTGTGGTACCTCATAATAAGCATTAAATATTTGCGATGATTGGTATTTTAGCTGTTCTGACCCTTATTCCCTAATACTCTGCATGATATCTGATTAACAACTTGCTCCCACAGATACACGTGTGCGCCTCGCATATAAATTCGCTAGTTTTACGTCCATCCAATTCTTAAACTTTGAATATTCTTTTTCATAAAGTTTGCTAGACGTCTTCGGAATTAATGAAATTTCTTCGATCGCAACTGCCCCCAAAATTTCTCGTTTCAACGAATCCATCACCAGTATAAATGGTAAATTTGATGCTAATTACCTTTCATAAACAAATACGTTGCTTAGGTAGCACGCATGACATCTCGAACATGGGTCCTAGATTACAACATTATATCCAAATTAACTTCACTTCCTTACATCATTATAATATTGTTATAAAAATAGTTTATGCAACTCGTTTATAATTTAACTCTTTTGCATTCATAAGAATTTCCGAACTCACGCCAAACTTCGTTTGTTCTGTAAAATTTTCTTATTCGTACAAAAAGGCCAACATTATAAACTAATTGCATAATTTACTATTTCTGTAGTTCAACAAATGTCCAAGTCAAATTTAGTTAATATGCATTGTGTGTATTAAAATAAAACAAAATATTTTATAATACATAATTTAAGGTCCTTCCGAGAGCAGCACACACATTCTCAGTCTTCGCGCGCTTAGGCCAGTGGGGCACTTTCCATCCGGCAATTCTCCAAAAATATATTTACTACACTTATGAATTAAAGTTAATAGAACAAGTGTTTCGAATAACCGCAACCGTTTTAACGTTTTTTTATTCCTTCATCTGTTAATGTTTACATTTTTAGGAATAATGCATGATTTGTGAGATAGACGACAATTTGATGTTGATATGTTTAAAGTAATGATGGAAATATTTCGGAATAAACTGAGAATACCGTGAAAACATCCTTTGAATACGGATTGTCCACCTCAAATTTCACTTAGAGGGTCGAAAATTGAACCCAGGAATTCCCAGATGGAAATCTAGGATGCCGAAGTAACGGGTTGTCCCTTAGAAAAAACGTTTAGCGGCAAATTATTTAATGTTTCAATATTCAAATTCCTACAAAGTACTCCGATTTAAGCCTAATCACTCCAACTTATCTGTCTTGCCAGATCAATCGTTAGTTAGATGAAATATATTTTTCTTGGAGGAACAAGCTTTCTTTTTCTATTATCTCGGACTAATTGACAAAACAATAGATAACAGAAGAATATGTATTGAAATTATATTCAAAACTAAAGAAATGCCAACTACTAAAACATGAAACAGCTATAAGCAATATTTATTATACTTCACTTGCAAAGTGACTTTCGGTATGACGTTAGATTCCCAAGTTTACGAATCCAATTCTCTAAATGTATCTGCACAGAGTCTCCAATGGTGGCAAGAGATCATGCTGTTTAACTATTAGCTCAATGAAAATTTTACAATAGGTAACCTTACAACAATGACTAATAGTACCCCCACATATTTAATTGAAGGCGATCATCGAGCATTGTGTTGGTCAAGTGTCCAAGTTTCAAGACTAGCTTTTACGAGACTTCGGCAGTATGAAAACTATCATTGAAATGAAACTAGTCTAGGTGTTCATAACTTAAGAATCAATTAATAATGTAAATTTCCTCTTATTTGGAACAATGAAGATCGGAATTCATGAATAAAAGCTATTTCACTTGTTGAATGTTTATTACGTATCACAATGTTTCGAAGATGGTTGAATCTTCATCCTCAGGCCATTTTTTAAAACTTTCCTGGCGAATATTCAACGTGCAAACGGAGAGAACCAATATGACTAGAATTATGATTTTAGGAACCAATATGATTATTCATTGCACGATTTAATTACATTACACACACAATTACATTACATTACATTGCACGATTACAAGATTTACTCAGTCATGCTGTGTGTTGGTGTGGTGAGGGTGATGCTGTGTCCCTCATTGCATGGGAGGTGCCGGAGATGGAAAATACCCAAGTGAATGGGTTGAGTTGTTCTTCCGTGCCCTGAGGATGGAAATAAAAGTTTCCGAAACGTTGGCAAACAACTAGTGTACATTTTTCTGACCAAGCCCCGTTAACCTGCTTTTCAAGTCTTAATTTATGGTCGTTAAGAACTCTTCATAATAATCTTGGATAATCACAACGATGTAGATGAAGAATCAATAAGTAATGAAAAAAGAATAATGCAACACTTAATGAACGTACCTCTAGACAGAAAAAATGATCCTGATCAAGACTGGTAGTAATCTGGCATCGTACGAAATCTGTTCTCTCCATTCCACCATGCCATCTGGATGTGTGAAGCGAGACAACAAACAATCTTTGAGATTCCCATGTATCCCGAAGTTGGTCGTCGCCCCCAAGAGAAAAGCAAAATTTGAAGCAAAAATTGGTCGTCGTAATTATCTGTATTTATGTTGTCTTACGCAGTGCAATCATCTGATACCATTGGAATTCACGAGATGCATTAACAGTGGACACAACACATAGGAGAAAGAATTCATTAAATTATCTTGTTTTGGTTCGTGAGAATATTCAACCTGGGTGTCATTATGTGATGTGGTAATATTTGCACTACTTATGTCAGGTGAAACACTGCGCAATGTCCATCCGACTTCCTGCAATCTCATGAATCTCTCTTGGGCAATGAACTTTTACTTTCTCGCACGTACTTCGTAAAAAGATAAAGTTATGTAAACGTATGCCGGAAAACGGCGAATTTTCGGCAGGAAAACTCTCATTGTCGGGTCCTGGTAACGATAAAAGTGGATAAATTCTGTTCCTATATTTATTAAATTGCTTTCTCTAATACATGCTGTAGCCAGATTCCATGATTTGTGGGTCCTTGATACGAAAAATCGCTTGATGGCGAAACGTCTGTCTGTGGTCAACGCCATCGCCTAATCCGTTCAACTGATTTTCTCAAAATAGGTATTACCTGATCCATCTAAATGAGCTCGAAGCTTTGGGAGTCTCAAAGGGATATTTTAAATCTTGAGATTACTTTACATGAAGCTTCAAAATCATTTTTAAAATGTTCTCTCAAATGGTACAAATTTTTTATTAAACTTTGTTCTCGGATAGCGTGAAGGGCGCTTAAGAAAATGGTGCAAGAATTCATGTTCGTTTAAATCCCAGATTTTGCGAAAAAATCAAAATTGCAATTTTTATAGCGTCTTGTTACAACTACAGTATTGAAGGTAGAGCTTTTTTTAATGAAATCTGTTCCGTACAGACAGATATTGAAATTACAATTTTTTAATATGAGTAGTTTTTGCGTAATTTTGCGCGAAATATAAGCACTTTTAAATTGTTTAAACAATGTTTTTCTCTAAAACGGTATCAAATTTTTATTTTAAATTTTATCTTCGTTTGTAGTAATAGACCGACTTATATGACCGAGGTAACTATATTCATTACAATATTGGTCTGCAAATTTTTAGCAGAGTTTTCAGACTTACTAGTGTGAGGGATGTGTTCACATATCACAAGTTAGGCGCCAAGGAACCTCCACCTGCTTGAATATATGACTATTCTCGACTTCTCATTAAGTACTGAATCTGTTTAAAAAAAAATTCCTAGCGTTGTGCGAACTGTTTGACAAGCTGGAACAATGCGTCCATAGTGTTGATCAAGCCTAGAAGTCGAATATTTCAAATGAAATTTACTCCGGTGTGTTTTCATAAGTCGCAATGGAATTTTTTCAAATCTTTCGATTTAGCAATCTGTGGACTGGATATCGTTCATAATACTAGCGAAGTTGTCTCAAATCATTTAGCGCCGAAGTATATATGGTATGCTGACACGCGAATTCTTGAGTCTACCAAAACAACAATTGCAATAGACTAAAAATCGAAGAAAACAAACATTTTACAAATTGTCTAAAGGAACTGAAAATCTTCAGATACGGATATCTTGAGACTGCGGCAAATCAATTGCGGTTGCTAAGAGGTCTATAATGCGGATGCTTAGAGGAAAATATAAATTTGATTCATATTTCATACAAAACTCCGGTTTGCATTTTTATCCAGCGTTGTGCACTAACATTAATAAAAGCTTGAATAACTCTGCAATTACGCATTTCCAGACTCAAATTGTAATGAAATTTCTTTTTCTTCTCTATATGAAGAATCCATTTTGTTAATATACTTCACCCAGAATTGGTCGGCTGCACCTTGAATTCAGCGGCATAGTTCCTATGTAATTCCTATATATCCAATGTAATTTGTGTTACCAAAGTTAATGAAATACATCTGATTTTTCACAAACCTGGATGCACAGTTTTATTTCTAAAGTTCTTTTGGGGGAAGGGGGTGATTTATTATGTGTTTCATGAGCTAAAACGAATCAATGATTTAGAGTTGAAACTAAATAATTCGTTCATGACAGTACTCTAAGTTCAGGGTGCAATCTTAGCAAAGATAAAAGTTCGTTTTTTGGTTTCTTCGGGGATGTGGAGTAAAATGGCATCAAATGAAAAATATGTTGATACTGTGTGCAGTTCTGATTAATGTTGGGGTCTCGATAACGAAGGTGATATACCAAAAACATGAATCATTCATATTCGTTTGACGAAAATCTAGTATATATTAATCATTGTTATTAAACACATTAATCTAAACACACTTCACTTTAAATATTGTTATTCCAGTATATCTAATCTATAAAAAATCGGCGTCATTCTCCATTTTTTTAAATTCAGGAGAATGCAAGTAAGAAACCAAATTTGAAAATAGTAAATGTATATCATAAAACCTTGTACTATTCATGAACTTACAAGTTTATTTTTACAATAAGTGTTCTTTGTACATTACGATAAACAGTACTAAAAATTCTCAAAAAATTAAAGTGTATGTGAACTGCATAAATTTATAAATTAAATAGTTGATTGCATCATTGATTTCAAAAATTCAAAAAACATTACTCACGCAAATGATAATTAACCGGTGGTACATTGAAGCTACCTGTTTGGCGACACATTAAATGTAATATACTAATAATAATAATAATAATAATAATAATAATAATAATAATAATAATAATAATAATAATATCAATAATACAAATATGGGCTCGAAGCAAGAGCACCAAAGTACATTGACACTGAGAATCTAGATTCGAAATCCGCGTAAGGCATGAATGTTTTCAGTCTTCTTTGCGGTGTGACGAGCATTCCAATTTCTTCGTGTATAGAACAATAAATATTTGCAAATTCCTTTCCCACCCGGTAAATGTGTGTGTAATATCTGAGTAATCCGTATGCATCATTGGACTGATTCACTACACCGAGAAAAACGATACAAGCACCGAGATAGAACAAGAGCTACCAGGGGCATAACTACAGGGACGAAATTGGTCTAAGGGCTACCTCGGCGTAATGTTTGGGGATCAAGGAGTAGTGTTTTACTAAGATTGTCTCTAGGGCTGCAAGAGTTCCCGGGAAAGGTCCTTATAATTCCTCCTTGGTGCCAATACATAGTAGCTGGGGAGGAGGAAGAAAACTGTCAACCGGCTGCGTGCAGCTCAGTGCTAGCTTTGCCGCCGACCCTGCATTGCCTCTGACCGGGAGGTCCTAGGGCTCGAGTCCCGATCGTTGGCAGATTTTCGTATACTAGCTAGGTCGAATTCAGCCTCTGTCTGTAGAAGAATTCTAGAGGCCAACGGCTCTGATCGGTAGTTTTCCGTGTTTTCTCCAATCACTACCGAAAGCCAGAGCAGTACTTAATAAACGGGCCACGGACTGCGCGCAATCTTTCCTTTCTCTTCCTTCTTCTATCCCCCCACACTCACATATACACGACACAACCACTCACGTCGGGAAGTTTAAGTCTAATGCGGCTCAGACGGTATTCCGATGGGAGAGAGACCTGGAGAAGAAACTTATCGCAAGCCGTCTAAAACAGCGCCACCAGGTTCTCACCATCACAGGTTCTCACCATCCAGTAAGGAAGAATTCATCGCCACCTCCCAGATAACCACACTAAAAAGGTAAATGACTAGCAATTGACGTGTCAGGAACAATCAATGAATCATAAAAGCCAAAAGGAATCCAATGCAAAAGGAATAGGAACTAACTAGTACCAGTAAAACCGTACCATTTTGTAGTTCACTAGTATCTCCGATGATACCTACTAGTGTACTACATATCGATTTAACTAGCTTTAATCGCAAACTTCTGAATGATTTGAAACAATAGACTTTGCCGACAAACTTCTGCGTAGAAACGAAGCACGTCTCAAATAAAATGATACAAAAAAACTTTTGGTTGTTTCATTTGTGCAGAACACACGAGTGTTGATATTCTTCTTACTTGTATATATTGTTTACTATTAAATATGTACACTTTAATACATGACGCTGATAATTCGTTATAACTAAAACGTATATTTTCGTGATCGGAATCATATTGTTTTCCATCTCTCCAGACCAGACCGGATCCAGGACTGGTTTTCCAACATATCGACAACCAGGCCTACCGTGGCCTTCTTCAGAGGTTGGTATAGATCGTCAATACGTTTGCAAGTCAACTTACTAAATGGTGCCTACCAAACAGAAATCCTAATATACCGAACGCCTTATCAGTTCTATGAATGCAAAGAAGATTTAAAATTTTCAATACCATTTTTTAGAAAAGTTGCTATTCTTTCTCTATTTTTGTCTTCATTCTTGTTGTTGCTATTCTTTCTCTGTATTTGTAGATATACAAATACACAGCGTGCGAGGTGCGTGTGCTCTGACGCGGCAGCGGCGGCCGGGGCGGGCGCAGTCAACCTTTCCGGTGCCACACATATGCCACCGCGTGCGCGTCGCCGGTTCCACGCAAGCGGTGTGGGATGGGGCGGGGACGGGCGCGGGGGTGGGGTGAACTTTAAATGCCGTGGGCGGTCTTTGATGGCGGGCAGCCGTCCCTCTGCGCTGATAAAAGGCCACTTATCAGTGCGGCCGGCCGCGCGGTGCGTGAGGAAGGGAGCGGGTGCAGGTGGGGGAGGGGGGGAGGCCGCAGCGCCCGGAAGCCGCGTGAATGCGGGAAGAGCTCCGGGACAGATGACGGTGGAACAGATGTGGCACGGAAAAGAGGCTGGAATACTTGTAAAATTGCCAAGCAATACAAGAAAAACAATACTCCCCCACGAAGGGGTAGTACGGAAAGGGTTCCGACCTTCAAATAGATGTGGCACGGGAGAAGGTGTGGAATATCGGAAGTACTCTAAGATAACCATGAAATAGATGTGGCGCAGGCGATGGCAATACAGTTCGGATAGTGCTTCTGTAACATGATCATGAAACAGAAGGGGATAGAAAGTGTAAAGTTGTCCTGTAAGATGACCATGAACTGGACGTGTCACAACCTCCAATTTAAAAACAAACCTGGAATGAAAGTTACAAATATTTTGAACAATTGGAAAATCAGTAATGAGAAAGAAAATGTGACGCCAAAATAACTTAACTGCAACTGAAAGCTTTAAAAGTTGAGTTGTCTTCTTTCCTATTAATCATCAGATTTCGCCGTCTCCTTCAAATGTTAGGAAAGAAATTCTAATGCGAATCATGACCACAAACTCTCGTGATTTAATCATACTGCCTCTTTGTGTGTTCTTCTGTGCATACTTCCAAAGACTTAATCAAACGGCGATACTAAAATTGTATAATAATCGTGATCCTAAATTAAGACGTAGGGTATTTGTTTTCAGTTAAATATAAAATTTACTCCTGGTTACCATCAGCTTCCTAAGGAGCTGATCTAGTGGCTGTGAAGTGATTCTACAAAACTTTCCACAACATATTATTTTATTATTAATAATAGTAAGAAACCACAAGGTATATGCCGATGTACAAGACACGGAAAGTGTATTGTTTGTCCAATGTTTATAAACCACTTCGTTTGAAGGAGATGTCAAGAAAATTTATTTGTAAGATGGTACAAAAGAAGAAAGTTCATTCTGTCCAAAAAAAGAAGTCAATAACAATGCATACTAAGGTGAACATCCTACAAATCTCAAGAATGAAGACAAAAATGTATTAATTCGCGTTCATGTAAAATTTCCAGACATACTAATAGTTATATTTAGAAGAAAATGCAACTTATTTGGAGGGAGTGTTTGGATGTAGAGTAATGATTACTTAGTGTAAGAATTGTCGAGAAATAGTAAGATTCGTCGCGAACTAAGAATTTCCGAGTAATTCAAAAATTGAAAGAGAGCACATGAAAGAAACAGAATTCTGTGGTTTTAGACACATAAGATAAATTCGCGTCTCTGCATGGGAGGGGAATAAATCTACGAAGTTAAATATTATTGAGATGTACTGGAAACGAAAGTTAAACAATGTACAAATTATTTAAAATGTTTAATAAGCACAATTTGCCAATAATATCAATTGTGGTTTTCTTTTGTCAATATTGTTACAACAAGAAATGCTTGAAGCATAATTCAAATAAATTAGGAATTTGCTTGTTGAAAGAACATATACACAAAGAAACATGTACCCTAAGAAACGTATGCCCAAAGATATTACAGTACGTTACTTACTGGACGTAATATGTTTCGTTACGCTAGTGATCTCTAGAAAGAGAAAAAGCTTTTGATCGGCTTTACTACAGTCTGTCGCTGCGAAATTGTCCCGTGCGTGGAAGCAACAGCAACAACGCAAGCACTCAGGGACAGCACGCGCCGGACGCGGCTGCGCGGCGGGGCTGGGGGTCGGGGCCTGAAGGGGCGGGTGACGAGGGGGGGCAAGGGGGGCGGGATGCGGCGGGCAGCGTGTCCGGCCGCGAAGCGTCCGCGCGCTCGCCGCGGACCCGAGCGCTCTCGTACAGGGGGCGCGGGGCGGTGGACCGCGTCAATGTGACGTCACTCCCGTAACGTCATCAGCCCTCAACTTGCGTCACGTCGGCGCCGAGCGGCGATACGCCGGCCGGCCTCATTGGCCGCGCCGCCTGCCTCCGGCATAGACGTCATGGAGCACGCAGCCCTGGTGGAGGGGACGGGAGGGGCGGTGGCGGAGCGCGCCGCCGCCTCCGCCGCCGTCGATCGGGGACCGTCGGCGATATCCGTGATCCTATTGGTAATGATGATCGTCATATTACATGGCTGTGACAATGCCGGAGAGGCGCTTGCCTTGCTGCGGGAACTCCTTGATTCCCAGCGGATGCCACACTACTTTTCATGCTACTGGTTTGCTTGATGAACCGGCTGAGATGGCTCAGAGCAATAACTGTCGTCTACACAACGTCTCTGGCCGGGAGATCCAGGTTTTGAGACGCGATTGCGGCGGATTTTCTACACTAAAGCTAGGTCGAATTCAGCCCCTATCTGAAGAATTCTAGCGGCCCGCTGCTTTGATCGGTAGGTTTCCGTGGTTTCTCTGATCAATACCAGGCGAACTCCGGTGTATTAGAGAGGTTTTGCACATCGATGCTAAAAGACAAGCGGACCCAGTTATTGTCAGGTGTAGCCCAGAACACCAATCACGGTCTCTGTAGCAAATATAAGCGTTAACCGGGCCCGGTTCAGTAAGCGAGGCTTCATAACGTATACCGAATCGGTTGCCGATTATTCCGTACTTGTTTTGGGTTCTTAATGTGTCTTAGAGAAATAATGTTCATCTTGGCGGACAAAAGCTGTCTACGTTTTTCTGCAAAATATGTTAGGATGCCAGTGGAGAAGGTGTTGGCTTCCGTTTTATACGAAGATGGAAGCCAGTGAGGAGGAATATTGAAATTGTTGTGGTTTTTCAAACGAGGAAACCCTTCAAAATAGCAATTCAACTTTCCAAATTTTACAGACTATAATGCCAGATCGATTTGGTTCTAAAATGTTGTGCAGAATTACATATTCTACATCATCCATATCAATATTCCCAAGTACGCATGCTCAAATTCTTCCGTAGCAAGGAGAAACATATACAGAGAGTAAAAAGAAGTGAAACAAATGATTACGATGTAAAATTGAAGTAATACGTCGAAACTACAGTATCAAAATGGAAAAATCGATAAATGAACTCGGAAAGGCGCCAAACTTGTGTGTAAGGTAATACTTTTGCTATCAGATTTCAGCACCTTATAAGCGTAAGCGTAAGCGTTGTGCAAAAACTCTCTCTTTGCGTTTCCCACGAGATTCAACGTTACGTTATTTATAACCGTTTACGTTAGCCGTTTTGGTTAATTGCAACAACTCTCTTTCGTCCTAACGGGTCGCGGACCTCGCGCGGTCTTTTTTCCCTTATCTTTGTCCCTTCCTCCTCTCCCCTTATACACATATTTACTACATGCTCAACGCCATTACAGAAATTGACGGACCAGTTGAGAGTTTACCTTTTATTCCGTCTGGGTGCTCCGCTGAGGGGGATACCTGGAGGTAGACACTCTGCAAATTGGCATGTAAGACTATGTTGGATCTCACTGCCCACCTCCCTGCTGAGCTTGCTGTAAACTCGAGGAACTAATGACTAACGCATTTGTCGTGCGCGGAATCAATACTCACTCACTCCGGGCGATGAGGAAGGGAAGATTTTTGTAATCGTTTTGTTGAGTTTCTGAATGCACATGTGCGACTGACTGCATTTACAAATTATTTCGTTTCTCATTTACGTTTATACGCTCTTTAATTTCTGTCTGAACACACACAACACACTTACCAGCATTATGAAAGTGAACCCATTGAGATACGAATGAGTAAACTGCACAACTTGGTGGTTGGATATGATTAGAGTCTAAGGCGTTAATCACATGATTTGACAGGTGGAGACCATTTCGACGGTTTGTTTGTGCAGATACAAGGTTGGCAAGACACAACCAACAGATTAGGAAACCATTCATTAGGTTGGATATTGGGTGGAATCTGATTGCACCAGTTCGCTTGAGATGGGAAGGTTGTCATCTCGTTGCAATTCCCCAAGAAGACATCTTGAAAATACTACGAAATGAGAAATATGATTAGATCGTAGATTCTCTCTCTCTCTCTCTCTAGAGAGAGAGAGAGAGAGGGAGAGAGAGAGAGAGAGAGAGAGAGAGAGAGAGAGAGAGAGAGAGAGAGAGTTTTCAGGATCCATGGGGGAGAATGATGGGGAGAACTAAGACCTTGATTGTGAAGACACTACTATATATTATTGACCAAACTCAGTGACGAGTAACTCAGTGACGAGAATACAGTCGTAACGAGATCAAAGTAATAAGACGTTAGATTTAAACGTTATAAAAGAAATAAATGTATCCTAAATATGAGTAAATCCAGGTAGTACGTAAATGAAATAGAAAGATCATGGCTGGAGTGCACACAAGCTTAGAGGGGATGCGAGGACAGCTTTCACAGTTTCCCTGAGGCTCAGCGAAGGCAAACGTCAGAAGATTACCAGGAATGGGCAAATATTGTAGATGACCAGGCCATGGTGACGTACATCGATATATTAACTATACTTCTTGTCGTTTCAGGCTTTATCAGTTGGCAACAAGTATGAGCCTATCTCACTTATAGTAAATGATAAATAAATGTTAGTGATTCACCTCATTTATCTTGCCGCATTTTGATAGAAGCTATATCTTGTATGTAAATAATTACCATTTAACTGTATAGTGACATGATAACAGCATTTGCAATATTATTTAATATAATCCTTAGAATTTATTTAGAGTTTGAGATAGTGCTGTTGTCCCTCGCAACTGCACTTTCACCCAAGTGTGTATGTAACAATCATCACGACCTCAAAAAGTTTAGGAACTTTCTAACCGCAGACGATGTTCATTTTGTTCTTTGACAGGGTTCATTACACAGGGTTCATTACACTGTCACTTAATGAGGAAAGATAAAACTATCACTCCCACACGATGTTCCAAAAATCTTCCCACCGGTTTGTGTCGTGCCATCAAGAACTAGCAACCTAGACGTTAGAATGTTATTTTGCTGCAAAAGTAGTTGCAAAAGGGGTGACCACACACTTTTGAAAAAATTCCTCTAATACATTATGTAGCCAGAATCCATGTTTTGTGAGTCCTTCATTCTGAAATATCAATCGAAGGCAAAACGGCTGTATGACCGTCGGTGGTCAACTAGCTAAACCGTTAAATTGATTTCCTCCAAAGTTGGTATTCCCTGATTTAACTGAACGACCTAGAGACTTTAGGAGTTTCAAAAGGATATTGGGTTTTTACATGAACCTCTATAAAAATTAATTCAAAGAGCATTCACGTTATTATGCCTCTGCCTATTCAAATGTATTAGTAGAATATTTTCCGAAAATATTTTCGGAACTAATTGATCTCTTCTTTAGATTAGCAAATAATCCATAAAAACAGCTTACAGGTGATCTTTGTGCATTATTGTGCATATTACCAAAATTCGTTAAAAAAAGCTGTACCTCTAACTATTCGCATCATCAATACCTTGAAGTATTTTTTACGGCGATTATAATTTTGAAATTGCAATATAACAAGGTCATATGCCGTATGGAGGTGACAAACTACAAGGCCATTGGATGTTGGGAATTTTTGAAGGAAGGTATAACATTATCAGCTACTACGACTAATTGGTAAGTCCAATGCTAGATACTGTAAGAACATATTTGAACAAAGCTTCGAATGAAAGGAATGAAGTATGAAAGAAATTTTCAGCAGATCAAAATACTTTTAAAACAGCTTACAGCATCGGCGACACCACATTAAACTAGTTTATCAATGGAGGGGCATTTATTGGTCTACAAAGTGTAAAGATTTGGACTTGAGTTTTAGATGGGTTTACCACAATCCTCCAATTTTGTGTCAATTTCACATATTTTTGTGTTTCAGTTTGTAAAGTATTTCTAGCAATTAGAATGTTTTATGAGTTGAGGATAAGGCAATGTCATCAGCACAAAGGGCAAGTGTAGCAAGAGGTGAAGGAGGATCGTAAGACATATATAAAATGTTAAAAAGCAAAGGAGAGAGTGTGGATCCTTGAGGTATCCCTAATATTATCGGTTGTTGTGAAGAAAGAAATGTATAAATTTTAACAGCAAAAAGGTGGTCTGTAAGAAAGTTTTTTAGTATGTTGAATAGATATAATCAACAATAATATGTTTATAGATATAATCGGGGTGCCAATATCTTGTAGCTTGTAGAGAGGACCTTGTTGCCGGACTTTATCCAATGCTTTAAAAACCATTGAAACTTAAAAATACCAATAGTGGGTTCTTTAAAATGAAAACTTTTTGCAATTAGTTCCGTAACTCCAAGTCACTGATGAGTTGTTCAGCACTGCATTCTTAAGCCAAATTGATAATGTGGAAGAGTTTGTATTGAGAGAATATACTCATTTAAACGTTTGAATAAAAAATTTTCAAATATTTTAATAGTGAAGATAACAAGTTAATTGGACAATAGTTATTGGAGAGTGAGAGTCCTTTCCAGGTGTGCGAATGGAAAGTATGTATGCTAATTTCCATGCTTTGGTGAAAAATGATATTCTGGACATGGAATTAAAGATGTTAGTTCATTTTGCTAAAGTAGGTATATTCAGTTCTTTAAGCATTTTATTGGAAACATTATCATATCCTGGTGCTTTACAAATTCGTAGATTATTTTTATCTTTAGGACTTCTTGAGAGAGATAAATTTAATTTTTGAAGGAATCGTTAAATTAGGTGAGGATAAAAGTCTTTCAATCTTACCATTAAAACCTTATTTATTGGATTATTAATAAATGAGACTTCTTATTGATCAGCCATTAAATTAGATTTATCAGAGTCTAATATGCATAGTGTGTGCCAAATTTAAGTGGTGGAATAGGAGTAAAGAATTTAGACAGTTTTTATGGTAGTCCACATTGTCCTACTGTTTGGACGAATTTGTTCTATGTAATTTTGATAATTGTCTAATTCGTATTTATCTTCACGAGATTTAATTGTTCATGATAATTTATTTGTTTTACGATTGATGTCTGGTCTACGTGTATGTTCACAAAATATTCTTAAGTTGTTTTGATTTGATTACGTTAATTATATTTAGAGGTAATTTTTGTCGACCTGAAATGTATGGCTTATGAAAGTTGATTTTTGATAAGAAATTCTTTGGTAAATATTTCTATTTCATTATCCATTTTCTGAATAGTGTTTAAGTTTTTTAGGAATTAATAATCATCATTCATAAATGTTCTATAATTTTCCCAATGGACATGTATATTATTTGGTGTTGAATGAGTATATAGTACTTGAGACTGAAAAGAGATTATTACCGGAAGATAGTCAGAAGATGTTCTATTCCCAGGATATGTGTTTGAAAACTTGTAAAGTGCAAATTGTTTGATATGATAATATCTAGAATATTCGGGATAATATTATTATGAGAAGAATAGTTTGTGGCTACGGAGGGAGCATGTATTTCAGTGTTATTGTATGTAATATATTGGAGTAAACGAATATCTTGAGGACTGGTACTGTTACATCCCCACGAGGTATTTTTAGAATTGAAATCACCAAGTAATAAATAATTTGGCTTTTGAAAAAGTTATAAATTGTGAACGAAAATATTTTATTAGGTGGTTTACATGTTGCATATATATTCAAATCAATGTTATTAATATTGATAGCTAATGGTATACATTCTAAATTTAGTGAAATAAGAGAAAATGTTGATGAGATGTAATAGTTTTAACAAGTATAGCTACACCGCCAGGAGCGTGTGCAGAAATACGATCATTTCTCTAAAATTTGTATCCTTGTATGTATAATTTTCTCCTGATATTAGATATATTTCACAAAAACAAGCTATATTTCTTTAAAAAATACTGAAATAATTTTTTTTGTCTTTTTAGACTATTTTCATTCCAATTTAATAGAGTTATAGAATTTATATTAATAGACATGAATTAAATAATGGCTGTTTTCAATTAAATTTGTACCTTTTGGAATAAGCGAAGAAATTAATTGTACAATATTTGATATTAAGTTCGAAAAGTCACGTAAGTGAGAGCTATTTTTAGTAATGTAGGAATAGGTGAAATCGTTATTATTAGAATAATTTTGTGGGAACTGAGTATAATGAATATCGGTATTAGAAGTAGTAGTAAACTTGTGATGAGATGGATGAGAGGTAGTCGAAAATGAAGGGAATTTTTGAGCATTTAAATTAGGAGTGGAAATGTCAATGTTTGAAGGGGGTTTAACTGGAGTTTTGAAAGGACGCGTTTTATTAGAAAGAAGTAAGTATTTATAAGTTTTGCAACCTTTATAATTTGCAGTATGATTACCACCACAATGAACGCATTTAAGAGTAGTTGTTTTAGTGAGAGATCAATTTGTGTAGTAATGATCTTGTATAGAGCAAACACAACATGGGGCTAAATGACAATTTTCTTGCGTATGACCAAATCGCTGAGATCTTTTACATTTTCTTTGTGAAACTTTAGTTTGAATTTTAATTATACTATGAAAAAGTGTTTCTAATTTGAATATTTTTAAGCATCTTTATTTTTTAAGAGATCTATTAAACAGATTTCAATAGATTTTCATTTTTTTATTAAAGGGGCAATAAACTTTTAGAACTGGAATTTGTAGTCGTAATTCATATATATTTCTTCGTTAGTATAACTAATAGGAATGTCTTTAATCGTTGAGTTAGGATAAGAATAAAATTGAGTACAATTTGATTCACAAATGTCCTGTAGTTACGAAAGTTCTCTATTGAACTAAATGTAACTTTCACTGCATTCTTGATTATTCTGTTGAAAAGTCACTTTTAACAATTTGTTGCAAATCGGCAATACAATTATTAAAGCTAATAACGTTTGATGCGTAATGATTGTAAATGACTTAATTATGACTACTATTCACACATACGTATAATCGTAAGCAAGGCCGGGGCCATTTTTGAAAAAATATTAAAATATCCTTGAGACTAAAAAAACTCTAAATCAAAATATCTGTTTTAAATTCTATGGGCTGCGGTATCAGTTAGATCGATTACGGAATTAATTTTAGATAAAATCCTCTCTGATATTTAGCCGCTAGCGTGGTTCACGCGGTGGCTGTTTGGGCGTTTTGAGGTAAACCAATCTTTCGGGATCAAGAGACCACAAAACATGAATTTTGACTACACAACGTTTTAGAAGAAGATATTTACTACACAAAGGAATAAGAAAGATCCATATTTTCAGTATCCACAAAACGAGATTTTTCTATTGAAAAATCGCTGTTTGTTTGCTGCAGGGTTACAACACTTTCTCTATTCTACGTAAGTAGAATGCCAGAAAATATACGTAACATTAATTAATAAAATTATAAAGCATTACAAAGAATTCAGAAAAATCTTTATCTTCGATAATTATTTGAGGGGATCCAAAAAATTTGAAACTTTTGCACAACACTTTTCCTTTTTGCAGGTGACAATAAAAATCCTGTCTTTTATATATTTTAAGTGTATTTCACTCTGTTTCAACAAAACAAATTGAGAGGGGCATGCGTTGTGGCTGTGGACTGTAGACGGAAGACCTATTGCTGCAGGATCCTATCACCTACCTTTTATAACTCTCTTTCTTTTCCACTCGAAGAATACCTTTCTCTTCCACTCTCATTTTAGGATGCATCAACCCTTTCCTGAAATTGGGTATTCACAGGAAGTGTTGCTATTAACGGGGACAATTAGAAAGTCATGATAAATTGAATCCATATAATTCAACATTAACTAAGATTTATAAACAAATATGATTGACGAACCCTCTGTCACAAAGAAAAGTAACGTAGCAAACATACAGTGAATAAATTAGCATCAATTGAGAATTGTCAATAAAGAGATTAATGATTTGTTCTCTTATAATACAAAATAATAATAGTGATTATACTTAGAGGAATTGCTATCTGTTGTTAATTGGATGAGAATATATCACCTTCGAGACGTTTGATGATCTGGTATGAATAGTATATAAAATCAACTTCCATTAGTACTTGTTCCGTGAACTATGATGAGGCATTGTCACAGCCGGGCGCGAGGGCACACCACCAAGTAACAGCCTTACAACAGGGGTGTAAGAACTGTATTGGTCGTTGCGACAGGAATGATTGGCATTATAATTAATTACCCCGCGTGATTTCCAGCACACACACACACACACACACACACACACACACACACACACACACACACACACACACACACACACACACACACACACACACACACAAACTGACGGCCACGCGAACTGCACACTGCATACCGAATGTAATATTTGGGCACACGTACTGTCACAAGATGAAATAATGTACCCGTACAACTAATTTTCACATGGCGCGATTGTAAGTACGCGCATAACACAATTTCGTAGGATAGAAGAAAATGATTGTCATGGCAGCCAATTGAAACAATTAAAAAAGTAATGCACCAGTTTGAGACAATATTCATATTATAAAATACAGTTTGTAATATACAGTTATTCAGATAATAGCACGTGGCTGAAAGTTACATTACGCCACATTAAAATAAGTCTGTGAATACTCACTCTTGGCAGTCTGTGCGTGTGATATGAGCCGTACAGAGACGAGAACACTGTATAACAGTATAAAACTGAAATGCATAATAAATTGATTGAAGTAATTACCGTTAACATGGGTAATTTCAAGAAGACATGTGCGAACGCGTAACAGATAATTCGGAGCGATGCCCATGCGCGTCTTGCTGGGACATAGTTCCACTCACTATTGACTGTTGGTCGTAAACGGCGGAGGCGTAGACGTTTTGCGCCGTCTGCCTGCGCTGACCAATAGCTTTTGAATGTTTTTTACTCAGATAATACATACATTTTGATTTAATAAAATAATAGAGCGTACCAACCTTGTATAATGTAACAGGATGTGCCTAGATTTACGATACGTAATGTATTTAATATATTTCTTAAAAATATAAAACTTTGGCTTGTTCGAATACAAATAACGAAAAATGTGAGGCTATTTTTCACAAATAAAATTCAAATATCCCAGATGCTTCATGTTAAGTACCTTAGAAATTTTAAGGATTCGTTTGAGTCGTAGGGTCTCGAGTTGGTTAAGTCGAGCAGATCATTTATTATCCATTTTGGAAAACATGATTTAGAAACTGGTGTTGTTATTAAACGGACGGACAGACAAATGTTTAGAAAAATATCTTTTTCGTACAAGAGGACTCCAAACGCGTTCCACTTCCGTTAAAATCTCGATATCGATTGTCCGCAGCACTATATAAATTTCTCTACACCACGTATATTACTCCGTATATCCGTACGTATACGAGAAAGTAACAGCGTATTTTATTTGGTAAACATAAGATTAATAAAAACATTTTACATGTGAGAGATATCTAATTTCTAATGATATTTTGATACTGGCTGTGATTGCAGGGCTGCGATCCAGACATCCTGACAAGAATATCATAGGTATTTGAAAGATCCAGAGGACGCATCAAAACACGAGCACCTATTTGAAAATGAGATATTTCTGTAAGTATACTGTACCCATTAACGAAAAGTTCACTTAATTTATATAATGAGAAAGATTCAAATAATATTTTGCAATTTAAATGGGAATTTTAGTTGTTTGAAAGTGTCATTTAGAATTACAGATCAGTTCTAATTATTAGACTTAGCGTTCAGTTTTCAAAAAATAACAATACACTGAACCATGTATGTACTCATACGAAATGAATTATAAAGAGTTTTCTCACACATTTGCAATTATTACAACATAAATTTCTCAAATTCAATAAACAAAAAATTTATTTAAATTCAATAGTTGTAATGTAACATAGAACGAACTAATTTGTTTTTGAAGAACAGTCGCAAAAATTAATATTTAGGTGAAATTCTTTCTTTTTTATCAAGGAGTTAAGACTTTTTCGCATTATTTCCACACGTTTTATTCACTTGAGCTTCGAGTCGACGCTAGTGTGCAACAATCAATTGATTTCCTTGATTTTTGGTTGAAATGTTCTTCATTTTCAGCTTATTCTTAATGAAGCTCCAAAATTTTTCTGTGGGGTTCATGTCGAGACTGTTTGCCACCCATGGTTGTACGCTAAAATATTTTTTCATCATCGTACATAAACACGTACGGGTTCTCATTAAAACAGGTTGTTGCCTGTGGCAGTAGTTTTTCCTTAAGAACTTTTAAGTATTGGTCTTATTGCATCGTTCCTTCTACGATGTAGCCTCCCAGGACCCCTTGCAATACATTACGTCTGACACCATAAGCGCTGTTGGATATTTAACAGTTTGTTAGGCACATTCAAACTTGAACGCCTCACCAAACCGTCGAACATATCTAGACAATTGTCAGACGTAGGAAAACATGATTTCATCACTTCACAGACTTTCCTCCAGTCTTCACACGTTCAGTATTTAAGTCATCGTGATCATTCGATGCCTTTCTTTGCCATTGCAGGTGAAATTCTTGCTCTTTTCCTGGGACGTCGTGATATTCTCCCTCTCCAGAGAGAATTATTCTCACACTTCCTGACAGAATACATGCTCCATACTCAACCATCTTCTTACTTAATTCTTTAGAAGTATTGATTCTGTTCTTCAGAGCTGATTTTTTCTTTTCTAATGCCTCGAGAACTTTGTTTTCTCCTATATTTTCTGCTAATTTTCTTCGATATGTTTCATTTTCTCTCATTGCAATACTGACTGTACTAACAAAGTTTTGACTTATTGCGAGTCTATTAGCAATATACGTCTGTGTATAGACATGTTCCTTCAGAGCAGATCTAACAACTGCAACTTTACGAGAAGAAAGATCCTTTCTCCTTCCCATTTCCTACTGTTAACGTATTGTATAAGCCTTTAAAATCATGTAATTACAGTAAGTCTTCACATTATTAAACCATTTAACTGATCTATCACAACATGCAATGTCGGTAAATTTTCAATTTTTAGAAGAAACGTCACAACGTCGTATTATGGAGTGTTGTCATATAGAAAACAACACACGTTTTATCGCACACAGAAGCCATTTGCAGGTAATCACGATAATACTAGCTAATGTTTAGTAGTAACACTTCCACTACATGAAAGTGTTGTGTCTAATAATTTGAACAGATATGTAGTACCTTCAACTGTGATGTTCATTTATATTTACCATAAGTGTTTTCAATTAATGTGAAACCTTTTGAAACAGCCCCTCGATTAAGAGATCGTCATCAACAACCATTTTTCGTGGAACCGACTGATTTTTCCATATTACATTTGTAGATGTTACTTCTTTTTAAACAGTTCCCTGACCTTCATGCAATTCAAGGTAAGGTCCAGACAAATGTCACATATTAACCAACATTAGACGATCACCACGTCCTTACTAATTTGGTATTTTGATCCACTACACGAAGTGGACGATCGGTGGAAATTACTGTTGATTCGGTATCTTCCTACGTTGGGACGCAATTTCAGTTTAGGTAAAACAAACATATCTAAAGTGACTTATCTTGCTGGACGATTAATTTGGGTTTTAAATTTTAAAAAATGTGTGCATGTTCTGATGCTTCCTCAGAGTGTAAATTTCTCCTATAAATCCGAAGAGAAATCAAGTCAACGATTGGGAGAAAACAATTTGTCACTTGAGAAACAATGCAAATAATTGAAATTGATGTTGAAAACCTGTTTTTAAATGCGCAAGTATAAAAGCGTGTATTATGCTCTAATGATGTAAAAAAACTAACAAGCAATGAATATCTACACACACATTTACATGCACTACACTACCACACATGCCGGGAGATCAGTCGGGAGCTTTTAGTTTGTCGAGATTTTAGCTTGTCGAGCTTTTAGCTTGTCCCAACTGTGAGTAGCATTAGGTTTAGTGTGCACCACTTGTGGGAGGTATCTTGTTGGGGAAAAAATTCAAACCGACGGGTAGATCTGCGCGCCCCTTCCAGCGGCAAAAATAAGCATTGCACTAACGGGAGTAATGATCTTAGCAGTTGACGCACCCGGTATCACTAATCAATCAATCAATATAGTGTATATTCAAGTGTGCGCTCTCTCCAAATTAGACCGTGTTCTTTCGTCTTTGCTCCCAGTCATCACAACCCACAGCTTTCCAACTCTAGGTATCGAGGATAACACTTCGGTCAGTTCAAGAGGTATTTGTAATGAGCAAAGCTGTTTTGTGGGAAGTTTTATTTCGATTAATTCGCATAATTATTCCTGCATTAGCGTTCATAATTTTTTGATCAATGATATGGGATTGTTGATACGAGTATATAAATTCGCTGCCGACTTTGCAATAAACCATGGGAGTCAGTTCAATATTAAATGAATAGATACTCTACTTAGGCACAAAAAGAATGACTGTGCGCAATGGTCCATCAGACCCTGACCGCGAAATTAGAAATTATAGAGAAAGAGATCCCACTTTATATGTTCAATCCAAACGTACTACTGGTTTCAATAGGTTCTGTTGCACGCTGCAATCACCACAGATCGAAGAGTCAAAGACAACTCACTAGTCATAGATTGCATTGACAAGATAGCCTGAAAGAGGAAACTGTGTCCACATAATTCCCGACACGTACATTCCCGAAAACGGTAAAGTATGAGGATCTAGCTGTTAAACTGCGCGACATTTCGATGGATATAGTATTCTGAGGCCATCTCTCTAAAATGATTTATCTCTTCCAAATTCACTTCATTTGCTGCGATGTTTGATTTAAAATCTGGCACTTTCAGACAAAGCGAGACCTATTCTCCTAATCACTGCGTGTATCGTGAGCATTTGTTTTAATAATACAGGCTTCACGCCTTGACCATGTCCGGCAGTGTTGACTGGCAAGGCACTTTGTCTTTAAACAGGGCCGGAAACTGTTGCGAAGTACCTTGCAAGGCGACAGAGCAAAATTGCAATATAGAATATAGTAGATACAACAAGCAAGGAATATTGCACAGTGGATTCCCAGGGTTTTTTTAGTACAATACTCACTTAAAGTAGGGTATACATACTTTTATTTATTGGTACAGACAGATAATTGATGAAACAGTAAATATAGATTCTAAGTATTGAAAAAAACAATACGGAGGTTAGTACGTTGATACATGTGTGCATTTGATAAACAATTTAAAAATGAGACTGAAAAAAAAACAAGTATGAAGACATTGTGATAGAAATAAAACAAAAGGAATACTGTGGATGACAACGACTTTTCTTACTTCAGCTAAAGCTTTAGTCACAAAATATCTTCAGGTGAAATCTAGAACAAAAAGATATATTTCAGAGAATACTGAATTACTTTCATACAGAGGGGATTGTGCACTCTGATATAAACCTCAAGTTTTGTACTTATGACATTTCGAATTTCAGACTTTTAGGTATAGTATTAAGTCTCTTTAATCAGAAATCAGAATTGACAAAATTGGTTGAATGAATCCGAGCACCAGATGCTGAGAAAAAACTTAATAATAATAATAATAAACCATAGAAAAATCTGTCATACTGAAAAATTGCCACAAAGCAAAGAACTACATTCATTCTCACAACTAAGCCTGATAACAACAGAAAAGAAAATATAGCATACTGGAAGAAGTGAAGCCCACTGATATAACTCTCTCTCTCTCTCTCTCTCTCTCTCTCTCTCTCTATATATATATATATATATATATATATATATAGAGAGAGAGAGAGAGAGAGAGAGAGAGAGAGAGATTTTCTCTCTATCTATATAGACTTCGGAAATAATGTTGGTAATAACAACATAACGATCCCATATACACAACTACCTGTTACCACCACCCCCCTCCGCCTCGGTGGCCTTCGGGCTGAGAGTCGGCACGGCGTGGTTGCCTGGGCGCGCCATCGTCCGACGTGCAACCGCCCCCCCCCCCCGCTCCTCGCTCTCCACCCTCCAGGATTTCTCGGCGCGGCGAGCGCCCGGTGACGTCATCTCCGTCGGGACGCTCGCGTCCGCTGCCGCAGGGTCCCGCGCCGCGACAGCCTACGCTAGGGAAGCTGCTTGGAACAAACAACGTCGATTTTAGGTACTTCCTTTTTACTTTATCGCTACGGAGTAGAGAGAAAGGTGTTGCTGTGCAAGAAAACGGCAAATTTTCGGCAGAGAAACTGTTATTGCCGGGCTCTGGTAACGAAAAAGTTGATAATTCTAGTTGCTCAATTGAAGGAGAAAATCCTCTAAGAAGTGGAGTAGCCAGAATCCATGAGTTGTGGTCCCTTGATAGCGAATAATAGATTGACTGCGAAATGTCTTTTCGTACGTCTCCGAACAACGCTAGTGGCTAAACGTTCAGCCAATTTTCTTCAAAGTTGATATTCCGTAATCAACCTGACTGATATCGCGGCCCCTTGAATTTCAAACTGATATTTTAATTTAGGGGGTACTTTTCATGAAGCCCCTGGGATATTTTCCAAGTTTTCAAAAAAAAATGGCTCCATCGTTTTGATTAAATTTTGTTGTTGGATATTGTGAAGGACGTTCAAGAGATGGTGCAGGTCTCTTTGTGGTTCATTGTGTTTTATTAAAATCATTGTTTCTTTTTTAATCATGTTGTTCATTGTGTTTTACGTGTTCATTGAAAACCCTTATTTTTTAAAATTGCAACAGTTCAAATTTTTTTCGGCTTCTTCCTACAACTGAAATTATGAAGATAGAGATTTTTCCCTTCATGAAACGTATTCTGTAATGATAGATTTAGTCATGTACAAGTTTTCGGACATTTTAGTACTTTTCGCGTCATTTTGCTTGAAATACAGGCAGAAAGTACTTGCTGTTTTTGCACAACTAGTTTCATCTTTGGTTTAACGTGGCGGTTAAAACCGCTGAAAATAGTCTTTAATTGAAAATACCAGTTTCTGTTGTTTTTTCTTAAGTGTTTGCCTACGAAGAATATTACTTACATTATTATAGCAGCAATATTATTTATTTTTAACTTGCCGTGTGCGAAACACGGTTTCTCTTGCTTGTTTTCTAAGGGCGAAACAGCCATTTTTTTTCATTCTAACTAATAATGTGTGAAACATTGCAAAGCGTACGCGAAACATCTTTCGCACACGACGTATTAAAATATAGTAAACGAGGTAATTCGCGTTCTTATAACGTAACTTACTATTTAAGTACTAATATAATACCAAACAAATATACAATTTTACATATTATGTGCATTTCCAGTATCAAATATAAATTACACTGTGACGAAAGAGTGAAATACAAAGTAAACAAAATACTAAATGGACCGTTGTAATGTCCTTTGTTACTTAAGTGTAATCATGAAACCACTGTTTCAAACCCAGAAATGTTATATTTTTTTAATGTATCTTATTTTCATAGCCTGTTTTGCCTGATTATTGGCTTCCTTTATAAAAATCTGTTATTAAGTGCGAAAAAATGAACCCAAACAGAATATCTGTTCTCCGTTTTTTATTCCTAACTCATTATATTATGTTACTGGAATATTCTTACGTTACTCCCATCCGTAGGATGCATCCAGCTTTCCCAACCCCTCATTTTTCCCTCCATGCCATCCTCTGGCCTTATGTCCACTGATTCCTCGTTGCCACACAGGAGCTCTCTCGCTACTGCTTTCGCCGACTCCGATGCCCCCTTCTCGCACACATAAAAGCACTAACCTCTTTGACTTATGACCGACCAATCACCGCCTTATCCAGGCTTCCTCCCGGCTGCTTAACGTTGTCGCTCTCCTCGCCACCCTCTTCCTTGTTCCGATATCGCCCGGACTGTATGCTCTTGCCCTTCCATTACTCCTCCCTCAACGTCACCTCATTGTCACTGCGTGGATATCGGGCTCATCACCCCTTCGCAAGCTTTCTTACAATCCTCTTCACATTCTTTCTTCTTAATTGCTGGTTTGAAAATTCTTATCACGTTGCTAAAGGGAAATTACACAATTACAAGAATGTTAATGTAACTTACATTTTATAACTTAATTCCTTCTCAACTAATATTCATATTCCCCAACAAAATGCAGGTATTTCCAAAAATATAAGTGTATATTGTATTACAAACTAAATTTTCGATGTAAAAAACTTAATATATTTTCTTTTGTATTAAAAATAATTCAGTTAGAAGTTAAATAAATAATTATTTGAAATTAGATAATCATTTATGAATATGAAATTTTAAAAAACATAAAAGTAACACTATGTTCTTCCACTTAAATATGATATGATATGATTATAAGAAGCAGTTTGAATCTCATTTGACAATGATAATCTCAAAGAGTAACTGAGTTAACTCAATGAATAAAAATCATTAAGAAATAAATTTTATGGGCTCTGATGCATTTCTTCAACATTTTTGAGATGTTCGCGACAGGCCAAAAGTGAACATTCTTGTATTTACTTTTAAGGAGTTGGAAAGGAAAACAGGATAGTTCTACAAAATATCATGCAGACAGTAACTATTTTAATGGTCAGAAGGTAACGTGTACAAAATTTCACTAAAATCGGAATATAAATGTAGGTTCGTGCAAGAAAGTAATAAAGAAATCTTTTTCTGTGTAAAGAAAAAATTGAAATAAAAAATAGACCGCGTTATGCCCGGGAAAAACTATCTTTCAGAAAAAAACCGTATGGAAGTCGGTCCAGTAGTTCCAGAGGTTATGCCGGACAAACAAACAAAAACAATTGAAATGCATTTTATACCATCTAAACTCGTATAAGATGATGACAAGGCAGTTATTTTGATGACAGACAGGCCAGTTTCTTTATATAGAAGCTAAAGCAACTCGGCATTTCTCACGATAATGTATTCATCAACTTGTGTATATTGCGATGCCCGGGTTTTGTGTAAAGATTCTTCACACTAACATAAATAACTGCAATTTATTCGCGTTTTTAAGTGAAAGGCATGGAATATAAATAAATTTACAATATTTATTGAAGATAAATTTTAATCTTTGTATATCAGCCCGAACTGCTTTGCGTTCGGTTAGATAAGAATTCTACCTATTCTCGCTCTGATCGCCCACTTTCATCCATTCCTGTGCATCCTCGTCCCGCTCGAATTTGTCCCGCATCGCCCTGCCCCGACTTCAATACTCTCGGTCTACTTCACTCACAATTAAAATAATTAATAAATCTATACCAAAAGAAAAAGAAAATACCTTTACTCATATCTACGCATCTTGTGGAATTTCGTATATCATACAAAAACAACAAAACACACAGTTTGTCACAGTGTTAACATCAACATAAATGTGTACATCTTCTTGCTTCATGACTTTTTTCCATTAATTTTCTTCTATACTTAATATATTCACGCCTAGATGCAAATGAAGATCAATTTCCAACTTACTTCAATAAATATCGGGTATGTGAAGAAAAACTTGCAAAGTTTGTCATTCTCAAGTAAAATTAGTTTGCATATAAATGAATGTAAAATAAACAAGCACTCACCAGGAGTAATATACATTTTCAATAGTGGTTTGAATGTAATTTGTAGTAACATTATGCAATAATACTTTCTTCTATTACGCGTTATACGTAATGTGTCACGACAACGTGAAGATAGATGCATATGTCTTCTCTCCACTTGATATTTTGATTTTAACAATGGGTAAGTTACCATGGATTGCGTATAATCTAAAGTAATTTTGTATTTTTTCATTAAAAACACATTTTGAGGTAACATTTTGAATCGTACTACACTATTTTTAATTCTTGGCCACTCAAAACTATTCACGCTAATGTAGTTAAATGAAAGCCTACATTGTTTTATTATTCACGCTAAATTTTTTAGCAGTCACTCAAGTGGTTCTAAGTTGTTGTCACACATTTCATTGTAAATAACTTTACATTTATGTAATGGAAGATGATGTTTTGAAGTTTTTACTGCGTTAACGTCTGAGTCATATTTAACGATATTTAACACTTAAATTATGTACACTTTTTGTAGATACAAAGCTACTGATTCACATACTTACAAAGTGCATGGTAGATAAGATAGAAAACATTAAGTAGTTTATAACTCGTGTTACGAAATATAGATAGGCACCACTAAAAGATTCTTAACGGAAAACGTCCACTCACGAGTGCATGCCCCTTGGGATCGGCGAAGATATGCCGACCCGCCATACTTAGAAGTATTACCGTACACGCGCCTTCCGATTACGTAAGCTGAGGTTACATCAGTGACCTTGGGCGAGCGAAGCTTAGTTCCACGTTTCCGCGTACGAAAATATAATAATACAACTTCTCTTACTTCTGCGCATCTGTACTTGTGGGTAACGAAACCTAAAATAAGACGAGTGGGATAAGATTAAACATAGAAATAACTTATATTTTCTAAGACTCGATACTAAATTTAATACATGAACAAAAATCGTAAGCTGAGAGAATTGGAAATTCTCCATCGAACTAAACGGATTTAAAAACAATTAAACGTACGTATTTTTAAATAATATTTTCTGACTTCCATTTTCAGCGTATTTCTTAGATTTTACCGCTTTTATGTCTGTATTAATTTGTTGTTATATATTTGCCTTGCACGCAATGATAGCAAATAAACATTTCTTGCATGATGTTCTACTGGGACGAAATAGTTGGGGAAACCAAATGCGACAAATATTTATTACTGTCTACAAAAAGCTCTCCCCTCGTAAGTAGCCCCTTTTCTAACGTAACGTGAGCCAAAATGCGTAAAATTGTATTACGCAAACGCAGCGGCGGCGCCGACGCCAGCGCTCGCGCAGCTTGTTTTGCCGCAATTTTCCCGCGGCGCTGCGCGGCGCAGCAGAGCTGGTGCGCGGCGTCCTTCGCGTCGCTCTTCTCTCACCCTCTCGCTCCCTCCTCCCGCCGCGCCCCACCCTGCCCGGCCGTTGCGCTCCCTCTTCCCCGCCACACCGAACCGCGTCGGCGCCGCGGGTCGCAGTTGCCACGGGGAGCGAGCGTCCCAGCGCCGAGCAATGACGTCATAGCAGGCTTCCCCGCGCGCCCGCCCTCCCGCCGCCCCAACCCACCGACCACCGGCGCGGTGGCGGCGGCGGCGGCCGCCGCTACGGCAACGCAGGCAACGGCAGGCGACGGGCGGCCCACACGGAGCGCCTACTCGGCCGCGAGACAATAGCTTCGGTTATCAGCAATTTTCTTCCGCTCCGGCCCCGCCACTGCGCCTCCGCCCTTTCGGTCGGTTTACGACGAGGACGCACGCCGACCCCTTCCACAGAGTTCCCGCGTCATTGCCCCAACCCGACCCTTTCCTCAAGATCCTTCCACCTAAGCAACCCCTCCGTAACCTCCAGTGCCTGCGTCAACGTCACTTCCAACGCCATCAAACTAAGAGACATTCCCCACCACTGCCATGTCCGTTGCCTCTCAACCTCCTGACACTTCCGCCGAATTCACAAGTCCGCAACCAACCCAATCATCCCCGGCGGTTTGGAAACTCCTGCGTCCCACGCTTTCAGTTCCACGCTTGGGCTGTAGCCGCCTACGACCCCGCTTCTCACCGCTTCCACTTCGCCTCTTCGATGACGTCGATCCCCGCCCCTGGATGCCTCTGCAGGCTGCGTCATGGCGTATGCTAAAGGCGCCATGTTCCGTGGGCGCCTCGCGCTCGCATTCGCCTGTACACCAACCCACCATCCCACCCACTCGAGCACTTGCTGTCCACTGCGTGGGAGAACTCGCTGGACCACAACGCGATCGAAACTGTCGCCGCCGCTAACGCCGCCGCCGCCGTCGCGGACGCCGCACGCTGTTCCCACTGGGCTCATAACGCCACGCCGCCAGTTTCGACGCCTTGTTTCGGCACTCTGAGTTCCGCCGCACCACGCTATCCTTCGTACCACCCGCAGTCATCAACCCAGAAGTAGCACCAGCCCTACTACTTCATGCGTCCCCTCCTGTCATCCCCGTCCCAACCGCCACGTCCCTCGCCAGCGGCGCGACCGTGTCCGCCTCCTCCTACTTCATGGCCACCGCAGCCGCACGCCGCGGCGGAGCGACCAAACGGCGATAGCGCCCTGAGTTTTGCGCGCAGAACCTTGCGGAACGCCAGCGGTCCGGTCCCGGGGCGTCATTGTGTTAGCGAGCGTCTTTGTGCGGAGCTTTTGTCCCGACGCGGCGTGTCTGCGGCGCCGCGACGGCGCTCGAACGCGATGGTGGCTGCGGCGGCGGCGGTGGCAGCGGGCGGCGGACCCAGCGCCGGCGGGAGCGACTGTCCCTGTTCAAGCGTGACGTCATGGGCGCCCGGGCGTCCCTCGCCCCGCGCTCCGGGTCCCGCTGCTGGGCGCCGCGTCTGCGCATGCGCGGCGCCGCCACCTCCGCTCCGCCGCGCCCCCCCGCCGCCGCCGCCGCCGCCGCCGCCGCCGCCGCCACCCCCGCGCCGCCCCGCGCCCGCTCTCGCCGCTCGCGACCGCCCCGTTAACCTGAATCGGACGGGCTAAAAATAGCCGCCCCCGCGCGCTATTAATAGCGGGAACAGGCGGGCGGGCGCCGAGGGCAAGAACCTGCGCCCCCACCGCCGCTGCCCCGGGGCTCGGGCTCCTGGGTAGTCGAGCTGGTACCTGTGCGCGGGTAGCTGGGTATCTGTGCAGCACGGGTACCTCAAGTTGATCAATGTGCAGTTCGATGTAGACTGCTGCATCGCTGCTTTTAGAGAATGTGTTGCTTTTTTTCTGAGACTTGGCTGTTAAAGCTTTTCTTTGGGAGAACATTTTTGAACACTTTAAGGTCCACAGATAAGTATAATAATAAAAATAAATGAAAAATATAAATAATAACATGACCAGAATTATAAATTTCAGAATGTCTAACGTACAGTTATTAATACCTTTTGCTGTCATTTTAATTTTTATTACTATTTTTACACAAAAACGTGAATACTTCTTAGTTGTGTCTTTTTAACATCCATTTTCTTTAAAAAATGAGTAACTCTGGCGAGTAATCGTGAATCGCGAACTTCGTTGACTTGGAATATCCAGAACGGATTTTTCACGAGTTTTCTTCTCAGAAATCTTTAATATCTGAATTTATTTCATTAATTTTTACATGTTCTCGAGAAATTAAAACATTGACATGCGATTTACACAAAAATGTAAATTTGCAGAGGATAATGACGTTCGTGACTTGGGTCTATTTTAACCTCCAAAGTTTGTAGATATCACACGGAGCATCTGACTTGCATCGTTCTAGATAATCGCGTTAAATGAATGAACAAAGCGTGATGTGAGAGAATGTGTGCTACATATTTTTGGAATGTATAGTTTACGAAAATAATACATGGTATCGAACGACGAAATTAGGCACCCTGGTGCACACCTAACTAACCGAAGAGATCTCGGCGCATTCCCTATGCAAATCTTAATCTAAGCCCTCCGCTTCTCGAGACCTTGGGAGACGTGCGCGAGTGCACTTGCGCCGCTGGTAGCGCGAGGTACCCGGCACCCATCCGCCGGCACCCCCCGCGCGCCCGCGGCACCGTCGCGTCGCTCGCCTGATCAATATGGCGGTTCGAACGTAGCGTAAGCCGCGACGGGGGCGGCGCCGGGGTCGAGGGAGGCGGCGGCGCCTCACGTCCGCACGGCCGTGGCGGGGTCTTGGCGGGATGGATGACCCACTTAGGAATCAAGCGGGAGCAGCCAATCCATAGCACGGCCGTGATCAATACTGGCATTAGCGGCGGCGCGAGGGAGCCTGGGCGATGCGTGCATGCATGCGTGTCTGTTGCAGAGGAACGCGCGCGTAAGCCGCGCGTGGCTGCGGGGGAGGGGTGCGGGGCGGGGGAGGGGGGCGGGGCCGGGGCCGGGGCCGGCGGCCGTGGACCATTCGTCGCGTGCGCGCACGTCTTAAAATACGCTTCGCTGTCCACGATGACCTTTCGCGGGCTCCGAAGGCGGCGGGGGCGGTGCTAGAACGGGCCGCAGGGGCGAGGGAGGTAGCCGCCGCGTGCGTGGATGATGGGGCCGGCGTGCCCTCCCCCCTCGCCCCCCCCCCCCCCGCTGCGCGCCGCGCCGCGCGGGGCTGGCTGTGGGTCGAGGACGCAGCGCGCCCTCGCTACCTGCTCGGGGGAGGGGCGCCGGGCGCGGCTGGCGGCTGCTGTGTGGGTTATCCGCGGCGATCGCGCCTCTCGGCCTTGTTGAAGTATTTCAGGCTTTGGGCGTTTCGTGTCGCTCTATTGCATCGATCGGCGGCTGCTTGGAGGTTGTTTCACTAGTTGGTGTGTGAGCTGTCTTGGGGATTGGGTGTTTGTAGGAATGACTGGATTATCTAAGGGTGTTGCGATACGTTTTGGACTGAATTGTGTTTACTCCTTTTCTCATTAATTCATATACTACATAATATCTCGAAATGTTATTGTTTCCAATACCAACTGTTGTTAAAAGATATAAGCATTTTAATTTCAGCCACATGTATTTCCAATGGGTCGAAGACATGGCATTTCATAATAACAAAATTAAAGTTAACTTTTTTATACAATAATCACACATGTTGATTATCAATACGTTTGGATGCTTTTTGTATTATGTAGTTCAGAGATTCAAATCTATATATTTCAAAAAGCATGAAAGTACAATATATTTGTATGGTATTTCATTTCCTGAATTTTCGTCGAGTCTGTATAAGAGATATTTATATTTGAAGATATTTAAACACGATCTCAATTCTTCTTGGGGTAGCATATTCTTACGTAGATGTAACGTTTTATTTATCTCTCAATTACTTTTATCTTCTTTGAAAACTGTTACCATAATTTTCTCTCAGATGTTTGATATATTAAGAACTGAAATACTATTCCTGAATACATCAGATTGTTAACTTTAATATTGACATGTAGAATTTCATCAAACAAAAAGAATGATATTTTGCGACGCAACAAATGCGTTTTGGATAGTGTATGTGCCAATCGAATTTATACGGATTTTTTTTTACTTTAAACCAAGAGTACTAATGAGTTCAGATTGAAAGTCCGATGAAATAAACATATTTTCAACACATTTCATTCTTTTCTATGTCTGATATGACGTCGGATTCGTGACTACATTCAATGCATGCTGTGCTGGGTTCCGGCGCCACTTCATTCGAAAGCTACCCACTTGCCTCAATGTCCACGCCTCCACGCCGTCCCTTCTACCCGCCGCTTTGCACTTCGTTCCTGATGCTTTCTGCCGCACCTCACCCTTCCATCCCTCTTTTCCGCCATCCCCCCTCCCTCGTTGCCTTGTTACCTGGAGCGCCTCCCGCTCTCTCCGCCGCACTCTCATCTTGCACCACGTGACGCCGCTCACAATCCCCTTTGTGACATACCGTAATTAAGATGGCAGTGTCTGGGCTTCAGCTTCAGCATCACCTGGCATGAATGAATTGATGGGTAGGTAATGTTGATGCAATTATGAAATGATATACTAGTATGATATCATGTAATATACGATATGTTGTAGCATGATGTATGATCTAGTATAATATGACATGGTAAATGATATGATGTATTTATTATAAGAAGTGATATGATGTAAGTGATGGTGAAATGTAAAATGGAGGCTCAGCGAATGATTGATCCCGAGAAAATATGCTGCAAGCTGCCAGTGGATGCGGAGGGTAGTAATTAGATCGGCATTATCTCCAAATAAAATCGAAATAAAATGTGATTTGTTACTGATCCTACATGGTACAACGCACTGTTTAGGGCCTGATTTCACAAAAAGAGAACTGTGACGTATTCAGATAGTCCATTATCATGCATCTGTAATCATCGTTCACCTCCTCACAATCAACTTAACATCTTTCAAACGAAGAACCGTGAAGGAAAAACCATTACCATGATCACCTATCATTGAATGAATGTGGGGCTTATCGTCTCTTCCGCGTGTTTAATATTTGCGCCTCCTCCGCTGCGTAACGGTTAGTCTCCTGGCAATCCTTGCCTGGCGGGCTCGGTGTGGCCCAGTGTCCGTGCCCTCCCGCCCCCACCGCCGCCGCCGCCGCCGCCACGGCCCGTCTCGCACGGCTCACTCCCTTCGCTGGCTCCCGTACCGCCGACCTTTCCTCGCACGCACCCAAAGGTCACGGGGCCGCCAGCTTTTGCGGCGACCCATATGGCCCTCTCGCGCGCCGCGCCGCGCCGCACCGCACCGCGCCGGCGCCCTGTGCCCCTGCCGCCGCGCCGCCCGCCGTCGCCATCGCTATACTCGCGCGGGGATCGCACTCAGGCTACGGGCTATATCGGGATTGGAGCGTCACGGAACTGACAGCAAACGGGGGACCGGCGGGGCACAAGAAGGGAACCCTCACAGAAAGATGCGGGGAAATTTTACAAAGAAGTTTTGGGAACCTGCTAGCTTCACTTGAATTTGTATAATATGCCAAATCTACATCGTCAAATTTACAATTGCAACGAATGCATGTGTTATGTTATCGAGTTTCGTATATTTATATATTTCTTTAAAATTTATATTATTTACATATAAACTTACAAGTGTGAATTGATGCAAGGACTTTACATTCTAATTTATTACAGTAAAATGATAGAAATATATTCAGGTAGTAAAATATAATACGCAATAATATTTTTCTTACTTATATGATATTTCAACAGTGGACTTTTTAAAATTTTGTTAATTATTCTCTTTATTGGCAGGCAGCTAGATTACTCATATTATTTCAAAACTCACAAATTGTCATCTTCTGTACATCACAACTTTTTAAAAATTTTCTGAAGTAAGAAACTTGATAAAATGGTATCTTTCCTTGGAAGAGTATAGGCGTTTATAATCAAACAGATGGTAATATTTAAATAATGTAATAGATAATAGTGTTAATAGTTAAATACTAGTTAAAAATATCATTATTTACAAATGCAACTTATTTTAACATGCCATATCCTTATGTAATTGATATCACCATTAAATCTTTGATTGCATTAAATTCTGGCTATTGGTTGATTGGTTAGTGATTCCGGGTGCGCCAACTACTATGGTCATTAGTCCCGTACGTGTAGTATGTATTTTTGCTCGAGAGGTGGCGGTAGACTTCCCCCGCTGAAAGGCGAGATCCGGCGCTGACCTACTGTCGGCTACCGGGTTTCCCCAACCAGGCTTCTCCCACCAGCGGGGCACCGCCCCAGCTAGGACAAGCTCTAGGCTCCCGACCGGTATCCCAGCTTGTGTGGTAGTGTAGTACATGTTAGTGTGTGTGTGTGTGTGTGTGTAAATGGAGAGAATTGAATAGGGTGGAGGAAGGAAATATCACGCGCGGTCCGTGACCTGTTTATTAGGGTACTGCTCCGGCATTCACCTAGTGTTGATCGGAGAAACCACAGAAAACTACCGAAACTTTCGACCTAGCTGACAAGCTAGTGTCGAAATTCCTGCCACCGTTGGAACTCGAACCTAGGACCTCCCGGTCAGAGGGATTGCAGTGACACCAGCTAATGTCCTGAGCCATCTCTCCAGGTCTGAGTCTTGGTAATTCGTTTACACGTACTTCACGTTTGTCGCTCAAAAGATTATGTTATGTGAATGAAAAATTCCCAGTAGAAATGAAGTTTGAACATGATAGAAATAAATAATCAATGTTGTCACAAACTTTTCTAAAAGAACAAATAGGCACGTTTTTCTTGAGAATTGATGCTAATCTTACATTTTACATTTAAAACGCAATTAAAGGAACACTATTTCAAACGACCAATGAGTAACTGTCATTTGAGAAGGAAGCAAAGGTCACAATATGCCGGGAATAAATTCTCGCAACGATCTTATCCCATTCCATCAGATTTTCTTTGGTGGCGGTGGTGCTGGGTCGCATCGCGGCGGCGCACGCGAAGACGGCGACTGCGAAGGCGCGGCGGGGACGGGGCGGGGACGGGGCGGGGACGGGGCGGGGACGGGGCGGGGACGGGGACGGGGAGGCGGCGGAGGCAGAGCGCGGGACGCAGTGGCTCCGCGAGACAGGTGCGTGTCCACACGCAGACCGGCCATCGATCGGCGAAGGCCGCCTCGGCCCCGCGGCCTCCTTAGCTCTGACCCTCGGTCCTCGCCCCACCCGCTCGCTGCCTCCGGCCCACCGCCCTTGCCCGCCTCCTCCTCCCCCCTCCGTCCTTGCCGCTGCCTTCACCGCTGCTTCCCGACGTGTAGGTCGGCGCCGGACCTCACTTTCCAGCGAGGAAGGAATAACGCTACATCCCAGAGATAACAAGCTGTACACTCACGGGACTAATAACCAAAGTAGTAGATGCGCCCAGAAACAAAATGTACTCATTCACTCACTCACCTTTGCTTCCGACTCTTCACTCGATCCCCGACTCCTCTTCTCTGCCCTCTTCATCTCTCCCCTGCTTCCGTTTCGCCACTGCCTTCATTTTTACCTTCTATAGTCTTCTCGCTCACGCCTCGCGTTCGCCTCGTCGTCGCCTCCACTTCCACCTTGCTACCTTCTTCGCTTCCCCTTTGTTTCGCCTGCAACACACTTCCGCCTCGATTCCGCCTCTACCTCATCCTTTCCATCATCTCGCCTCTACCGCTTTCTTCAGCTTCCCCCTCACCATTGCCTTCTCTTCCTCCCAACCCCCGCCTCGCTACATACCCTACATAGCCTCCGTCCCTTACTGCCCGCCTCCACTTAACCTCAGCCTTGTCTTCTCTCCCAGATCGCATCATTGCTCCCTCCCACTCCGCCTACGAAGCCGCATTCTTTCGCAACGTTAAGTATCAGAAACGCCTCCGCTCTCCTTCCTATATACATTTCCCACCCCCCGAAGTTCATTGTTGTTCTAAATGTCCTTCTATTACTTTCGCCACCGTCGCCATCACCGCTCGTAAGTCACGTTTTCTATCGTTCACACCGCACGGTCCATGTCGCGGTGCCGCATTCGCGATTGCAACCAGTTCTGTGATCGAACATTTTTCTCTCAATTCTGCATTTAGTAAATGGGTGATCTGTGTGTTCATGTGTCCCATCAGAACAATTATACCTCTACCGGCCCGCTATTTCGGAGTAAGCAAGGTGTTATACGACGCATCTCGATCTACTAGAGAGGAACTGTAATTTTTTCTGAACCTTTCAGACATTCTAGGGTAATTCTAAAATTATTTTTATGGGGGGAGGGAGGCCATACAACTAACACGCGGGTGGAGAATTGTACGACTCTAACGTATCTGATAATATCTCATTAGAGTTCCCTCGATAATATGAAGCAATTGGCATTATTTTAGCTGGATATTTCTAGAATAAACAGAAATAATATATACTCGTAGAAAGTAATTTATTTTTAAAATTTCAATGCCCCTGAAATGGTGAAATGCTGGTTAATAACCTACTTTCCAGCATAACATGAGTCGTTATGACTTGATTCATCAGACTAGATAATTAAACCTTATTTTGTAATTCAACGTTTAAAAATGTAAAAGGTATTTACCAACATCTCGTTACTCTCTTAAATATTTTACCAATTTTTAGATCCCAACTTATCCTATACCATTAGAGATGAGATATCACATCTCAACTGCTCTAAATATTACTGCTACTATTTCAGCCCATCTATATTTATGCTATGAATATGGAAAACTCACTAACGACAGTTCTGAAACCTTGACATTCTTTCTCTACCTTACATCCTCCCAGTTTAGTGTAACTACGCATTACCGTTAAATGTCAGATTGAATCTACCTCTCATGGTTGTTTTAATCGCTTCATGATTCAATCCCCCCCGCTCTTTGTCTTAATAATTGTAAAGGTCAATCAAATACTAAAAAAAGGCTTACTTTTTACTTGAATTATTACCCTACTGTCATCAACGCCGACATTCCATTGGCACTCTGAAGGCTGCTGCAGAATGCTCCGATTTCTTTGCTTTTATTTCATTCATTCCACCATTAAAATTTCGCTTCGAGCGAAAATAACGACTGATTTGTCTTAAAGCATCATCTGTCGTCACTGCAGTATCTCTGACCGGCAGAGCCTAGGGTTCGCGACCCGACAGCGTCAGGATTTTTCTTGACATTAGCTAGACAGCTTGGTCGAATTCAGTCGCTGTCTCGCAGAGAATTCTAGCGGACGGCTGCTCTGATCAGTAATTTTCCGTGGTTTCTCCGAGCAACACCAGGCGAATGCCGGAACAGTACCCTAACAAACGGGCCACGGGCCACGCGCGATCTTTCCTTTCTCTTCCTTATCCGATCTCGCCCCTCACACTCACACACACTTATATGCACTACACTACCACTCTTGTCAGGAGACAATCGGGAGCTTTGAGTTTGTCCCGGCTGGGGCGGTGCCTGGCTGGTGGGAGATATCTGAATGCGGTAAACCCTGCAAGCCGGCATGTAGGTCGGCGCCGGATCTCACCATTTAGCGGGGGAACACCCCTACCGTGATAAAATACCTACAATACACTTACGGAATCAATGTCACTAAGCTTTTGCGTGCCTGGAAACAAAATAATCAAACAATCGGTCCAATGTATTACTTGTGCGGATCCTTCCAACCGCCACATACTCATGTGATTGTGTTCCCTGCTAGCGTAACCGTAGACGCACTTACTGCTTTAAGCGCTGTCGTAGATAGCTCACAGCGCTTACAGGTATTTCGGCTTCCTTAAACTGAGTATCTTCACCATATAATTCTCTTTAACTCTTTGGAAGACTGCTTAGAGTGTTGCATTCACTTTTTCCCTCCGGTTGAGCCTGGTGACACCCAAGTGCGTCCACTACAGGACCTACATCGTTCCTCAACTCTGACATCCAAGTAGCCCTCGGGCTCTGACTTTCGGTATCTACTCACAAAATCCGCAATAGCCCGGAAGACTCTTAATGCAAGTCAGAAGGTAACCGGAAGAGTGACCATGTCTGCGCCTAGATAGCACTTCACTGTGTCCCTTAGAACGGCAATGGGCAGCGCCTAATGAAGCCAGCCTCACACTGGTACCTGCGGGAGGTTAGGTACAACGTCCAGGTGCATCGCTCACATGTCTCTAGCGCACGCCTCAAGGTCACAAGATCGAATGGATATCTTGGGGAGGATGATACAAGGTGGGTGGGGTGTACCAACATGCCACAATACTCAGGAAGGCAACTATACCTACACGGGGCTCGACCCCGTGACTTCCGCCCGACCGAGCTCGTTTGTGCACCGGTACCTTGGCGAACTCAGCACCCAGGCCGGCTAGTTCTCAATGATTATAACTCTTAACTTTTTCAACTTAAATTAGTTTAAAGTGAATATATCTATCAGTAATTGTAGAACCATATTCGTAAAGTACTGCCTGATCAGACATCCCAAATGCAGAGGCATTGTATTTTAAATGTGAAGTGGATTTGAGACATGCCTGTGCTTATTTGCAAGTTCAATATAAGACGTGTGTTTACTTGGTCGTGAAGTTCAGTAATTTTCTGAGGTAAATCGGTCATCAATATCTGATTTTTTTACAAACTTCATGGTTATTATAATAGTCTCTTTCTCACCTACATCAACATTTTCCTATTACCTTCGTGAAATATCATTACCACCATTCTGTGACTTCCCTCAATAACTCCCTTTTTTTTAAATCAACATTTAGGTCATTAGCAACCACTATTGGAGTTAACGTTATGGTAACTATGAAGATGAAACGAAATGGTGATGATAAGGGGTGAAAGGACGAACACACCATGCCCGAGGCGCGACTCGAACCCGCGAACCTTTGGTCACGAGATCACTACGACATTACTGCCTTAGCAATCTCGGCCACCGGGCCGTCTCGCATTTATTCTGGTCTAGATGCCGCTCTTTCTAACGCTTCTTCCTCCCTATCTGTTATTGTGATCAAATTATGATGGACAATTTCCTCCCCCTTAATTGAACATATGTTTTTAATTAACGCTAATGGTTGCTGATATTCCGCTTTCTCGATAGCCAATCACATATATTGTCAATGAAGCCAAGACGCATTTGAAAGATCAAAATATAATATATAATATATTATTTTAAAGAACGTAAGGAGGGAGAAAGCTGTTGCGCCATCATTTGTAAAGGCAAAATGATGTCACAATTGAATGGATATTGATAATCCCATCGCAACCCAAATGTAAAGTCAGTAAATTAACGAAACTTGTGTCGAAACAAATACAACAATGTATAAATGTCATCAGTTATAGTAGACTATTTCACTCATGCCTGGTCGTGCCGTTAGCAACCAATGCCAAGCATGAATATATTCAAATTAAATCAATCCCAGATGTCTATCGCCATGTGATTATCACTTTGTTTACCTTTTGCACTCCGCTGAAATTACTTTCTTTACATTTTTAAGAAAAAGATAGCAATCGTTTTAGATCCTTAATATCTAGTGAGCATCAATATAATATTAAAATGTATCGCTTTGATAATTTTAAAACTCTAAAATATAATCATTATTAAAGATTCAGTGCCGAGAAACAGCAAAAGAAATAGAGAAAGTGTGTGGAAGCAATTTCAAGAATTTTGTGAAGAAAGAAAATACAAATAAAAATATAACATAAAACAACTAAACATATATAAATGAAGAAATTACACATATTTTTGGAAATTAATATGCGAAGATTAGATGATGAAGAGTTCAAAGAATATGCTATTAAAAATATGTGGAACTTTACAACCAAAATTATTCATAAAAATATTTTAATGAGTACAGAACTGTATTCAATCCATTCGAATTTGTCGAATCCCGCTCCTAGGTCAGCTTGTACATCTTCCATTTTAAATACTTCCACGTAATACCAAGACATGGAAAACTCAACTTCCTACAACTTCAATAATTGTGTTTTTAATAAATGTTCTTGTAAATAGCTTTTTTATAATTTTTTGACAGTTTTATTTCCATAAAATTGAAACATATTTGAAATCATTTGAAGACATTAAACTGTCATTCATATTTGACTTGATTATAAGTTATTCCAGGAGGCAGTGATAACTTGGAGCTGAAAGAAAGTTTCACATATTTCGGTAGCAATTTTGAGTAATATTTTTCTTTTTCGTAATTCCTGTAATTATCCATGCAATTAATTCCATGTAATTATCCATGCATTTTAATTATCCATGCAAATTATGTAATGTCTTAATTCGTGGAATAGTCACTCGCTACGCGAGTCGCGAATTTACCGGCTAGCACAGCACTTCTCGTGATATTACTTATGATAGAAATGAAATATTATTACAACAATAGACTTTCTCCGTTGACAGTAAAAACCTGATAGCGAAATATTTGATAACGGTGAAGTGATTTTTGATGAATTATGCAGGAAAGAAGAAAAGGTGTGTTGTTTCCGAGAAGAGGAAGAAGTCAAGACGATATGCTGTTAGCATTTTATGAGGATGGATCGAGCTGCTACGCGAGAAGTTTGAAGGGTTAGATTCACAAGAATCGGTTAAGATCTTAAAAGAGTTTTGTCGAACTTCATTATACAAATAAATAAATTCTCTTAAAAGCGAGAGAGGTTTATAAACAGCGTGAGCGCCGCAGCGAGAGCGGAGGCGTGAACCAGGTCTCGAGAGCGTAGGCCCTCGCGAACGTAGCACGTTGGATCCGTCGGGTTGCGACGTGCAGTAGCACGTCGCGGACCACTTGGTGTCAAAATGCGTTGGTTATTAAATTTGTTGTAAATTCGTTGACAATAAAATTAGATATCTAGCGTGAAAAATACGAATAATCACTTCAGTAACTCAAAGGAATTGTGTCCTCCATAAATTTCCGATTTACCAACTAGTAATATAAAATTAGCCGAATTGTGGGTTTGCGGGGTGTTTCGGAGCGGCAGTAGTCAATAGAGCACTTCTAAATTAGTAATACAGTAATAGAATTACTATTAAATTGTAATATTACTATGTGTTTTATGTAAAACTAACGTTTAAATGTACCGCGTAAATGTTGATTGACTAGTATCACAACGTTCATTTGTTCACATTGCAGAGAATCGATTCCAAAAGGTCTCGTGTCAAAGGAACTGAATCTCTCGCCTAGTGAACTGGTATACGTATAACGGAAAAGGTCCCAAAATTTTATTAAAATGACCACACTAACCGTGTTGAATACGATTAATGGACACCAGGGCACATGGACCATGGGGTACAATGTGTCACTCAATGTTTACTGATATCCAGTATGGTTAGGTTGGTTAAACTGATCATGGTTAATTTTTGCCTCATGGCCATACTTACAATCCAGGTGGTAAAAATCTGATATTAATTGTCTAAGGAATCGCGAAGTGTCAAGCAGTTCAAAAGAGCGTAAAGGTAATTGCCGAGAAAGGTTGGAAAACTGTATCTCAAGTGTAAAGTGCTCAGAAGGAAACTATTGTAAAAACATGCTATATTGTTCATGCTGATGGCAATTATGTACCCCTATCTTAATTTTCTTCCCGTGCATTTCCGTGAGCACATACTGTTTGTGCTCGTCAAATTCCTTATTTTTAAAAATGATAGTGGCTCAAAAGGGAAAGGTTATTCTTGAATAGTGATTATGACCCATTGAACTCCAGACACTGACTCATGGTACCCTGAGCGTGGGGTGCACTGTGTCATTCGTTGAAAGTAGTTTTTAACATATTTTCTCCACCATTAATTATTTAATAACTATGACCACACAATATATATATATATATATATATATATATATATATATATGTCTCTAGTTGTACGAATAAAATTAAATAAATCTGCAATGTAAAGGGTTCCTGAATGTTCCCATTTTTGTGGCTTATGATGCCCCAGTTTTCCCTACACAACGTCTACCAGTTCTAGAAATAACTAGGGATATCCCGTCAGAAATGACTGAACGAAAATAACTCCTATATTAGTAGTTTATTACAACGCATGATAGAACATAATTTACTTTCTTTAATACTAAATTTAAGATTTTTGGAGATTTTAAAATTTCCATCATTATTATTAGTAATAGATTCTCAAACTGGAATTTGCCGTCCTAAAGAAGACTGCCAAATGAATTTAGGGGGAATTCTGAAAGAGCCCCCAGGTGAAAGTTTTGGGATATTTGCGATTGTTACCACGTTCCATGGAAGAAATCAATTCAGTTCCTATGATATTTGTTAGAGTCTTTAGGCACACTTCTTTCTCGGAGACCATCAGCGGTGGTTCGAAGATTAAATCCACTGTGTTTCAAGACGTCTTTCTTATTTGTGAAGAGTCAACAACGTGTTGCGATTCAGTTAAGTGATGTTAAATGTATCTATATTTATTTAGTATCTATTGTACGAATATCTATATCTCAGGTTACCAATAGTTTATTAGCAAAAAATATTTTTTGTAAAAGTAGCCTATAGGCTAATTGTGGCTGATTTAAAAGGGGCGTGAAGAAATCCAAAAACAAGTGGTGCAAAAGAATGACGCACACCTTTTCGTATTACTTTCCTAATCTCTTTAGTGTTGCCTGGCTTTTCGACTTATTCTCCACTGTCTTCCCAGCTGCTAACCATCGCCGTCTAAAATATATTTTTTCACATTTTCTCAATTTTCAGGTCCCTTAAGAGTAGAATTACAATATATATATTTTAAATTATTAAAGAAGAGTAAGACTTGGATCCATTTTTGAGACAATGTTGAGCGTTTCCGTAAATGCGCAAATTTTAAGCTCATTTTCACGGACAATTTTTGAGTTTTCAAGAAACTTTATAAGAAAATGTAATCACAAAAGTAATAATGTATAAAAACGTGCGTAAAATGCCAATATTAACGACGTAAGAGATGTATAAAAACCACAGTTGTGTCTTTTTTTACTCACACGAATATCCAAAATGGCGTTTATGTTGTGATATTCAGTGCATTTAGTACTACTCGTTTAAAAAGTTAAAAGAATATTTTTGGTTTCGTTTTGGAGAAAATGTTGTTTCCACGATTCCGAAAATAAGTCATTTTAATTGAAATTTAATTGAAGCCTAAGAGAGACCTCTTAAGAGATTACATGATCTGTACGATCATTAACGACCGCATTCATCAGCAACAGAAAATAAAAACACAATAATCAAAATAAACATTGTGCATTACTAAGGCATTATTTGACATAATATTTAGACAATGTTAGTGCTTGCAAGATTCTTAGTTTCTTACAGTTTATTGGTAAAGTTAATTTCCTTTAAAAATATGAAGACTAAGTGCTATTTGTTGTTAAGAAGTTTTGGGAGAGTGAGAGGTAATGCGTTCTTTTTACGAATACTTTTGCTAAATGGAACAGAACAATAATATGTGTGATACGGAAACGGCAAATTGATAATGGTCACAATTTTTTGCCTTTCTTTTGTTAGTAAATGCCGATGGGTAAGTCAGTTATGGCCAATTCTTAAGCGGGTGAGTACAATTTTATATATTATCTAGTGAAGGTAAGGAAGGTGGTCATCAAAATCCTTTTTCTGATCTGATGTAATTTTTTTGTGATTTGGTCCATTCCAGTATTCCGAAGAGCTTCTTTAGTGAAGTTTTTATTGATGTCATTGTAAGAAACTGGATGCTATTCAATAGGTGAATTAATAGAGTATTTTGCTGCATTATAAACTTTTATATTACCAGCAATACCTCGATGCGATGGGATCCAACTGGGAATTATTTCATTGTTGATGTATAATAAGTCTTAACTATTTCATGTACAACAGATTCCTAATTTTCAGTATTGTTTAAGCTTGCTTTTGGAGTGTGTATAAATAACAAATTTGTTTTCTTTTTGTTTTTGAAGGTAAGAAGAATGGCATATGCTTCACCATAAAAAATTGAGCAGTAATAATTTAACCTTGACTTTATTAATGTCTCTTATTTTTACTGCACAGCCAGCTGCAATTTCCTTACGGGAGCCATTGGTGAAAATGTGTGTATACCCAAAGTACTTGTTGCGGATTTCGTTGAAGTAAACTTGGTAAATTAACCTGTTAGTTTCTTTTTTGGGAAGATCATTGAAGCTAATGTTGATATTTGTTAGGAAAGGAATCTATGAAGCTCTTTTTAATCTTGGTAGCTAGAACAGTAGGAAATGTGAAGTGTATTTCTTCAAGAAACTGGTTCAGGAGATAACAAACTGATTTCGAAGCACACTTTTTCTGTGTGTATTGATCGTAATATTCTTGGGAGAAAACAATCTTGTAATCAGGGTTATTAGGAGTGAATGATATTTTGCACGCATATGGAAAATATAATTTTCTTCTTCTGAAATAAAGAGGTTCTTCATTGATCTCCACAAGAATGCTTGAAACCTGACTAGCTCGATACGCGGTAATGGCTAATCTTAATCCGCCTGAGTGAACTGGATTAACACTCTTTAATATTGTCGTACCTGACTGGTTAGTAATTGTTCCAAAATCTATCTTAGAACGGATGAGAGCTTTGTATGCTGAAAGTACATTTCTGTCAGCTCCCCACGATGTTGATGAAATGGCTTTTATTTTATTCCTTCTTCGAAGGCATTCAGCTTTCAAATTCTTAATATATGATAGTAAACCATGCTAGTTTACTATTAAATAACATTTCTAGTATTTTGATTAGGGTAAAGCATTTTAATTATTGTGGTTCTAGTGTAAGTTTTAGCTGATCAGATTAAGTAACCTCTTTTACTGAAGACTAAACAGTTTTCGTTTTAGATATCTTGAAACCTGTCGTATTGGACCAATCTTGAAGTTCATTTAAAGTGATTTGGAGCAATTCTTGAGATGTTTTAATTTTTGTCCCACTTACTGTTATAATGATATCATCTGCAAACAATTATACTTTCACTCGCCGATGTACATGTTACTTGATATCATTTATAGCAATTACGAATAATAGTATACTATACATAGATCCTTGAGACACTCCGTTATTAATTATATATTTGTTCGTTAGATTATTATTCACTTTAACATGTAGAGATCTATTATTCACGAATTGGGATATGATTGTTAGTATTAGGCCATCCAACCCCACTTCGTAGAGTATTTTGATGATTTCTCCAAACCATGTCTAAGAGCCACAAAATGTTGGTCTGTTATCAAGGCAAATCATATCGCATGGATGTTTACTAGATGGTCGGTTGTGGAACGATTTCATCTGAAACCACTTTGGAATGGTGCAATTTTGTTATAATATTCGAGGTACCAGTTAAATCCCCCTCTGATAATTTTTTTTTCAGTAACTTTCTGAGGGTGAACGTTAAGGAAGTATGTCTGTAATTATTCGGGTTGATTGGATCTTTGTTCGGAATAACAATAGATTCTCTCCAATTGTCAAAGGATTCACCAGTAGTTATTATTTCATTGCATAGTTGAGTTACTCATTAGCAGTTGTCTGTAGTTATTCAAGAAATACATTGTTCCATCGGGTCCTGAGCTTGAATTTCTAGTGTGAGCTACCACAATCTCAACTTCTACTTGCACGGTAATTCAAAGAAGTATTTTGTTGAATAATTCTATCCATTGCTCTACTTGCATTATATTTGCATATTTGTAATTCATAATTAAAGTTATCGTCGCTTGAATTCTTAGCAAATGTAAACGTTATAATGTTCGCTATTTATTCGTTAGATGAAGTAATCTATCTATTGCGAAACAAAATTAGATTTAATGCACTCCTTAGAGCAACCATTCATAGATTTGATTTTTTCCAATTGTCTGCTGAGTTAGAGAAACAATTGACGAGATGAAGTAAATCCAGGGCCGCCTTTTATTTTATTTATTTATTTATTCGACTTGCCTTTGCTCGAGTTCTTTTATATATTTAATATGCTTTTCTACGATTGAATTCCCCTTACACTTACCGAAAGGGTGTCTGTAAAATTTATGAGCATTTTTGCGTTCACCGTTCTACCAAGGAAATTGTTTTCTTTTTCGTTTTCCAGAAGTTTTTGGAATTGTTTGAGCAGCTGTTTTGAGGATGAGGTCCGTTTTTTTCAATTTTTTCATTGTTGGAGAGTGAAAAAAATTCTTCTTGCATGTTAATTTCATTTATTTTGATCATAATATTTCCTTGAACCTGTCAAAGTTAGCATTATGGAATTTCCATCTTGGATGATAGTTTATGCAGGCGGACATTGAGGCATTGTTGTGATGAGTTTTGAGAATGGAAAAATGGTCACTTCCATGTAGATTCTCTTTAGTACTTCAGTCCCATTTAGAAGCAATAGAAGATGAACATATTATTAGAAAAATAGCACTGAATCTTTCATGTGCATAGTTAAAGTGAGTGTATTGAGTTTTGTTAAGTATCAATGTATTTGGGTCTTTTAATTTGTTTTAATTATCCTTCCTCCACTGTCATCCTTTTAAGATCCTCACATTAGGCAGCGACTGTTAAAATGACCTTCCACACTACAAAGATTAGGTAGATGATTGATATTCAATATTTCAATTTTGTGAAGCTATAACTATTGGGAAAGTAGATATTTATAATACTCATATTTTTCCCATGTTAATTTTAACTACTGTACATTCAATATTGCTTTTTAGCTGAAGTTTATTTGCTTGGAGAGGATTCTTGCATATATATATATATATATATATATATATATATATATATATATATATATATATATATATATATATTGTGACGGGCCGGTGATTCGATCCTGCTTTACAGTAAATTTACAAGGGGACAGGTGTTCATTTTCGCGAATGGGCTCTGGGTGCATGCACAATCATTGAAAAAGTAGATTCGTAATGCAAAAGAACATGGAATACTTTATTTCAAGAAAAGATAATGGACATTACACAAAATATCGTTTCGTTAAGTGTTTGGAATGTTTTATTAATAATAGTTAAGCATTAATGAAGTTCTCATGACGCTGACAAGTATTGTATTACTCCTGCACTCAGATAATTCTTTGAATGGATTGACTATATTTCTCATAAATCATAATATTTATGCATGATTATTTTTCTTGTTAAGTACGTTTACATTGCTAATGGAAACTTTTTCTATCTTGAATTTATACTTCATACCGTTAATGGGAGCTCCCTTTGCATATACTGATACATAATAACCTCGTTATTTCAACACTTATCCATTCTATTTACAAAACTGTACATGCCATTCCAAAATACCCTTTCTATTCTCCACATCAAATTATCTTATTTATTACTACAGGGCACCCTCATATAATTCTCACAATCGTCTACTCCCTTTCCTAACTCACTTAATTCTATTACTGCATTATAATGAGTCCCTTCTAGGAACATTCTTACTGTTTTTGTTGCGTGTGAGATTCCTTCGAGTTCACCAACTCCGAATACACCAGTACGATGTGACGAGTCGGGGCTGCTTCTTTCCGGCCGCCCCGTCGTTGCAATTCCCACTCCGCAGTCGTGCTCTGCCGGGTACGGCGATGTCCACTCGCCGCCAAATCAACGGTTACCCCATATGGCTGGATTCCGGTTCCTTATACTGTGGTTATAATCGTATGCGACACTGCAGCGCGCAAAAATGCACATATTTCATTACTACGCTTCACTCTGGTATTCGGTTGAGCACGTGGTTTTCTGCTCATTTATTACAGCATGAATTTCTCACGCGTCACTAATACTGATGGTAATGCTACTACACGCTTTGTCTGTTTGCATAATTTCCAACTCTTCCAAATTCGTTTATTAGGGCCACCGACGATGTCTCGCTATGTCCATTTCACTCATGCTGGCATTGCCGCACACGTGTCCACACACTCACGTCCTGCTTCGTCCCACGCCACTACCATCCGTTCAATCTTCACTGTTCGTCACTTCATTCGATATCAATTAATAGTTAGCACTGTCTCTCATTATCCTACGTCTCGACTTCTACTCGATGTAATCGGATTCCTCTCAACTTTTGTGCCTCACCGCCATCACTAGCTTTCCGCACCACCGCTCTTTTCTCTCCCTCCACGACTGATCGTCGTCATTCCCACGATCCTCTCCCCAACCGCCGAAGTCCCGTATATATATATATATATATATATATATATATATATATATATATATATATATATATATATATATTGCCTCCATTGGCTATTCCTGAATTAATTATATTCCCTAGGCACATAGAATTTATTTTTTATTATTGGTATCACTCTTTCTAGGTTATTAGTTTCTTGTAAGCATATTATAAAAGGATCATATTTGTTTATTACAATTAGGTTTCTCTTTGTGACCTAAATCCAATCATATTCCATTGTAATATGCTTTCAACCATTGTTAATTAATATTTAATTTAAGGAGGTCAGTTGCTTTAACTTGTATCACTAGAGTTCTCTGATTCATTGCTTTCAATGTGATTATTTTTTTCTTATTTAGATTTGTAAATCTTTTTTCATATTTCTATCATCTAGTGTTGAATATGTTCATTCTAGCATTTGAGTTAATGTAGTTACATTGGGGGTAAATTCGAGGCCTGTTTCCAATACTTCAGTACTGTTTTGTTGTTGTTGTTGTTGTTGAGTTTTTTTTAAAGAAAATTTATTTAAATAAAATTTAATGCATATTTAATGTTTAGATTCGATATTTTGTAAAGAGGGCCAGTTGTGTGTCCAGTTTCTCACATTCTTCAAGATTTGCACTTTCTAGTCGTGACGTTTTATAATTCTTTTTCTTTTGCAGTGAGGTCATTACTGAAATGTTTATCAGGTTTTGACTAAGGTTCAACAAATGGGTCCAAGGTTGTTGATGAAGAGGTTATATGTCGTTTCTTGATCAAGATTTTGTGGTGTTAGGGTTTTCTGATTACGGGATTTGAAGAGCAGGGAAATGATCGGCTTGAGATTGCGTTAGTAGAGGGTCATTATTGTTGGTCTCAAGCTCTTTGTCTGGTTTTGTGCTTCCATTGCTACACATAATGTTTGTAATGGATATTTTCCAGCTTGGTAATGCCTTCGATGTTTTCAATTATTTCAACTGTAGGATACTGGAATACTATATTATCTGATTTTCTAGAAATTAAACATATCGCATTGTCTTCAGAGAAATAAATTCTATTTTTCATGTCATCATGAATGATAGTGGTTGATTTTGGTAATTTTTGATAGTATTCTAACTGGATTGGAACTGACAATGAGTAACTGTATAAGTTGAATTCTAATGTCCAAGTCTCTGTGACGTCATGGGATTTGCTGGTGGCTGCCTCAGAGGGAAGGAGAGGGGATACTGAAACGAGGTGAGTTTCCCACAGACCATGCAGGTCTCAAGGTCATCTGTCAAGCAAATCCAACAGTTCATCGCCTCCTCGCGCCCCCCCTTCACCTTGCGGGACACACAATCTCCTCAGACAGAGCCTCAGGAACAGAGAATGGATCTCCTCTTCACATAAATAATTAAAAACATTAACATTTTCTTCACTTGTTCTTCCATTGTCAATTCTCTTTACTTTTCAAAAAATCTAATGTTTAAGAAATTATTGAAAATTTGTAACCTCATACTGTTGAGATGCAATTTTAATATTTAATGAAATTTCACTTGTAAGCTTAATATGCTTTATGGACTGATTTTATTTGAAATATGGAAACATATGGACTTTTATTCACATATGCACCAAATTTCAAAATATGGAAAAATGTGAAAAATAAAACTAGCATTTTTTCAACTCTATTTATTGTGAAACAAAAATATAATGAAATTTGTATCGATATTAGCTTATTTAGTAAATATGTATATACTTGTAAATCCATTCTCTGTTTATTATATGTGAAAAACCAGTTTCAGGGTTTCCAGTATTAATGAATTAATGTTTTTTTGGTAAGTTATTGTAAGGTCACCTCGTGAGGAATTACTGGCCACACATTTGATGTGATGACTCTTATATTTATTCATAAGGGGTCTGACACATTCTGTAGTGTTTAATTGTTATATTTTGTAATTGTCAGTGAGGTAGTCTAATTTTTTTGCTGCTTAGAAAAACGCATATCCTATTTTAAGAAATTCATAATACAAATCTGATATCATGGTTGTTAACGACAGAAGCTAATTTGTTGATATAGTATTTTACAGTTAAGAAATCTTGCGATTCTGTTTTTATTGCTTGATCCTTGGTGAGAAAGATACTTGTTACAGTTGTACTAGTTTAATATTTCTTAACTTCCGATTCATGCTGTTTACCTGTTGATGTTTTTGGATATGTTTACATTGGTAGGGGATGCCAGTGTGATGAAAAGCCAGCCACAAGACAGCTGACTTTTAATAGCCGTTAGCTCTTCTGGTTCAGTTGACGCATACACTGAAATGTAAGAGACTCGTGAGATAATCACTGATGACGATGATTCGACAACCACGTATACGTGCTTTCCACACCACAGTTACAGCTAGACTGTCTAAGATTATTAATATTAAATATTTTTTCGATAACAGGATGCAGGATTGGCAACGCCGTTTTCACTAGTCCGTAACGTTTGAGTAATTTTGTTATAAATATGTATGTAAAAAACCTTTAAATCTTTTTTAATAATGAACTTAAAATAACAATCACAATTGTTTTGAACTTTTGGGAGTTTGATGCAATAAAATGTTTAACTTTGTAATGTTCTCCATCACCGTTGCCATAACCGCCACCGCCGCCGCCACCGATGCTGTTGTCGAGGCCATGAGCGCACACAATCGGAGCACAGCCCTTGAGCAGGCGCCGGTTCCGGGAGTATTTCTGGCGGTTCCGACGACCGTCAGCCGCCATTAGCTCAGCAACAACAAAGAGTGAGGGTCGACTCGCGTTGCTGCCTCTGCAGAAAATAGCGGGCTTGGGAGCGCCTGAAGCGTCAAGGGTAACGGAACCCGCAAGACGGAGCTGTGCAGCGGGTTGCATCGTAAGGCGCTCTCATTGCTTGAAAATAAATTTATTCCTTCTACGTAAAACTGCCGTTTGAATGTATAACAGGTTAATTCCTGTAGCACATTTGATTTCATCACCGCAATCATCATCGTCATTATTGTCAATTTGAAGGGGTTAATTTTGATTTAGGATAATTTCTTTAACTTGGCTTTGGTATTGTATTTCCTCCGTGGGCAAATCAATTTCGTCTATTTATTATATAAGTGAGATTAACCGGTTCTAATTTCACGATTTTACATCGTTTCATCTTAAGTTTATTTCAGAATATTTGGTAATAAGCTCAAAGAATTTTGTCTGTTTATATATATCTCGTATTTTCGATCGACATGTACGAGCCAACTGTCGTATAACAGTTCAGAGACACAATTGCTTTTATTCTTACGTTCCATTACAAAACGTAATTTCTTACTATTTTCAATATACAAAGTTCAACAAACCTTGATTGGCTGCGTTAAAGGAAATAACTTAATTTTTGAAAATGATTCTTCATAACTGAACATTTAAAATAATACAATATTAAAAATTAACTATCATTATGTAGAAACAAATTTACAAACAGGAATTTCTACATTTAACAAAATAACTCATATCTGAAATATTTAACATAAAAAAGCTCACAATTATTCTCTTCAAATATAAAAGATCAATAATTTTGACAATTATCACCTAGAAATTCAAACTTAACTTTCTCCTCTTCACTTACATTTCCTTATAAAATTCCATTCTTCTTTCCAAGTTACAACAAATTATAAATTTAACTAGAATGTTGGAATATTTTTGTTCATAGATAAAATGTGAAAATAATTACAGGTGACGACTGAAATATAATTGTAACACACGAAAGAAATAATGAAGTGTGATCTTACACCATTACGCTTCTGAAAATGAATGTGTAATAAGGTATTTAGACATTGTGTGTTGCTTTTAAGTTAAAGAAAATAATAAATAACATCATTTTAATTAAATCTAGTTAATCCACGCTTGTCACATTTGAATAGCATGATTGTAAGGTTTGAACAACATGGTTCAAAATCCATATATTTCATTATACTCAAATTCTTACAACGGTCTGTTGCTGCTACCCGCAGTCTTCGCCGGGTATCTATTGTGCTGAGATTTGACATCACTCTTTTCTGACCTGGTTACATGCTACGTCCAGTAGTTAGAAGGTAGCCATAATTTGCTAGCTAGCAACTATCTAGCCAGCAGGTCAAATTTAGCCGCTTTCTGGACGAGAATTCTGGCGGCCGGCTGTTCTGAACGGCACTTTTTCGTGTTTTCACAGCAGGCGAATGTCGGAACAGTACCCTTAAACAAACCGCTACGGACCGCGCAGTCCGCTTTCCTTTCTCTTCCTGGTCCTATCATAACTCTTACTAACAGAGTCCTATACTCACATTCACTACACTACCACGTATGTCGGGAGATCAGTTGGAAGCTTAGAGATTGTCCCGGCTGGGGCGGTGCCTCCCTGGTGGGAAATACCTGGTTGGGGAAAATCCCCGCAAGCCAATCCCCGGGGAAGCTCACTCGCGTGGAAAATATTCACTACACTCACTGGACTAATGATATTATTCATTGACGTGCTCGGAATCACTAATCAATCAGTCACACAGCTTTAGTGAATTTTCCCATGAGTACATGAAGTATTGTCATTTCATAGCATTTTACATTATACAATGAAAATTTAATGTAAAAATATCACAATGTTTTGAAACTTCTATCTTGAAAGCATTCGAAGAAAATTTCTCAAGAATTAATATATGCTTCAGAGGATGGAGTAATTGTTGTTTGTGTCATGCAAGTTACGTTGTATGTACAATTCTTGGTCAATATGCCAACAATTATCTTGCTGAAATAAATTCACTCACTCACTAGGGATGATCGCTGAATAAAGCTTAAAACCACAGAGCTTTCTTAGATGTGGTGGCCTCCGGACGACTCGAAAAATTTCAAAGCATCCACGAAAAACTTTTTCAACCTGCGATCTGCAACCATGGGACCAGTGGTCTGCAAAGATGTAAATTTAAGCAGTTGAGAATAGTTATCTTAATACATAAAAATGGACTCTCGTTTCTCAGTGTTTGTCTCTCAAGAACTTTTAACCCGCTGAATCAACTGCCCTCACTGCACAAACATCGAGTTCGCGATTATTAAATATTATCTAAAATTTGATAATTTCACATAATGCCAGTGCAAACTATGCAATTTGCAATGCATCTAGGCGGCATTGTTGCTGGTCTTTGACAAATGACGCAGGGGACCCTTTGGGAAAGGTGAGGCGGATAGAACATGTGGGTTTTGAGGGATAGGAACCTGCGGGATTGGCGAGGCTGTTGTGAATGTCGTAAATCTCTGAAAAGCCGGGTAATTAGTAAGTTTTTAAAATTAAATTAAGTTTTTAAAATACAAAAACATAGGTTTCTATAATTGTGTAGAGTCAATTTTCAATTCTCTGTTAATTCTGAAATTTTTATTTTTAATGATACAGCTGCAGTGAGAAGCAGCCCTAATTTGGTTTTTAACGTCCGTCCGTCCATTCGTCTGCCCTTCCGTCCGTCCCTCAATTCATCCTTTCATCTTTGTTTCCTCCGTCTGTTCGTGCGCCCCTCCGCCAGTCCGTCCATCCTTTCGTTCAACTAGACGTCAATTCATCCCGCCTTCTGTCATTCCGTCCGTTCATCAATCCGTCCGTCTGTGAACAACATCGCCTTAACCCAACAAGAGAATATTCAGCAGAATGGATAATCCACGATCGTTCTGACAGGTGCCGCGACAAATCGAATTTGAAACAGATATTTTAATTTCAAAGAGAAATTTACACGAAGTCCCTAGGACATTTTCGAAATTTTCTGAAAATGGCGTCAAATATTTACGATTGCAGCAAAGTATGCTTTTAAAAAAGGCTTTGTTTCGATTTTCAGTAGAACGTATGGAATCTCGAAAATTCCAAACATTTACACTTCCACACCCTATCCTTCAATTGCGTTGTTGAAGGTAGAGATGTTTTGATGAAATTTGTTCTTCAAAATTATATCTAATTTGTAAAATAAATTTGATAAAAACCTAAAATCGTGACAATTAAAAACATTAATCAGATTTTCTTATAAAAAATCGATTCTTTCTTCAAGTTGGTCCCACGAATAGAGCAAAGTCCACATAATAATGCCAAAGGTTCTCTTTCCATTGCAACATCTCAAATTTCAAAATTGGCAAAAGTTCAACTTATTTTGTTGCGTTGAGATTAGTGATGCACCAGCTTAGTGTAACGGATAAGTCTGTGCGCTAAAATTCAAATCCCGGCCAAATATTTTTGGTAATTTGAAAACACTCGCAGAGTTGTTGAGGTAAATGATGCGATCCGTAAGTCAAGTAACCATTCAGTGGCCGCGAATATGCATTCAATTGGGTTCAAATTTGTAACATTTTGGCACGGATTCAATTAGGATGATAATACTATCTAACCAATGCAAAAAATACGAATAAAATATATTCTGTATTATCTCCACTAATTTGAAATGTTTGTTGGGTTTAAGTTGTATTGATTGTGTTCTATTTACATTGGTTGAATATTTTATTTGAGTACGTGAATTTTATGGCTCAGCACTGTAACCACTAGCAAACTGTTCCACGAAGAGACACTGAATGACGCGATAATGCGTTTGATAATGCGTTTGTTGCCTACAGATTTAGCAATGAGGTCAGTTTTCTTTTGGATGTGGGACTACAATACCAGGAAATAGACATGTTTGCTTTCATTGTGGTAGAGAGGTGAACAGTGTTTAGCAAGAGATGACTGAAATAATAGAACTATGCATGTTGCAATAAATTTACGGAACAGGCACAAATAAGTGATAGTCTGTTCCGTATTGTAACACCATTCGATTTTTGTAAATATCTAAATTGTAAATGAAAATTATGGTCTGTACTTTCTGGTAATAATAAATCATTCAGTTGGTATGACTGCGAGCACGTCGACTACTAAAATCGTTAAGTCGAGAAAGTGGGACATATTATATCTCGGGACACAATCATTTTCCTTCACTGTAGGAAAATGAGATCCGGCGCTCCTACACATAAGCTTAGGCGGGGGGTTAATTGATTGATTGATTTAGTGATTCCGGGCGCGTCAACTAATATGGACATTATTCCCGTAAGTGTAGTGTCTTTGCTCGTGAGGTGGTGGTCCCGATGGCCCGATGGATGGCCAGATCCTACCGTCAGCTACCGTCGGCTACCAGCGCCAACCTACCGTCGGCTAACGGGTTTTCCCCAACCAGGTATCTCCCACTAGCGGGGCTCCACCTACTGCTCTGATCGCTAGTTTTCCGTGGTTTCTCCAATCAACACCAGGCGAATGCCGGAGCAGTAACCTATCAAACGGACCGCGCACGATCTTTCCATCCTCTTCCTTATCCTATCCTCTCCCCTTACACACACACTAACATGCACTACACTACCACATATTCCGGGAGACCGGTCGGGAGCTTAGAGCTTGTCACTGCTGGGGCGGTGCCCTGCTGGTGGGAGAGTGCTGGTTAGCACTAGGTCGGCGCCGAATCTCGCCATCCAGCGGGGGAAGATCACCGCCATCTCCCGGGGTAAACATGCACTACACTAACGGGACTAATGACCAAAGCAGTTGACGCGCACGGAAAAACGAAAAAATGAATCAATCAATCGCTCGTGTGCCGCGCCAGGTGACAAGGCGCGGGCGAGCGGAGCGCTGGGCGGCCGCCGGCGCCGCCGATGGCGTCCGCCGCGCCCCGTGAATGGGCGGCGCGGCGCTGAATGGTGCGACCGCAGATCGATGAATGGCGGGCGCCGCGACGGCCTCTGGAGGGCCCACGGACGAGGGCCTCCAGCCTCCTCCTTTTCCGGTGCGCGCTGGCAGCTACATTCCGTACCCGGCAGTGACGTCGCCGCATCTCCACTAGATCCATTATCTAGTTTTCGACGAAGAAAATATCTACAGATTCATTATTTTATGCTATCATTTCCATCGGGTAAGTTAGTTACCATTCCTAGCAGAAAAATGTGTTCCTTATGGGTGCACTTCGGAGGAATTTGGTATCAATTTGAAATCTGTTTATAAAAAGTAATAAAAGCAGCGAAGGGTGCCTTCCAATCTCCTGGAAGTGGTTCCTTCCGCTGACACCTCCGTATTCACCCACACTGTCGCGTCCCCTTCATCTGCGCCTCCGCTTCCGTCTACGCCTTCGTCTCTTTCTTCACCTTCGTCTCCATTTCAAATTACATCTCTTCCTTCTCCGCCTTTCCTCCATCTCTCTTATCTCCTTCCTGCATTTCACTCAACGCCATTTACACCAATCTCGGCGCCTCCCTCTTTGTCCCACCTTCACTGAAACCTGCATTTGTCCTCAGGACAATGGACGTTGTCGACGCCAATTCCTTTCAAAACTCATACATCTGACAGAAATCACTCAGTTGACGCTCATATTACGTTTTAATAGTTCCCTCACTAGTAAAGAATTCAGTGCTCCCACTCTGATTAATAATTTTAAAAAGTATATTAGTCGACAAAATATAGCTGACGTTTTTTGCGGAAACGGACGGGTGGGTGAAACCTATTGGAAGAATACTCCCTTAAGATCCCTCCGCTGAGATGAGCTCAGAGCTGGCTTTGCCATTGACTCTCCAGTGACTCTGACCGGGAGGTTTAGAGTTAGATTCCTGACGAGGGAGGATTTTCGATTCTAGCTATGTAGCTAGATAGAACTCTGGAGGAGAATTCTGCCTGGAGGAGAATTCTAGCTGCTGGCTCCTTTGATCAGAAATGTTCCGGATTTTTTCGATCAATACCAGGCGAATGCCGCGCTACTTGCCGCTCGTGATCTTTACTTCCACTTCCTTGTCCTCTCCTTTCCCTTACACACGCACTTACGCTTACGCACACTATACTGCCACAATTGGGAGCCAAGAGCTTGTTTCGGGTGGGTCGTAGCCCCTATGGAGAATAAATATCTGTAGGGGAAATCCCCTGCAAGACGACGTGAAGGTCTGTTCAGACACCACATCAATTGGGGGATGAACATCGCCACCCCCCGCCAATCAATCAATAAAATTTAAGCGGGAACGGGGTGAAAGGTTTTGAAAGGTAAAAATTAAAATTAATTAATGGTCAGAATAGAAATAAAAAATAATATTTCCTCAATCTGATTACTACGTAATAGAAATACAACACAATGTTTAAAAAAATAATATCAAAGCTCTGAAACACATCCGAAATTTTCAAACATCGTATCTGTTTGCATTAAAAATCTCGAAAGGAAACATTACACATTTTTAGAAGCATACAGGTGTGCATGATTTTATATTTCTTTGTGTGTTGTTTTTAATTTGAATGATACACAGTGACTTCATGACAGAACACTCGTGTTGCGAAAACAATATTCGTTAATTTTTTGTGCACTTCGTCTTAATCAGATTTTAAAGTGTTTTCTAGACTAGGATTATTGTGTTTAGAGTTGACAAAGATGACGTATTAGAACAGTAATGAATCCAATAGGCACTTGGAATTAAACATTCGCAAATTGGAAGCTAAATGTGTTTTTCAAAGCGTATTTGTCATATCGAGATCAATGAATCTTAAGTGTCATCTTGCTTTACAATAATTAAAGCATATCAGTGAAATTCCTAAAATATAAATACATGAATAGAATAGAATATAAATATAATATATAATCTTCTACCCAAGTATTCTGTTTTCTGAATACTTCTGAAGTTATTCTTGTCTCACGGAATTTTCCAGTTTCTTGTAGCCGGAGACAGAAGTGAAGTATCACGAGTACCAAACTCTTTGAAACTTCGCATAGCCCCTCTATAAAACTACTTCAAAAGCGAATGACTAATTCCTTTTTAAGTCTAGTAGAGTAGTAATAGAAAACTATAAAACTAGTCTATAATTGTCAATATTTATAAGAACTCCTTTTTATAATAGTGAAAAATATTTTTTATAAATGCTCACAACTTGATAAATTGTATGATTAAATGATAAATTATATTTGTAAATAAATATTTTGCAATACTAAGTGAGATAAAAACGTAATTATAAATTGAAAATTTTCCGATGGCAGCAAACCCGATAATAGTGAACCAGGCTTTCTCTGATCCGCCTATTATAGCAGATTTTCTGAGCAAAACAAACGCCGTAGTAATGAGCGAATATTTTGAGAAGCGCGTCGCGGCCAGGAAATAGCGCGTCGTTTTCTGAGGCGATCCATGTCCGCAAAACACAATCACGCCGCGCCAAATGGGTCGATCAATAAACGACGGGGACCTCATTTCGAAGCGTTTCGCGAGAATCAATCGTCGCGAGGGCGAATAAAGGGCGGCCGCGGGGGCTGAAGCTGACGGATAGACGTCAGGTGATGGTTTCCCGCGCAACTGCAGATTTTGCAAGATTGACAGTCACAACCATTTAGACGGATAAGCGAAACGTACAAACGTCTTAGTTCTTTGTTGCGTCAGAATTAAAGTTCGTTCGGCGTTTTGCACAGTGGAAGAAAAATTGTACAGGCCTGAACATGAGCAATTCTATCAGGAGAATTACGTTACAGTTAACATATCACGCACATTATATACAACTTGTCCAAATTTCTGATAGATTTAAACTACAATTTAGTCTACTAGCCTGTTCTAATTGAAAACACAAATTGTAAAATATAACACGGGTCGAAATAGATATGGTGAATTTTACTTTTCAAATTGAATAACTTTTTTAATTTATATTTGCGTTCGCTAAGATTTCATTGTGCTTTGGTTTATTTTATCATTGAAATTTATAACAAGTAGAAGAAATGGCAGTGGGATATGGGATATGTGAAATTATTTTACTCGTTTGAGAGTCGATCAATGATATCTGAACAAATGTACAAGTTCGTCTCTCTTGGAAAACCAACATTGGATTTCCCGTCCTCCATAATGTACGCCCACGGACGAGCAGGCGCAACTGCTCTTTCGAGGAAGATGCGTGGGTGGGATTTGCGCATAACGTATAAAGAAGAACAAAAATTGGAACTGGCTTAATCTTGTGGCAATGGTTCTGGCATTCCTAAAGATGAAGACAAATAGTGAGAAGAGAAGAGGGCTTCCTTCCCGCCAATTTTGATTCTCTAGCTTTCATAAGAAGCTATCCTGAGCATGAGATTCTAGAGCTTCCTTCGTCTCCTCTCTTAATTATTAAAGATGTTTATTATTTCTGATGATTCAATAAATTGCTAAAATTCTTGAAAACTTGTACTTCTAAATATTTTATTTTGTTTTCTTACAATCTGCTGACCACTTATTCATAAGTACATATGTTTGTACAAAACATGCACACTTCCTAAGGAATTCTTAACCTAATATATTTCCCAACCACCCAAATAAACAATCACTTTAGCTGAAGGTCTTCTCTGTAGCCTGAATAGTCTTGGGGTGACTTTTTATAAGTCGAGTATTGTCACATTTGTGAAATATTACGAGTGATAGAATAATACAGTAATTCAAGTGAATTAAAAATCACGCAAATCCACGAAGAAAAACCGCAGAAAATATATTTTGTTAGCCGCAGACATGAATTGTGATTAGTGAGCCAAGAAATGAAAGAATATGTGGAGTCCTCATCGCCTGGTTTGATTAACTTTTGTTCATCCCATTTCATCAGGTGTAGTCCGATTCGCGACCACTACCTTCTCTTCTCTGATGTCGACTGAGCGTATCTCGGTACGAAGGGTTCCGAGAACACTTGACGCTGTTATAGGACTTCAATATCAAGCACCGGCTACCTAGCAACGCCCTTTTCTCAGAACGGTCGATTAACTAGAATGATAGACATTGAAATACGTTGCCGACAGCATTCAGAAGCTATGTTAACTAAAATCTTCCGATGGCCTAGAATACCATGTCAAAGATATTATTTATTTATTTATTTTCCCATGAACATAAATTATTTATTTCATCATTATTTGTTTTTAAACCGAAATGGTGTTAATATTTTAAGTTAAAAGAAGTGAAAATCAATCTTCTTACTCTCTTCCTCTATACTTCCTCTAAGGAAATGCAAAGGAGATAAAATAATTTGTTTATTCAACAAAATAAGTGTTGTTGCAAGGAAAAACTTTAAAGAAGTCGCTGCTAACTGTGGGAGCGAAATTTGGCAGAATTTCGTTTCGATAGAATTATTTCTAAAAATATGTAATTTAAGAGAAAATGCAATATTTTTCAAAAATTGTATAACTGCTGTTAATCTTCTATTTTAGTAATGTAAATCCTTATACGGAGAAGTCCTTTAGTGCATTTATTAACAGAAGTCTTGAGACTATGAGTCCTGATCGTATTGATTTTAGAGTAAATCACAATAGGAGTGTCACTGAAAATGTGTACGCTGATTCAAGAACGTTTGGAAATCTGTACTCAATAACTGTTCCCCGTAGATATATTTATTTTTCTGTATTATGTATCTTTAAATCAGTGAGAAATGTTACATATCATATTGAAAGGAATATTGGCCGCGCAATATATTAAAAAATGTATAAATGAGCTGAAGTACTTCGCGTTGACCCTTATTTATTACAATCATGTATTAGCTAGAAAAAAGAATGAATTATATTTATAGTGATTCCTAGTTAATCCTCCCTCGCTCCATCCTACTGACGGCGGCAGGATTTTCGACACTAGCTTGTCAGCTAGGTCGAATTCAGTCGCTGTCTGGAGGAGAATTCTAGCGGCCGGCTGCTCTGATCGGTAGTTTTCCGTGGTTTCTCCGATCAACACCAGGCGAATGCCGGAGCAGTACCCTGACAAACGGGCCACGGACCGCGCGCGATCTGTCCTTCCCATTCCTTGTCCTATCCTCTCCCCTTACACACACACTTACACTAACATGTACTACACTATCACATATCCCGGGAGACCGGTCGGGAGCTTAGAGCTTGTCCCGGCTGGAGCGGTGCCCTGCTGGTGGGAGAGCCCTGGTTAGGAGGAAATCCCACTAGCCGACGGTAGGTCGGCGCCAGATCTCGCCATTCAGCGGGGGAAGATCACCGCCATCTCCCGGGGGAAACATGCACTACACTAACGGGACTAATGATCAGAGCAGTAGACGCGCCCGGAAACACGAATAAATCAATCAATCAATCAAGCCTACTCTGCAGTGTCTTGCCCCACCCTGCTCTGCCTCGTCTGACACGTGGTGTCCTGACACGCTCCGCTCTGCCCCGTCTCACTCGCCCTAAGCTTCGGCTACTTGCTCTGTCCCGCCTCATTCTCAAAATTCCACCGTACCCTCCTCGTCCCACGCTGACTCGCCTCACAACACACAGATTTATTGGTTGCATATTCCCAGCAAATCTCCAGTAAGAAAAAATAAATTTTATTATTACCACGCATTAAGAACAGACTAACAGAGTGATTTGAAACTTCCTATGCAGTGTCACAATCTACTTGTCTCAAAAACTATTACATTCGGTTGAGCCGTCTATGAGAAGTAAGCCGGCGAACAATGTTTATTTACAAGGAATGTTTATTTATACAACCTTTAATGTTTATTTTTACGTAAGACAATGATCTGAAAAATCAAACGTCATTATGCCTGGAAATACATTCTACCTTTTAGTGAAAGTCGTATCGAAATAGATTTAGTGGTTCCTTAGATTAATGCGGATAAATAAAAACAGAGAAACAAAAATACTAAAAACAACTACATGAGATTTTATTTCAAGCAATTTACTGTACTATATAAGCTTATAAAAGACAGTTGTTTTAAATATCACACACATACTGCAATGATTTACACGATCCCCAATGGTATGCATTTGCATGATAAACGGTTCAAAACATTTACAGCAAAAACGCCATAGTAAAAAAAAATAAAACCGAGTAAAGAAGAGAATAAAGCGAACCCGAGACTTGTGCGAGTTTGGACTATAAACATTAGATCCGGCCGTGATTTAGAAACATTTTGAAAGTTATCCCAGTGAAATCGCGTCAGGCAATAAAAAGTTATTGAAATTTTCATATTTTGCATGTTGATATTAAGGAAAAATATTAATGGAGTCCATTGTTGGAGCGATGAAACGCATATAAAGAAGAGGTTTTTCGTATACTGCAAGAAAACGCGATAACATATCGAATTCAGACTTTCGGGAGGTAAAACAAGAAAATTAGCTGCATCAGATAAAATTTACCCCATTTAAATATCTTGACGGGAAGTATCGAAATTTTAATAACACAGGTAAATTAATTCAAGCAAGACGAAGCGATTAGCGAACAAATGCAGTGCGTTCCATTTCACAGTCAAAAACGGAAAACAGGGAAAATAAAAGGATTTTGACAAAAAGAAAACAAGAGGAGAACATCAAATTTTAGGAAATTGCCGGGAGAATTTTATCAAAACCAAAACGAGAATAATGTGTTTCGGAAAGCGTTAGAAATTAAATATTTTAAGAGAACCAAGGTGACGCGATCGTCAGTTATCGAGCGATCGGGAAAAGTGCTGAAGCAAGGATAACAATGCTAGGTTGAACAAGATTCGTCAGAATGTGTCTGGACTCGGTGAGAGTAGGATGTATGTTCGCGTAGGCGATTCTTAAAAAAATTTTTGTAAAGTGCGGAAGTTACGAGCATCATCCGATATAGTAACCGGAAATATTTTAAGTACGGTGTGTAACAGTCGTGGAAGGAGAATTTCGTAAAAAGAAAAGGGAAATTTTTGGAACTATTCCGAAATTCGGCAACGCCCGCTGGACTTGCGAGAGCGAGCGGCGGTACGAGAAGTTTTGCAACGGTGGGGAGCGCGACGTTGCATGAATAATAAGAGGCGCGAAATTTAATTCGGAACTCGGTGAAATTTAACAATTTGGAGGGTTTATAAAAAATAAGATGGCAGCGTGAACTCCGACAGCATGAGTCAACTGTGGTGCGTGTGTGAGTGTCCCGGATATGATGGCGACAACGGAAGGCGCTGTTGGGCGTGAGTAATCACCTCCAGACACGCAGATTCATCGCGGAGGCAACAGTATACGTGAGCCAAAGCATTTTGACATTTGTTTGTTTAGTTTTGATGGAAGAAAGCTCTGTCGAAGACCAAGCCGTGTAATTGGTAGATTTTAAGACGGAAAATCTCGACAGAATGCATTCTGGGGTTTATGTATATGCGTGAATGGTATTTGTTTGTTTTTTTTTTTTGTTTGTAAATAGTTTGTGTGAACGAAAGAGTATTTATATATCTATGTATTGTTTATTGAGGGAGGAGAAGTGTTTATTTTGTTGTTGTTTTTGATGCTGGGTTGTATTGATGTGTGCCGTCAGAGGTACCATTGCCGTTGCGGCACTAAATAGTGGAAATTGAAAAGAACTTGATAACGAAGGCAATTGAATAAACTTCATGGCCATTTTGGGGGGGGTCATGATTCGGAAAATCAATGTGTTTTTCACCATCATTTACGTAGTATTAGACTGATCCACGCGCGTGAGCGCAGTACCTTGCTCGCGTCTGTACAGACGCACCGCAGACCACGCCCAGGTGAGTGAAAGGACCAGGTAAGCTAGCAGAGGGGCAATTGTGAGTAGAAAAAGGGGGAAAGTTATCATATGTGGCAACCCAACGCGAGGCTAATGTTTATTGGTTTGTTTGTAAGAAGGGCTAGAGCAGGGCAAATAGAATAGATAAAAGAAGTAAGGAGGAGAGAGAACCCATTACAAGTGGCGACCAACGTGGTGGGCTGTGGTTGAGCAGGTACTCAAGCAACGTGTGGATCAGTGGTGTTAACGCAGTAATCGTTATCAGTGTCAGTCGCTATGGAGACGAGAAGCGGTAAATTGGTCAGTGTACGAGACGCGTCGGACTCCGAAACTATTTCTGTTCGAGAGGGGGACGACGAATATCAACACTTAGACGAATTAGAGGTAGAAGGGGAGGGTAACATTGCAATTAATGTGCAGGGGGCAGTAATGAGCCAGACAGCAGCAGAGGTAGTTCCAGCGGAGGAACAGAGGACGCCGGAACCTACGATGGCAATGTTGTTTCAATTCATGCAAGGAATGAAAGCCGATAACATTCGAGTAGCTAGGGAGAATTTGCAAGAGATGCAGGCCAAGATAGAAGAACGTAGCGCTAGGATGGAAAGTAACGTTCAGAATAAATTTGAGGAGGTGGCCGAGCAGAACCGAGCAATAAATTCCACGTTAAGTAAGTTGCAGTGTGAATTGCATTCGACAGTTTCGAGTATTCGCGAAGAAGTTAACGCATTTAAAGCCGAATCAGCTGCGCGGTTGTCGCAATTAGAAGCGAACGCTAAAAATATAGAAGAGAAACTTGAAACGTGTTGCGTGGTGCAAGAAGTGGTTAACCAACAGATGAGTTCCGAAGTGGGGGAGGTAAGGTCGACAGTGGGCACCTTGCAACAATCGGTGCACTCGCAAGGAGCGCGTTTAGTTGACGTCGCCAAGGACGTTCAAAAATGCAGGGAAACATCACTGCGACAGGACGCTCGGATTGGAAAAATTGAGGAATCGGTCTGCGGGATGGACGAAAATATTCGATCGACAATCCAGGCCGAAATCGACAATTTAAAATCGGTAGGCGCAGGGCCGACAGCCGAAATCGACGAAGCAATTCTTCGCAAGATCGAGGAACTTGAACGACAGGTGTTCACCGCGCGTAGGGTAAATGGCAACGGTGGTATGATAGGGCATCCCACGTTACCCAATTATTTACGATTCCATGGCGAAAGCAAGGAGCAGCCGTATTCGTTCCTAACCGCGCTAGAGAATTACTTCAGTGTAAACAATATACCGGATGGGATGAAATTAAGATTCGTCGAAGAGGCGTTAAGTTCCAAGGCGCAGTATTGGTGGCAAGCTTTGACGCCGACGCCACGTACATACGGGGAATGGCGCGCCAAATTTTTGGAAAGATATTGGAATCAGCACCACAAATTCGAGCTGAAGTATAGGTTGATGTCAGAACGCTATAGGAAGGGAAGTTCGGAAAGCATGAGTGACTTTGTCACGCGTAAAGTAAGCGCATTTAAGGTGTGCAGCGAGGACTTTAACCCGGCCGAAATTATCCGAATTCTAATCCGACAGATGCCGAACGGTATTCGAAACCTATTGTGGAACAACATGCCAGATACCATCGACGCGCTGATCGAGCGGGTGAGCAGATTCGACCAGGCGAACGACGGAAATGAGCAAGACGCGCAGGAGGGACGCGGTCAAAGTTCCAGCAACGGGAATAGGAATAATCGGTATTATGGGGGAGGATATCGGCAGGAGAACGTATGCGCAATTGAAGTCCGTGGTGATGATAAATCCAGTAGGCAAGCACAATCGCGTAATGGACAGGCACAAAACAAACCGAAGCCGAAAGAGGATAATAGGCAACGTTCGGGGGATGAACGAATGGTGCGAGAAGAAAGAAGTCAGGTAATTGAAGCAGGCGCAATACCAGATAGGTGGGAGAAGAAAGAAGGAAGACAGGAAAACTAGAAACGTTTGGGACGAACAGGTGGCTCAACCCAAACGAGGAGGATAGCGACGATACCGTGACAGTGATAGCTGCAGCAACGATCATCGTTGAAGGGGATGAATTGCTCCGGGAAGAAGTAAGTGAAGGGGTGAAACCTAGCCAATGTCTATTATTGCGAGGTGTATGCTACGGGATAGAAGTACGAGCGCTGGTAGATTCAGGCAGTAGTGTGAGTGCAGTGTCGGAAGAGTTCTGTAACAAAGTACTGAAGGAAGGGCGCATGTTGGTTGAATTACCGACGCGGAAACTACAAGTCATGATGGCAAACCGAAAAGCGGCGAATACCACCGGGAAACAAGTCTGGTTAGAGATTGATGTCGGAGGGGTGACCATTGAGGTAGCAGCAGTCGTCATTCGAGGGCTGATCCGTGACGTCATCGTTGGGATGGACGCATTGGGGGCTTACCAAGCCGTCGTCGACGTAGGTGCTAGGAAAGTGACGCTACGATCGAGAGGTTTTATTGGAAGCAGTCCAGTGGTCGCTGAACTTGATGAGGCGGAGGTCGCAGGGGATGAGATGCTGGCCGTTATGGAAGAGATCCTCCAGAATGTGGATAGGGCCGCGGAAGGAGTCATGGACTTGGGAGACTGTCCCGCAAGAATTCGACAACTGTTGCGAGAGTTCGCAGAAATTTTCGGAGAATCGTCAGAGCCGGTGAAAGGCTACAAGTTTTCGTTACAGCTCAAGGACACTACACCGTTTACTGCCAGGCAATATCCCGTACCGCAAATGTACGTAGAACAGGTGCGCAAGCTAGTGGAAGAAATGGAAGAAAAGGGAGTAATAAAGAGGGCAATTACCCCATATGTCAGTCCATTGGTCGTGGTAATAAAAAGGAACGGGAGCATTCGCATCTGCCTGGATGCGAGAAAATTAAACGCGGTTACTATTCCACGGTACGAGACGCCACCTACGATAAATGAGATGGTGATGAAGTTGGGCGGGGCTACTATCTTCAGTGCGCTCGATTTTTCATCCGCGTACTGGCAGATAGAGGTCGAAGCTGACAGTCAGCGTTATATAAGTTTCAAATTTGAGGGAACTGTGTACTCGTTCCGACGACTGCCATTCGGATTAAAGAATCCGGGAGCTGCGCTGATCCGTTACTTAAATGACGTAATCCCCGCGGAGCTCAAAGAAACCCTGGTAATGTATGTCGATGACATTATTTTATTTTCACCAGACATGCATTCCCATCTCAGCAGCTTAAGGAAGTTGTTCGAAATTTTTAAAGAATATAACTTGAAACTGAATTTGGAGAAGTGTGAGTTCTGCCGCGAACGTGTACAGTTTATGGGACATGAGATCTCCGGCACGGGTATGAGGATGCAAGTGAGTAAAAGAGAAGTAATTCAGAAGCTACCGCCGCCGAAGAACGTTCGAGGGCTGCGTCGACTGTTCGGTGTATGCAATTACTATGCGCGTTTTGTGAAAAATTACGCTCAGAAGGTCGTGCCATTATTGCATTTACTGAGGAAAGGGAGCAAGTGGCACTGGACGCAACAATGCCAGGAGGCATTTGAAGAACTAATAAATGCGTTCGAGCGCACTTATGTCGTGGAATACCCAGACTTTCATCGGCGCATGTACCTCCAGACCGACAGTAGCGGTTTTGCACTAGGAGCAGTACTGTTCCAAATAGGTGATCACGGTGAGCAGCGAATCATTGCCTTAGACAGCCGATCATTGAAAGGGGGCGAGATAAAATTCGGCGTAACGGAACTGGAAGCGCTTGCGATTGTTTGGGCGACCCGAAAATTCAGGACGTTGTTGATCGGGCGTCCATTTACGATCATTACGGATCACAAGGCGCTAGTTTTTTTGATGCGAAGCCACACCAATAACGATAAGTTGTTAAGGTGGACGTTGTGGCTCCAACAGTTCCAATTTAACATCGAATATTGTGAAGGCCGGAAGAACTTACTCCCAGATTATCTGTCAAGAATCAAAGTCAAAGAGAAAGAAATGGCGGAGGATATTATGGCGGCTCTACAGGTGCGAGAAATTGATCCGCGATGGACCGCGGAAACCATCATCGCGATCCAGCAGCGCGATCCATTCACCCGAGAAGTGATCAACTTGGTGATGGGACGACCGTATGACGTCGACCAAATTCCGAGGAGCAAGGATGCGAACGTGGACAATTGGAGGATATACCATGGGATGTTGCTACGGAAGGTAAACGGCAAGACAAGATTTTTCCGGATTTGGGTTCCGAAGGAACATAGGAAGGAATTAGCTATTTCGACACACGAACATTATGGGCATTTTGGAGGGGACAAGATTGTTAAAATCCTGTCCGAATATTGCTATTGGCCAAACATGGGGAAAGAGAT
>BLKR01009075.1:0-222891 GCA_011170035.1 Teleogryllus occipitalis | reverse complement strand
TGTGTAATTTTTGAAAAACAATACACCAAAATGAATTTTGTGTTACAATAAAGAGCGCAATTAGCGCTACCCGTTGCAAAGTTAGAAGAAAAAATTTGGAGACTTTTCCAGAAAATGGCGTTTGAGATGACCCGGCACTACCACACGTCTTGCTTTGTCCTTGAGCTTGTCCCGGCTTTGGCAGTGCTCCACTGATAGGAGACACCTGGATGGAGAAAAAACCCAAACCGACTTCTAAGTCGGCGCCGGATCTCACATCCACCGGGAAAACACAGCCACCTCGTGCGTGTGTGGGTGTTAAAACATGTACTGTACTTTTGGGATTAATGATCGTAGCCGTTGACGCGCCCGGAAACACAAAATAATTAAATCAAATCAAAACGTACGGTACTCTTTACCCAGCTCACCCATTCTACCTCACTTACCCTTACCCCCAATCCATCCCACCCACCTTACAATCTACTCACCCCATCCACCCTTACCCTCTATTTACCTCACCCACCACTACACTCCACCCTCCTTACCCACCCCTATCCCCAACCCACTTCACACATCACACCCACCCCTACCATCCTCCCTTCCCATCCCTTTCGCCCACCTTCTTACCCTCCTCTCCTCACCCCTCCCGACACCTTTCGTTTCCCAGTATCCCTCTTCCCTCTCCGTGTCTACCTACGCACTCCTTCCCCTACCCACCCTTCCCCCTCCCCTCCCCCACATACGTCACCTAACCAACCCATTCTATATACATAGGTACGGACCTCCGACCCCACCACCAACTCATTCCCAGCGCCATTGTCACAGCTAGAGACCGGATTTTTATGTAATTACATATTTTTTGTCTTTCTACATACCGTTCTCAAAACTGTAATCTCGGCGAATCGTCGCCGTTCTAACACAATATCCAATTTTTTCTTTACGTATTTTTACATATTTAATACTATATTACATATTTTGCTATTTTCACAAAATATTTTTTATTCTATCGATTTTTTTCTGTGTTATACATATTTTTTATGAAAAGTATTTAAAAAATCAATATTTTTCCAACATTATAACTGAGTGCTGTCGAAACGAGATGTGCTACGTTAAGACGCTGTCGGATATTCTTACAGTCCGGTGCGCCTGCTTCAGTTATCTCTGTGACGGAAGAGCGAGTCAGGGACTGAAATCATTTTCACCTTTAGGTGAGAAAAGTATTACTGATTCCGAGTTTCGTGATCTTTAACCTTAATTTCCGAGAAAGTTTGGCGATGGCCGACGTGTAACACTTCGATGAGAGTGCTGCACGCTGCAGTGATTGTTTGCTGTCGTAGATATCGTCAGTTTAATATACAGTATATAATGCATATAAGATCTTCTATTGCATATCTAGTCTGGCTGCAAAACAGAGCTATGAATTGTAAACTCTAGTCTGGTATCAATTGAATCTTTTATTATTGCCGGGAAAGTTGTATGGGGTAAATGTGAATCAATTTGTGCTCTTCTACAGATTTTTAAAAAAACAGATTATTAAAAAAATTATAAATGTAATTTCGTATTATGTAAATGTTTGTTTCATAACTATTGTATTTTAATATTAGATATTATATCCGATTTTACATATTTATTATGTCTTTGATCCCGGTGAATAAGCTGATAAGTCATATACACTTAATTTTACAGGAGAGCAAAATCCTTCTTTTAATTGAAGTGAATGAAGGATTAATGATATTAAAGAAAAGTTATATGAAAACGAAACTATTTGTTTGTAGGTTTTGTCTGAATATCATTAATCCCTGATTTACATTCAAAACTTATCAGCTTATTCACCGGGGTCAAAGATATATTCTCACAGTTTACATTACATATTTAAGCACATATTTTGACTTTCATACTACATATTTTTCCGGTCTCTAGTCATAGCTACCGGCCCAACTTCCACCGCCGCGCCGTCTCCGTCGACATCGCCCACCGCCGCGCCGTCACGGTTGAAAACTCTTCGGCCGGGGTCAGGGACGCCAACAGCTGTGACAACCTTGCAGGCGTGACAAGAATGCCACCGGTGATTCAGTCTCGGGCGACGCTAAGGAGACGCCTGATATTGAACCTCTCGACCTGATATGAGAATTCTCCGATTCTTTTTCTCCGTGTTTCTGCCTCCGCTGGTGACATACGTGGCAATTATCGTGCTAGGACCCGAGATCACGTCATGTAATGTATACGTAATCTTTCCGGCGGTTTGTGGGTTCGAATCCTATGAAAGATCAGTGACATTAATGACGCGGAAAACAATGGCAAATCACAATGGATCCGATTATTTATGTATCCATTCACCTTATAATCCATGAACGCGATATCCAGCAATCCAATTATTAATGTTTCGAAGGTCACCATTAACTCTCATACAGTATTACGTAATAATATACACTTTCTGTTAGTAAAAAAGTCAGGAATTCAAAAAACTGCGTTATTTGACTCTTAAAATATAGAATTGTATGAGGGGGTCAGTACTTTCAAAGAGAGATCGCTGCAATGGTTCGAAAGATACAGATATACAATAGCATTTTTAATCCATCATAACAGTTAATTTCCTCCAATTCACTACGATATGAAGATAATAGAACAATCATGAAGCAATTGTAGTATAGTTTTGCATTTACGTTGTAGTTCTTATTACAGCCAAATCACGTTTTTACTTTCTCGAATACATACGTATATACGGAGTAATATACGTAGTATAGAGAAAGTTATCTAATGCTGAGGAAAATCGATTTCGAGATTTCAATGGAAATATATGTTTTGGGGACCCCTGATGCCGAAAAATTGTTGTTTGTTTTTCAAAACATCCCTCCGTTCGTGTACCTGTCCGTCTGTGAACACTACTAGCGCCTAAACCATTGGTAGATTTTTTTCCAAAATTAAGAATTTCCTGTCAATCAGGCTCTAATTGAAGCCTTGAAATTTTGAAAAACATTCTTCTATATTTAAGGGTACTTTACATGAAGCCCCCAGGACATTTTCAAATTTTTTTCAAAATCGACTCCACTTTTTTCTTTAAATTTCTTGCAAGAACTGAGTATAATACACTTCTAAAGGATGCGTAGAACACATTTTCACGGTTAACTCTGAATTTTCGAAAATTGCGTTATTTTGAATTTTTCGGCGTGTACCTACAACTACAAAATTTGAGACAGAGAATTTTCCTTCAAATGGAATTTGTTGTCCATAAATTGTTCTTTCATTAAGGTCATGTAGATTTTGTGAGAACTTTAGTAGTTTTCGTGCAATAGTGCGTGCAATATTTGCAATTTTAAAAAATCAAGATTTATTCGAAAATGGCTCCAAATGTTTTCTTTAAATTTTTGGTAGAGTTAGTACCAGATGCACCCTATTTGATGACATAAACACCTCTCTATTCTTTTGGTTTTTCAAAAATTACAAAAATGTAATTTTTTTACTTGTCTCTCACGTCAGTAAAATTTTCATTAAGGGCGATTATTTTACATTATTATATTTATGAGTTCATGTTCTTTAAATAATGTGAAATAACATTTATCGAAAACTTTAGAGTTTTCTGTAAAGATGAGCTCAATATTCCACATTTTCTGAAACGCTCAAACGCCATTTTTTCAAAAATGGCTCCAAATGTTTTCTTCAAATTTTTGTAATGGATAGTGCTAATTGCCCTGTTTAAAATGTCGTTAAGTTCATTTTGGTGTATTCTTTTGTTTTTCAAAATCACACAAATGTATTTTTTTTTAAATATCTCTCACGCCTTTAATATAGACATGTCCACCGATTCGCATGCATTATTACATTTGTGAGCAGAAATGCTTCAAATGACTCTAAATAAACTTTTTGAAAACTCAATAGATTTCTGAGAAAAAGAGCTTCAAAGTTCGAATTTAGAGTAATGCTTAATCGCTATTTTCTTAAAAACGGCTGCGAATTTTTCAATGAAAATTTCTATTTAGGACGAGTGTTTTTACTCTTCTTTAATATTCTTGTAGTAATAATTCGGTTGTACTACTAGGGAAGAAAAAACTTGAGAAAATGTCAAAAAAATGTACTTTGGGCGATGATAGAAGGCAGCTGGCCAGAGAATGGAGATAGACGTTACAGACCACACCAAGAAAATTTAAAAAAATTGTTACGAGAAAGTGTGTGCCATTCTGTACCTCTTCTTTTACTTTCTCGCCCTTACATGGCAAGAAGAGAAAATATTATATCGTGCGCCGAAAAACGACGAAGTTTCAACAGAAAAACTCGCATTGCTGGGCTCCGGTGACGAAAATGTGGATAAATTTTGTACTTATACATATTAAATTACCTTCCTCTAACACGTTGTATAGTCGTAATTCATGTTTTTGGGGCCTTGATACCGAAAAATCAATTAACGGCAAATTGTTTATCTGTCTGTCCAGTCTCTCCGTCCGTTTATGGTCAAAGCTAACCAAAAACGTTCAGTCGATTTAAATGAACTTTAAAAACCATGCGTTATAACGGATGGTTTGTTTTTTTTGGGGAGGGGGTTACTTTACCTGAAGCATTATTTACATTTTCAAAGTTTTTCTCAAAAATGGCTCCACATTTTTGGATTTAATGAATGGAATTTGGAATTATTTGACCTTGGATAGCACAAAGAACGCTTAAGTGAATGGTCTAATTTTCATTGAAATCTGCATTTTTTTTACGTCTTTCTACAACAATATAAAATGTAGTTTTTCCTGAATGAAATAAGTTCTTGAATGAACTTATTTTGAAATAAGATCACGTACAATTTTTCGAAAATATCAGTAGTTTTTGCATTATTTTGCGTGAAATGCAGTACAGGTAATTTAAAAAAATGCTTTATACATTTATTTTCTTAAAAATTAATCCTCATTTTCCTTTACATTTTTTCCTATGTATCAAAGGACAGTAAAAATATTGGTGCTATTCTCATTTCTGGCGAACAGTGTATTTTCGAAAATTGTGAAAAGTTAATATTTCAGAAGTACAAAGTTGAAGATAGAGATTTTTGCCCTGAATGAAATCTGATTTAAGAAATCATATCTTTAATAAGGTCCATGTACATTTTTTCAAAAACGAGTGGTTTTCGCGTAATTTCTTCATGAAATTAATGCAATAAAACTCACATTTTCTCAAAAAGCACTCCAAAGTTTTCCTTCAAATTATTTTAACTGTTAAAACAAGGAATCGTTAAAGAACGGCGCAGGTCTCATTTTCGTTGAACTCTCCGTATTTTCTAAAATTGCAAATTTAGGAATAATTGGAGAAAGTAGGCATTGTAACTCCACCATTTTTTTTCTTATTGTGATGAAGAACTGTCAGTCCACTATTTCGTCCAGGCCACAAAAGGACCGTCAGCGTTTTCCGTCACCCCCGCCTCCACGGCTGGCAGCTTCCTGCATCTCAGCCCTTTAACTTCCGCACCTCACCCTCCGCCCCATCCGTGTAGCCGACGCGGTCGCCGGAAGTAACTCAACCCCTAGACGCCTCCGGCGAGTAATCTCGACCCCAGTGCACATCCTGCTACCCACCCAAACGCACAGTCCCCTAAGCAAAACGCTCTCTACGAGCATACATAAACTTCTCACATGACCCTGGCTACCTCTCCCTCTCCCTCATTGAATTAGCTTTTCGCGTACGTGACAACGCTGTCCTCGGTACGTCCGCTTTGCTTTCGACAAATCAGTTTGTCTTCGACAGGTTATTCATACCAACCTCGTGTTTCCAGTTCCCTCATCGTTAAATCAACTGCGCTACCTTGTTTACGACAAGCAGACAATTAACATTGCATTGCCTTCGGTAATAGCGGTGAATCTGCCTTGGCCGTGAATTGCATTGCGGAACGTGCCGTGCGGATTTGCCTATTCATTCGCCTGCGAGAGCGGACCTTGTATGCCGTGGGCGTACTACTGCGGCTTGCTTCCGAACGAGAGTGATTGGTCCTGTTCTTTGGTCCAATTACGGGAACACATACGCGGTCCGTAAACGGTGAACTGCATGCGCGACCTGTATTGCAGCTTCGACCCGACTCAGCACCTCCGAGGTCCACCCACTGAGGATATGACATCGATGTCGATGTTTTCAAAATATTGATGTTTTAAACATCGATATATTAAAGCCCATGCTTTTTAACATCGATATTTTGTGAATGAAAAATCTGCATAATCAAAATTTTGTAAAAGTTAAAATATTACATTAATGGTACCACTGCCAGTTCATGTGCACGATCCAAATGAATACTGTTTGTCCTATCCTCATCGAGCGATCTCTCTCTCTCTCTCTCTCTCGGTCGAAATGATCCCAAGTTCCTTGTATTTACAATTTTTTTCTAATATTTTGCATATGGAATGGAGTTTTTTTACTTTGTTTACTCTTAAATCTTAATTATAAATTACTAAACTGGGCCACTTCCAAATTAAATTTGGTTGCGCACGAATTTAATGTTATGGGTTAAGCTTTCAAATATCGATGTTTTTGGTCGATGTATTATTGGTATCAATGTTTTAATTTTAACATCGATGTTTTTTATCAAAGTCGCAACACTACCACGCACTCGGGCAAGCAATGCCGTGTGACAATTTAACGAAGTACAACGCCTTGACTGTATAATTTATACTCAACTGTGATCCAGTTTTAACGTATAATTGTATCAAACTGAAACTGAACTTTCGTCCAATTTACAATTGTTTTATTAATGTCATTTCATTTCATTTTTATCATTTATTTTACTTTCTCACTATGGAGTAGCGATAAAGTTATGGAATGCTAGGGGGAAACACGGCGAATTTTCGGCGGAAAAACTCTTATTACAGGTCCCTGGCAACGAAAATGTGGGTAAATCCAGTTACTAAATTTACAAAAAAAATCCTCTAACCATCCTCTTCCCCTTCCTATGCCGCCGCATCGTTCAATTCTTGTGTAGAGACTGCTCCCGTTCAGTTCGCTCCTGCAAACTCTCACTTCCCCGGTGACTCATCCCTCACAGCACACCCACCCAGTAACAAGCAATCAGGCAATCTGTATATTACCGCTTCGCTGAAGTATGACTACCATTCGTGTTTAAATATTCAATATTCCATAACGTTTATTGACAATATTCCATTGTCACAGAAATGCATTGTAATATTTTAATAAAATTATTTTGAGAATTGGAATGTTTGTTAAACTGAGCAAATTTGGGGGGACTGTGTTAATTGACGAAGTGAATTATAACTAAAAAATGCAATAAATTATTGAAATTGCGTGCAAAATTTAAAGGAATATAGATTATTTGAATACGATTTTCAATTTATTGGTTAGAGTGAAAGATTACATTGACACAATCGAGAACTCACACCAAAGCCAAATTACGCCAATCGACAGTCATGTTCAAATGTAGGTGTTGCCAGAAATTTTGTTATTTCACTAAATCCTCATCTTTGCACTCAAATTTTCTAAAACTCTACAATCAGACATTTGGACCCAGAGATGTAATTAAATAGTGTGTTTCTAAAGCCAATTGCAGAATATTGACGGAATTTAATGCCCTAAATCAGACATGTCAAGGTCGTGGACACGATAACTAGCTTACCAGAGTTCTCCGTGCACCACGTCTAAAGTAACTGGCGCGAGATTGAAAAGGAAAAATTGTACAAATTGCTCAGGAGGGGTGGTATGTCAGTGAAGACATTGTTTGGAACTAGACATTTGACAATAATTGCTCCAATAATGATATTAGTTCCTACTTCATCTACTAAAGCAAGGAAATTATCCATTAAAATAATATAATACATCAGATTTACAAATTGTTAATTTAGAGTAAAATTTAAAATTTAGAATATGAAGGATCATGATTTCGAAATCGTGTTTACTTAAGAGTGCATTAACTTTCTCATTGCAGACTAAGAGGTTTTGCAGAGAAAGATTATTGTTGGTTAAAAGTGCTGTCCGCGCTTATGCGAGAATTGTAACTTATAAAGACTTATTAATTTATTTCACATTATTGCTACTCACAACAACTAATTGAATGATTTAATAAAACATAACACAAAATAGAAATTAGGAAAAAAACTATTCGTTTTCCTACCGTTAGCAAAAATTTTCATACAGGGCAGAATTTAAGACAAAACTAAGCATTCAATTAAATAATAAGGAATAAAGTATATAAATATAATTTTAATCTCGGTTCTTTGCTAGAAAAACATTCGTAAACTTATTTTCGCATAAAATGAAGTCTTGTATTATTCGCCGTGATATTTTTAGCACGCTTGTGCTTAGCTTCCCCACTTGAGCTTGTACGAGCACACCCTTTCTGGATTTGTAGGAGTGAAAGTTGCCCATGCCCCCAGGACCGCAGGGGTTCCCAGACGGGCAAACCGGGAGAGGTGGCTCTGGCATGAACTGATGTCACTGCAGTGCCTCTAACCGGGACATCCTGAGGTTCGAGTCCCAAAGATGGAAGGATTTTCGACACTAGCCAAATAGCGAGGTTCAATCCTGTCGCTATCTGGAGGAGAATTCTGCCGGCCGGCTGCTCTGATCGGTAGTTTTCCGTGGTTTCTCCGATCAATACCAAGCGAATGGCGGAGCAGTGCCCTAACAAATGGGCCACGGACCGCGCAAAATCTTTCCATCCCATTCCTTGTCCTATTCTACTCCTTACACATACTTACATTTACGTGCACTACACTACCACACATGTCGGGAGATCGATCGGGAGCTTATAACTTGACCCGGCTGGGGCGGTGCTCTGCTGGTGGAAGATACTTGGTTGGGGAAAACTCCGCTAGCCAACGGTAGGTCGGCGCCGGAACTCGCCATCCAGCGGGGCAAAATCGCCGCCAGCCTCCCCCCAGCAAAAAATACACTAAACTTACGAAACAAATGACCTCATCCGTCTACGCTCCCGGAAACACTAGTAATCAATCAATCGGGCAAAATTGTGCGGTTGCGTTTCCAAATGCCAACCCGATTTTCTTCCCATAGAATATTCCTGGAATTAATTTATTTTAGTACAGTCCTTCAAAATTTCATTGTAAATGTTGAATTTGCAATATCATTGAAATACAATGATATACAATTGAAGTACAATGACTCATAGAAATTTAGAGACAATGATTTCGAAATGTGTCACTTGGATCAATGTTGTAGTTAATTTCGAAAACGGTATGTTTATATTTCCACAAATGGAAATATCAGTTGGTTCTAATAATTTATGCAGAGCACATTGAACAGAAACACGGACTCACCAGTTTCACCTGTCATTCACTATGCGATGTGCCAATCATCATTACTTCCTATATTGATTATGCCCATGCGCATATTCTAGTGAGGTTTGAACTCGCCAACACGAACTATAAGTAATGTGTCGCTCCCAGACCTCATTATCCTTTACTAATAAATGGACAGTAGCTATCACAATGTTATTCAACGTCAACGCTGAGTAATAAACATATTTTGCCTTTCATCCTCTCGATTAAGCAGTATGCCGCCGTGGTGTAGCATCCACGAGTGGATTAATCCCCCGAGCAGACTAAGCACGTGTTTAGTGCCCGCGGTGGAAAGATCCCCCTCTTCAAATATTTTTAACATTTTTTAAAATATTTCATAAACATTAAAAATATTTGAATGCCAATTTTTAAAATTGCGAAGATTACGGTTCGCAAATTCGATATTGGTCATGTTTTTAATGCTAATATAGTATAATATTTCCATAGAATAAATTTCCATAGTATTCCATAGTATAATTCCATAATTTGGCTATACTTAAGATCCCTTAAGTCTTAATGCTTAAGATATTATTCTAGCTGCTGTCCCATTAATGGCAATTGTTAGAACTAAATCAAGAATGACGAGAAACGCTCCAACTTGACCTACATCAGCTTCGAAACACATTTTCCTGGCAAATATTCTCTTTTCTTTTTCGACAACTCGGGTGCAGCTCGCTCGTTGAGACTATTGTGATGGCGACCGCCGCTTCGTGGCTGCTTTTGAGCGAGGCGTCATTGTCCGCTCGCTTTGTCATTCAGCGGGGCGACGTAACGCCGGTCAGACGTATGCAAATCCGCCGCGTGCCATAACTTGCCTCGCGAGGGCAAAGCACGTTCTGTGCGGAATCCTGGCGGCGACCAAGGACGCCAGAGGACGCTTTCTCCCGTGGGGGACGGCGGCGGCGGTGGCAGCGGCGGCGGCGGCGGCGGTAGCGTTGACGGTGGCGGTGGCGGTGGCGGTGGCGGTGGCGGCGGCAGCGGCGGCGGCGGCGGCGGCGGCGGCGGCGGCAGCGTAGGTGGCGGTGGCGGTGGCGGTGGCGGTGGCGGTGGCGGTGGCGGTGGCGACGGCGGCAGCGGCGGCAGCGTAGATGGAGGTGTTGGCGGTGGCGGTGTTGGCGGTGGCGGTGTTGGCGGTGGCGGTGGCGGCGGCGACGGCGGCGGCGGCGGCGGCAGCGTAGATGGTGGTGTTGGCGGTGGCGGTGTTGGCGGCGGTGGCGGCGGCGGCGGCAGCAGCGTAGATGGAGGTGTTGGCAGTGGCGGTGTTGGCGGTGGCGGTGGCGGTGGCGGTGGCGGTGGCGGCGGCGACGGCGGCGGCGGCGGCAGCGTAGATGGTGGTGTTGGCGGTGGCGGTGGCGGTGGCGGCACCGGTGGAGTGAGGGGGAGTGGGTGCGGCGATGGTGGGGGTGGTGAGTGTTAGCCACAGACGATGCACTAGGTTACACGTCTATCAAACTTTGTGCCTCGATAGAGACCACCTTTTACGACACTAGATACGCGCACAATGACAATGAATTGTTGGAAGTTGCTGGTTTCGAAAATCCTATCTTTCACGCAGTAATTATACAACTGTAATTATTGACTATCTTGTAATTTAAGAGGTTAGTATTTTTTCTCGCTGGAAATGTTGATTTGGTGCATCAAGAAATATGTAATAAAATGTAAGAAATACATAATACAACCAAATGCTGTACTTACATGTGTAAACTATTTATATTGAAAGATTTCATACGATATTGAGAAGTTGCATTTATTAACTTTTATGTTAGTTGAAAATAAGTTTAATATTTTTCAAACTCAGTCATTCGCCTTTTACATGGAGGAGTATAATTCTATTTAATTTATTTTATAATGAGCATCTCTTAATTATGAAAATCCCCCCCCTACAAGTTGTATAACATTAGGTTTACTACATATATTCAATAGCGAGTTATTCCGTTTTGTTTTCATGAATAGTGTAACTTACTGTTGGGGAAGCTGAAATCCATCATGATTTCATTGACAATTCTGTCCCGACATTCATCGACACACTCTATAGATGGACAACGCTGAGAGTTGGGTACCACGCTTCTCATTGAGAGTGCTTTGTTTCTGTGTTACAATTTTTTAAAATTTCACATTATTTATAGTAAGTGATTGCTGGAATTTGCTACTCTTCAAAATAAGAAATTTCGCCATTCACACTTCCTTTATATAGTGCAAAGTAACCATTTCAAGTTATAATTTCATTTCACTCTCAAGTTACCGTAACGAACAGAAAATCGCTCGTACCAAATATAACCTCTCCCGCCGTACAATCAGTGGCAGTCTGCTTAAAATGAGCACCCACTTCTCTGTATCCCTTTCGTTTGTTAAGTCCGGCTTGGTGGCAACAAGAACAACAAAATAATGTCACTGAACTGTTACTGCTATTGCGGAAAGTTACTACTATTGAACAATTGTTGCATAGAATAGAGGAAAATGTTATTAGACAACCACCACCAACGGGACGTGTGAATTGTAAACAGATTTCTTGCACCTTTCGTTCTAAATGGCAATAGTTTTAAATGTGGCGGCGAAGTATGCGCTAACTTCTCGTAATACTATCTTGATTCTTCTCGAAATAGCATTTGTTCGACTAGAATTGGTCCCGAAGCACTAAAGTGTATATATACTTGTATTACTACCCAATTACTATATTACTAGGTAATTATTATATAAATTAATAAATACAATTTCTTTATTACATACAAATTAACGCCGCCATGATGTGCATCATGGGGATACAGTGAGTAGAGCACTATGCCGCCACAGAAAGGCGCAAATTCCTTGCAGCGTGCAGAACATGAGGTTCTAGGTTGTGTGCGACACAAGTCACGTGATTACACTCACTAAAGGCCCATTTACAATGCAAATATAAACATAAGCATGGCGTTAACATGAAAGTTAGGACTACGTCCCTAAGCGGACTCATTCACAATGCGTTCGCATAAGCATAACACGTAAGACGTTAACTTACTAGCTTGCAAACTTCAAGCTTCTGTGCTTATGCTAATGTCAGAAATAAGAAATGAATCAATCACAGTACGTTAACTTAAAATCGAGTATCGAAATAAGTTGATAGACGAACTAACGTAGTCTATGGTAAGAGCCCTCCGTCATGTACACAGTAGATATTTCGAAATCGATTCCATGATGTGTATGGTCACATTTAACCAATAGTAAACTAGAATGTCTCACAGCCAATAGAAACTCTTATTTTGCTTCCGTTTATGTTCGACATTCTGAATACTTCATTCTATCACTTATGTTAATGTTTACGTCTATGTGTTATGCTTATGTTTGTGTTTGCATTGTGAATGGGACTTAATTCTGATGGAGTAACATTTTTCGCTATCACATTAGCGTAACGTTGACGTCCGTGTGAATAAAGGTCAAAAATGTGATAATAGCATAAACGGTAAAGTGCTTCGCGCTACGAACGAACTCCCTATCGTGTATTAGTATGAAAGCACTGGCGGTGTTATGACGTGACTCTCAAATGTCTTTAACGAAGTATGGTACAAGATGTAGGTTTGGGTTCGAGGTAAGTATGAAGGGGAAGCAAACTCTGGAAGGCATGGGTGCTAGCGTTAGAAGAGGTGGTAACGAGTTGGAAGTGTTGGTAGCAGTGATAGTGTAGACGTGCGCAGTAATAGTATCAACGCACGCCATGAAGAGGCAGTGGCGGAGGTGACAGCGATGGCAAGAGAACGAAAGTATTGATCGATTCGTGTTTCGGGGCGCATTAACTGCTGTCATTATTCCTGTAAGGGTAGTGTATTTTTATAACAGGAGTGGGCGGTGATCTCCGTTAGATGGCGAGATCCGGTGTCGACTTATCTGTAGGCTTGCGGTTTTTCCGAAACCAGGTATCTCCCTCCAGTGGAGCATTGCCCGGAGCCGGACCAGCGCAAAGCTCCCGCCTGATACCCCGGCATATGTTGTAGTGTAGTGCATATAAGTGTAAGTATGTGTAAGTAGGAGGTGAGAAAAAGACAAGGAAGAGGAAGGAAAGATCGCGCGCGGTCCGTGGCCCGTTTGTTTGGGCACTGCTCCAGCATTCGTCTGGTGTTGTTCGGAGAAACTACGGAAATCTACCGATCAGAGCAACCGGCCGCTGGAATTCCCCTCTAGACAGCGGCTGAATTCGACCTAGCGGTTTAGCTGACATCAATGAATGACCCACCAAAAGTGTGGGCGACGCGATGGTAGCAGCATCAGCTGATCTACAGCGGGGGGGGGGGGGCGGAGGCGGGGGTGTGGTGGCCGTGCGACGGAGAAGGCCGAGGGAGTGGGAGGACGGGCCGAAGGGCGACACGATGCGACGCGACGCGCGCACCGCAGGGAATAATTCATCACGGGCCGCCCGTCCGTCGACATGTGCCTCGCGTCGGCCGGCGACCGCCATCGGAGGTCGCCCACAACTTTCAGTCTCTTTCTTCCTGGCCCCCCTGTAAGGACATGGAGTAAAGAATTATACCTCTATATACCTCTTTAGTCTATGCTAAGAGTTCTTGGGCGCTGTCCCCAACCGCGTCTTCATCATCATGTTGACCTTGTTTTGCCTGTTCTTCTCTGCTTCTGTGATGATGCTCTGATTCACGTCGTTCCCTCTACCTCTCTACCATTATACTACCTCTCAGCTCGTTGTATCCCATCCAGTTCCGTTCCGTCCCGTCTTGTCCCGTCCCATCCCATCCCGTCCCGATTTACCCATTATTGCCGTACTACGATTTCGGTTCACCCTCCTGTTCCTTTCTTTTTACTTTCTCGCTACTGCTTACGCAGTAGAGAGGAAGTTATGTACTGCTGCGCGAAGAAACGGCGAATTTTGGGCAGAAAAACTCTTATTACAGGGCGGTAACGAAAGAATGGATAAATTCAGTTGCTAAATTTAGGGGGGGGGGGAATTCTCTAACACGTGGTGTAGCCAGAATCCTAGGTTTGTGGGTCCTTCATACGTAAAATTAAACGTCTACCTCTCGGCCCGACCGTCCGTCCGTCTGTTCGTCTGTCCGTCCACCTGTGAACAACACTATCGGCTAAATAGTTCAGCCGATTTTCTCCAAAATGTATGTTCCGCAATCGATCTAATTGATATCACCCTTGAAATTGAAACCGATATTTTAATTTTTCGGGGGTACTTTACATGAATCCCCTGGAACGTTTTCAAACATGTCAACAAAAGAATGGCTCCAACGATTTTTATTAAATTTCGTTGTTGCATAGTGTGAAGGACCTTTAAGAGAATGATGCAGATTTCATTTTCGTTTACTTAATATTTTGGTAATTTGCAAAAATTCAAAATGTTTTCAATGTCCTACTACTACAATTTCCCTATTACTGCAATTATGAAGATGGAGATTTTTTTCCTAAATGAAATGTGTTCCTTAAATATAGATTTTGAAATAATGTCGTGTACAATTTTTCGAAAATTTGAGTACTTTTGGCGTAATGATGCGTGTAAGTACGGGCGAGATAGTACGTGCTGTATTAGCCCCACTAGTCCATCGTTTGTACTTTGTGCAACCCACAAACTACCTTTTGTGGATGAAATCATCAAAAATGTAATTATTTTCCTTGCTAATTTCTTTCCTCGTTCCGTCCTTTCCACCTTCGCGCAGAGTTCAATCCAATGATATTTTATTTGCTACACGATTATTTGGCTCAATAAGGTTACAGTTAGCAGAACTTTCCTTTTGATGAATTCTCATGCTTCTAACATTATCTTTGTGTTGTCTGAGAATATGAATCATAATTTGATAATTCATCCCAAAACTCTGACTTTTTTATTTCTATAGTAACGCCAAAACGATCTAATAATAATAGATACAATGAAGAAGAAATATCGTTTATAAATAGATGTTAATTGCAACTTGTTTAAAAAAAATCACCGTAACAAGTGAAAATGTGTTATTATGTGCCATAAAGAATTTAGATCCACTGGAGTAGATTCTTCACAAATTTGGAATAAAAACGTTAGAACAGACATGAATAAATAATACGTAGATGCGATTCAAAATATTTCTAAAACAGCGTTGTTTTGAAAATAAATGCAAAACTGTTGTTGTGTATACTGTGACGTTCCAATCAGACGTGTCCAAAATAAATTCAAAACATTGGATTAGGACTAAAAAACACTTAAATATTGTATGTTAATAAGAACGAAAACATGTGACGGTGCATGAGTGGAAGATGTTTTCTGTAATTGATTGATATTCTAAAGTACTCTGTGCAAAATAGACTATGAGAATATAAATAAATAAAAACAGGACATATTTATAAATATCGACACGTGCGTCGCAACCATGTAATGTTTCATGTATAAAAGAATTTCCGTGATAATAAATTAATTTTCCAAATTAGGAATGAGACAGTCGAATGTTCTCACAAACATGACCAACGATTTCTGATAAATGTTTAAATAAGAAAACAAGTGATTGCAAAAGGGGTTACGAACATTATAAATATTTTGGAATATATTTAGTAATTTATGATAACGTTCAAAGGCTATTAAAGACAATATAATAAAAAAATATAAAGAAACAGTAGCATTGTTAGAAATAAGTTGTTTTAAATTACGCGGTATGGTAGAATAAAAAAACTGAGATGTGATAGAGAATCCGTGGTGAACGCATCGTGTGGTTATGGATTGTACAGACGATTTCTTATGTGATCTCGAGTTGCCGTAGTAGACGCAACGCGTGCGTTTTCGAAGTTTCGGAATTTTATGAAGTTAATTTTGAAGATGATATGGTTTCTTTGAAATGTTGGAATATGAACAGCTGTGGCAGCCAATCGTCGCGCAGCAAAAAGGGAAGTTTAAAAAAATTATATCATCAAAATTTATAGCAAGGCCTAGATTGTTAGTTTTTAAGACCTTAGAGAAAAGACATGGCCATGCATTGTTTTTAAATTATTCGAACTGGTAAAGTGCACTCGTCGGAATGTTGGCAATAATTAATTGTGTGAATGTTGGAAAAAAATATGTGTCGTAAATATTAGATTGTAGGTCATTTAAAAGGGTATTTTGTGTGTTTGTTATGTATGCACATGTTTTGATGTCACAAGCGAGGTAGAATTCGCTGAATATTTGTCAATGAATACGGAATAAACCAAGCCGGTAATTTGAAACGGTTTTAAAACAGAAATTTCTCTCCTATCCTACAAATACGCAAGTCAGTTCATTGATGAACTCAATCGTAGATCTCAGTCGTTATCCTCTGGTGCCACGCAGCTAAACTATTTGATGCACACTTGAATTTATAATGTAACCCTAGGCGAAAAATGTCCATAAAAGTAATAATTTTGTAAATATACATGTAGTAATAAGGTTTATGGTTGTAAATCGTAGACTACAATACTCCTGACCTTCCTAGGAAGCTATCAAAATAGTTTAATCGATATTGGTGTAGTTTATTAAGATATTATCACTCTGTAACAACGCACTTGTCTCTTTATTTATTATTATAGATATAGTATATCGAAATAGATGTACATTTCATTTATGCACAATATATTTAGAAGTTGTAACTTATATGGGTAGTTATTTCTTTTACACTAAATTGTCTAATAAGGACTTTTCAAATCTAAGAATGATTATGCCATGCTTTCTTCACATTTATATTGATAAAGATAAATTGGGTCGCTAAATACTGGCGACATTTCTTTAGTACTAAAAACACAATGGAAGGCCAAATGTGGATTATTTTTCTTGCAATTACAAATCTATTCGAGGCGATCATGATACAAGATATCACATTTTGAACACTTGTATTTCATAGAAGTTAACAAAGATTACGGAGTACTACAGAATGTTACGTAAGTTCATTTTATTTCAGAAAAAAAAATTATTCGTAAACCCATAATCACTGACCTCACCTAAAAGACAATAAAAAAACAAATGAAGGAAAGTAGTCCTCAGAGATAAGACCGTTATTGTGACACTGTTAATCCCGCCTCTATTAATCGTAGATGAGACCGTTAATGTGACCGTCTATTAATCGCGAAAAAAATGTTGTAAGTATGGAAGATGTATTTCACATTGTTATGGTTGCTTGTCCCGTAATTTTCATTACAAATGTTGTAAATAGATGTCATAAATGATATAAATATGTTGAAAATGAATAGATGTAAATGAATGTTGAGAGAGAATGCTCAGAGTACAGCACAGGTCACACAGATCACTATTTCCAATCCTTTTAGTTGAAAAAACGAGATTTAACTTCTCTCAGAGAATCCAGTAGCTAGTTGTTCCACATCAACGTTAATGTTTTTTTTAAATGTTCGAAAGCATTTAAAATGTTCCTGCCATCTCAGACCGCCTATGCGCCCTCTCTTGCCCTCATTACTCGTGATGTCCGTTTAACAACGTTTCAGAAATTAACAATCAGAAGACTTTAGTTATTTTCGAACACTTCACTAGACTGAACGACCATGTAAGTTCCACGTACTCTTGAACGTAACCAAGATATGCACCGGGGATCTGAAAAATTGTTCGGCGCCTCTCGACGAGAACAAGTCTGCGAATTAAATAATCCAACATCAATCATGAGAGAAAATGTACAACGGAATTAGGCGTGAATAATAAACACGTATTTAAAGGAAAATTAAAACCCAAACAATTTCACAACATGTTTTGGTCCTTCGTCTGCTGACAACTGTTCACAAGGGATCAGAACGGCGCGTAACTCAATCGTTGCGCGCTTGTTAATGCACAGAAGCTAAGCTATGAACAAAACAGCAATGTGCTTTGACTTCCAACTAACTTCAAAAATAATTTAATACTCTTTTATAACTTTGTCTTCCTTTTATGCCACAGTTAAATCTAAGGGGGATTTAACGCTTTCTTCTTGTTTCATAGGTGAAATTCCGTAGTGGTAATTGTAATAGAATTAATTACAATTACAATTAATGACCTTATTTATTCCAAATTTGTCTCACGTAATGTCCGTAATCCAGTCGAGTATACAATAAAATTTCATTTGCATGCGATTTGTAATTCAAAAGATACGAAGTATTGAAAAAAGAGAAAACATACGTTTGTTTAAAGTTCCAATACGAGTATTTCTATATTTCAGCTGCTTATCATGTTTATTAGCGTCCAAAAATTCGTTCTAATAATAGTTTCTTCAGAAGGGGGAGGTGTTGTACCTTTGATATTTTCTTTACATTTTATTTCTAGCCTTGTTGTTTAAATTTTTAAATATTAAAAATGATGGATTAAACTTCAGATTATATTATACTAGTATACAAACTCAGTAGTCGATTTAGGCATGGGCACTATAGGCACCGCCCCATGGACGGCAAATTTTCTTTAATCCAAAAGTTTCTTTTAGTTGAAAAATTATTTATTGGCAGGAATTACAATTGCATGTGTTGATTCAAGAAGGGCATTTACGCTCGGATAGGTGGCCAGCGAAGAACAATATCTTGGATTTTTTTAACAAAATTATATAAATTCAATTTTTAAATACTATAGCGTGCAGCTTGTCAAAGTGCATCTTCTTTGTTATATAAACATGTTTATTGAATTACCATAATTGAAGTAAACAATGAACCGTACTTATTTGTCGTATACATTTTCATAGCTACTTCACATGGCACGTGACTATTTGTTGCGTCATTGATAGAGACCGGATTTTTGTGTAATTACGTATTTTTTGTCTTTCTGTTTACCGTTCTAAAAATTGTAATCTTAGCGAATCGCCGCCGACCTAACACAATATCAAAAGGTTTCATTACATATTTTTACATATTTCGTATTATATTACATATTTTACATATTTTGCCATTTTCACAAAATATTATTTTATTCCGTCAATTTTCTTCAATATTTTGGCTTATTGTTTATGAAAAGAAGTTGTTTTTTTTAATCGCACTTTTCCTTCTTTATTAGTGTGTGCTGTCTATACGAGGTACGACACATGAAGACGTGGTGGGATGTCCTCACAGTCCGGCGCGCCTTCTTCAGTTAGTAGATTCTTCAATTAATCATGAAGGTTTTGCTACTGACTGGAAAGTTTTATTATGCAAAGCGTGCATAAATGTTTGCTCTCCAAATGATTTTTAAAATGTTTGTACTTTTAAAATTTGTTTAGGAGTTAATTATGAATGTAATTTCGTGTTATGTAAATATTCATTATTATTATTATTATTATTATTATTATTATTATTATTATTATTAAATTATAATATTACATATTATATCCGATTTTACATATTTATTACATATTCTTAATGTAATGAACCTACATATTTTTACGTTTCGTGCTACATATTTTTCCGGTCTTTAGTTATTGATGCAACGCGTCTCTTTAATCCCTTTTTGGGCGCTGAGCGCTTGCGTGAAGTAATCCTACTTCATTTTCTTTGTCAAGTTTCGTCACGTCGCAGTCAGTGTCTTTTATCCCTCCGGCCAGGGGCTCGGCACCGTTAGATTCTGAGGTTCCTAACCGGTCACCCAACCAGGAATCCGCGTCTCGAATTCGCTTAACCTCCGTGACTTCACGGAGTGTAGTAAACGAATTCGGCTAACGTCGTCTTTTCTTCAATTCGTCTTATCTCGGTTAATATTTAAAAAAATAACTTGAATTTTTGTTTCCCCAAAATATTTTTGCTCTACATGACCACGATTCAACTCAATTTATCCAAAATTACAATTTTTAAGTAGAAATTAACAAACAATTCACCCATGTTCGTATCTATACATTTTTATTGTGACCTCAACATTGTGTGTTAGGAAGCTTGAGTTTCGCAAAACTTCCAGTGAGAAAATGATTCATTATGTTATAAATAACATGTTGAAAAACCATTTAGCTCAAAATATTAAAAATTACAGAAGTTATAACAATTTATTTTGACAGCGCAACCGAGCGCTGCTGTCAGTTGTCCACTCACGCCTTCCCGACATTTGTAAACATTTTCCGACCAATTTTTCACCTCAACGTATTGTGTACGTCAGTTTTTTTAAATTGAAATTGTGACATTCTTTGGATAATTGAATTCAATTAATCAAGATTTACTTAATTGCACGGTTAAAGTTAAAAGTCGTAAATAAAAACGAAACGAAAACTAGTGAAAATAGTGGCATAGTGTGCGCCCGTCAGTATCTCTGGAGAAAAGATCAGAAATAATAAGCAGAATGGCAAATTTAAACGCGAATTAAGTATTATGTTTTATAAATAATTTTTATATTAGCCGGTTAAGCTGTTAAAATCAAGATTACCATATTTTCAGTTGCAAACGTGGATGCCAAGTTGTAAGTTTGTTTTAAAGTTAAGTATACTAATATTCAAAAATATATTAGGCCACTTTTATGTTTATTAATAATAAAGTATAATTATTTCAAATTAATGTAGATTTTAATTTAAGTAGCTTCAAAATAATATGATTACAATGTATCCTCAATGTGAAATTGAAGCCTTTTTTTTTTGCGTAAATTTACAATTAAAAAAATTCGAGTTAAATCTAAAAGTAGAAATTTTTACTGAAGTTTATTATCATAGCGTTCTAGCAAGTGTGCAATTTTTAGATTTTAATAAGCAACAGAGATATTACACTAGAAAATGTGGAAAAAATCCAAAATTCCAATATTTAAGACGTTGCAATTTTCAAGTGGTAAATTATTTATGATATTTTTTAAAAAGTAACTATATTGCTATGTGTAAAAGCACAGAAAAAATGAAAGCTGTGGTTCCATTTCTTCTTTCAGAAATTACTCTCTGAAAATCGAATTTCGTTCATTAGCGTTCCATAGATTTGGTTGCAAATATTTCCCAAATAAAAACATAGAAGCTAGGTAAATAATATTTTGATTTATGGGCCAGAAAATATTGAATTCAATATCGTTTATTCTACAATGCTAGAACAATCCAGAGCGTGAGAAATTTAGGAAAGAGTAAATGTTTGCAAAAAATAGCGCCCAGCGTAAAACAGAAATGGCCCTCATTAGTAAACCAGGAAGAGTAACAAAAATTAAAGATATTTGTGAACAGACAAAATATAAAAAAATGTATGTACAAAGTACGAATATTTTTCAAGATCGAAGAGCGACTAATTTATTAAATTCTGAACCACTTAAAATGGATTGAACCGTATAGGGTTTTCCGCCTGGGGCGGCGCCCAGTTGGTTGGGATATATCTGGTTTAGGAAAAACCGCCCGTAAGCCGATGTAGGTCGGCGCCTGATCTCGCCAGCCAGCAGGGGAAGAGCACCCCCATCTCCCGCGATGTAAATGTGCACTACATTTTCGGGACTAATGACCTTAGCAGTCAACGCATCCGGAATTACTAATCAATCAATTCAAGTAACATTGTAAAAACTGTACCCTTGTATCGGATATCATTCACCATTCTCTGAATACTTTCTGCACCAATAAGAATTGACATTGTTTAGCGAAATCGTCTAAAGAATGCTCACATACGAACATTCCCTTTATTCACATAAATACAATTATCCTTCAATAATGAAATAAAATAAAAATGTATTTTGTTATATTAACTTTATCAGAAGTGTTGTACTTTGAACCGACCCAACATACTTTGAGTAGGATCAAGATGCAACACTTTGTCATATTGAAACTAGTGGTGTTAAAAAATAGCACATTCTTTCTCACCCGTATGTTCACCCAAAATTACGCGAAACGTACTCAATTTTTCGAAAAAGTGTAAATTACCTTATTTACAATTCTATTTCTAAAGAAAAAATTTCATTAAGCGAAAAATCTTTATCTTCATTGTTGTAGTAGTCGGAAGCCGCCTAATCGGTTTTTTGAAATTTTCGAAAAATGAAGGTTTTCAACGAACACGAGATCTACATAATTCTCTTAAACGTCCTTCTTGCTATTCAACCACTAAATGTAATCAAAAACATGGAGCCTTTTTTTATTGAAAATTTGGAAATCGTTCCAGGGCTTTCATGAAAAGTACCCTCCCCCCAAAAATGAAATATGGTTTCAAATTCAAGGGCACGAGTTAGTCATTAGCCAGATCGATTGGGGAATATCAATTTTGGAGAAAATCGGCTGAATGGCTTAGCAGCTAGCGTTCAGACGGACGGACAGACAGACGGTCGGTCGGTCGGTCGGTCGGTCGGTGGGTCGGTGGGTCGGTGGGTCGGTGGGTCGGTGGGTCGGTGGGTCGGTGGGTCGGTGGGTCGGTGGGTCGGTCGGTCGGTCGGTCGGTCGGTCGGTCGGTCGGTCGGTCGGTCGGTCGGTCGGTCGGTCGGTCGGTCGGTCGGTCGGTCGGTCGGTCGGTCGGTCGGTCGGTCGGTCGGTCGGTCGGTCGGTCGGTCGGTCGGACGGTCGGTCGGTCGGTCGGTCGGTCGGTCGGTCGGTCGGTCGGTCGGTCGGTCGGTCGGTCGGTCGGTCGGTCGGTCGGTCGGTCGGTCAGACAGGCGGGTGGACCGACGAGAGGACAGACGAGCGGACAGACGAGCCGACAGACGAGCCGACAGACGAGCCGACAGACGAGCCGACAGACGAGCCGACAGACGAGCCGACAGACGAGCCGACAGACGAGCCGACAGACGAGCAATACCATAACAAACGGGCCAGGATTAACCGCGCGCGATCATTAATTCCTTCCTCTTCCTTCTCCTATCCTTACCCCTTACACACATTAAAACATTCACTACACAACCGCACATGCCGGGAGACCGGTCGCGAGCTTAGAGCTTGTCCTGGCTGGGGCGGTGCCCCGGTGATGGGAGATCAAACGTCAAATTGGGGTTGTCAAACGTATATTTTGAGAAAAAATATATTTTGGTAAAAGGAACCCCAAAACGTTTTCCTCTGGAAAAATCGGCACTTCCCCTGCAGCAGTTTAAAACTTTCTCTATAGTACATAGTACAATATAGTACAACTTTCTCTATAGTACGAGAAAGGGATATGAATACAGTCGGACTTAAAAGCAGATCGTCCGGATAAAAGATGAAAACGCACAACATAGAATTCACTAAAATTGTAAAAATTGTTTTGCGTTTTCTGAAGATATTTCTAACAGACAGGCCAAAGATAGAGCGACTGTTACATAGTGCATCTGGACTTTTACCATTTGATATGATTTTTTTATGTTACTTTTTGATAATTAAATTTAAAGATTAAAATGCGTAGAATATTCCTGTGAAAGTGACGTAACTGCAACTGTCGTGTTATAAATAACCGCTAACGACATTTGAAATTAATTTCGAGAGTTGTTTTAAATGTATCAAGTAGAGACGGGCGTGAAATCCATCAGATGCGCTTTTTGTACGATGCAAAATTGAGTTTGTGTGTATTCTATGTTCTCACGTAATTGTTTTGACATGAATCATATTCATATGTTAATTTCAAAATCTGAACAGTAGCCGGCTGTATAATTTTGTATAATAATGCTAGTCTAATAAGTTAAACGTTAGTTGTGGCAGGAACCTTCATTTTTGGATTCGTGAAATTTATGAAATTTCATCACCGAGATTTGTAACGTTTTTTCTTCGAAGGATTTGTTTCACGATTAGAAAGAAAAAAGACGAAAAATGTATCCGCCTTGTACTGTCAGTTCAAGTTTTGGAAATATCTGTTTTGGAAAAAATTCTGTGCACGGATTTGGCGCTAGTGTTGTCTGCAGATGGACGAATAGACAGACAATAAGTCATAAATAACCATTTTGGAAACAAAGTCCACACAATGTGGATTTTGATTACACTAAGGATTTGAGAGTGTAATGAAACAGAAAAGCATGAAAAAAACACGTTCTACATATCAGGGACTCGCAAAACGTGATGTCGAAAATTCGGCACTTTTCCCTGAAACATTTCTTTAAAATATTTCTTTATACTGCGTGTACGTGAAAGTAAAAAAAAGGGAAATCAACACTTTGAGATTTTTTCCAAGAGTCTAAAAGCAGAATGAGAATAAGAGTAAGTACGTTACCAGATTGCTGAGGAAATTCTGTCCGCACGTATTTCGAGGTCTTGCTAAAACTATACCAAAGGCAACTGACGTATTGTGATAAGCCGATAGGTACCCTCAGTTTTCCTCTGTGAAGTCCCACAGTCACCGTGGTTGTAGTAGGAAGTGACGTCAAATATCAGCTCCATCGCTCACATCAGATAGTGTGTTGACACGGGCTATGAGTTTCCGGCAGGATGCTTCCGTAGAGACAACATCATTTCGACCTCGCATACTTTTTCTCAACGTCGCAATGGAGCGAGTAAACTTCGGAAACACATTTCCCGATGATGAACGATGAACCATTGTGATGGATCGAGACGGATGTTCTTAGAAACTTCCCTTCTTGGCAGCAAATCTGGAAAGCTTTCAGGATGTTGCAGTTTTAATGCTGTCCATTTTTGTTTTACAAAAGAGAGAGCAACAAACATTGAAGCGACATTGAACAACCGCATTGAAACGACATAAATAAGATACTTTTTGCGTACACCCTCTGTTACATGTTTTTAAAACGGACACACATTGAGAAACCATTTATAATGACCGTATTGCAATTTTATGAGCCTGGATGGTATGCCGTAACTTACAAAGAGAAAATGTTCAACCACAATCTAAATATGCATGAGCAAATTATTTTTTGAAATGGTTTATTACATCGGACGTGATACAAATGTGATTTTTTTCACGTGTATTAATTTTAGATGGATTACATCGTTCAGTCCAATTACTCTAAAGATGTATTTTCAGACTTATTCTAGTTAAAATATCTAAGCTAACGTAATCTATACATTGAAGAGGATACTCTAGGGGAGAACCTCGGGGTTAAGAATAATGGTTGACCAAAATTTTGAGGAAGGCTTCAAAAGGAAATCTATTTTTTATTCGGGTGTGGGTTGGAGTTTTCGGTAGTTTGTAATGGGATGCTATTGATATGTCTGTTAGGTTTTGGTAGAAGTTGTGTGATATTTGTGCTATTTGGTTTATTATTGTATTGATGTTTAATTCTGAATGAAATTTTTTATTACTTATGAACCAGGGGGCATTTATGATTAATCTTAAACATTTATTTTGCATTACTTGAATTTTATTGACATTTGTGGGGGCTGCGTTTGTCTATATTGGGCATGCATAAAACAGTAGTGGTCTGATTATAGTTTTGTATATTCTTGTACTGTTGTGTATGACAGGGATTTGTGTTTGTTGATTAGTGGCCGGAGTTGGAATAATTTATTTCTTGCTTGTTTAATTTTGGTATCTATGTGGGTTTTCCAGGTTAGTTTTGTGTCCAGATGAAGTCCTAAGTATTTTGTGGGTTATGATGGTGGGGTCCAGGTGATGGAGTTGTTTATTACTAGCGGAGTGGGGGAGGTAAACCTTCTGAGTGAGAAGATTTTTGCTATTGTTTTGTCGGGATTGAGTTGAATTTTCTAGAGGTTTGCCCAGGTTTCAATATTACTTAAGTGATTTTGAATTTGTGATCAGAGGTTACTTAGTATGTATCCTGAGGCGAATAGGGCTGTATCGTCTGCGAATTGAGCTATATTAGAATTTGATAATGATGGAATGTCTGTTATGTATATGTTGAATAATATTGGAGATAAAGGAGCCTAGCGGGACGCCTGCTTTGATAATGTGTGGGGTGGAGTGGTGATTATTGACTATTACTGAGAATGTGCGATCTGTTAGGAAACTTTTGATGATGTGAATAATGTAGGTTGGAGCTTTTATATTAGTCCCGGGTGCCAGAATCTGTCAAATGCTTGAGTGATATCTAGACTTGTAGATATTGTGTGTTGTTTTTTTTCTGAAATGCAGAGTGGATGTGTTCTCTTAATCTAAGTGGTTGTTGGGCAGTTGAGTGGTGAGCAATGAAACCGAATTGATGTTCGGGAATTATGTTAATGTTTTTGAGATGCTGGTTTAAACAGATAGTACTGTGTTTCCTTTTGAATTTTCGTGACTAACCCATTAACTTTTGTGACTAACCGTGTCTCTATATGAGGTAAGAATTCTTAGTCTTATTTATTTATTTTTTTACAGTCGCATCAACAACTTAGTTATTACAAGTATTGAACTTTATTATACTTTGACTTATGATTCTTGTTAAAAAGAGACGGAGTGGTAAGAGAAGTAGGCGTTACGGAGAAGTACATTTAAACTTTTTATATGTGTACATATTTTTGTAGTTCGTGTTAGTAAAACTTTTGATCAACACCAATCTATAACATATTTCTTAAGAAATCGCCCCAGTTTTGCAGTATAGTTTCAGCAACTTGAATAAACTAGAATATTCCCTTTTGCTTATTATTACTTATGATTTAAGGACGTGCTTTCCGAAGAGATGTTTGTTTTAACGTACCCGTCTGCAATTAAAATAAAATAAGCGGTGTTTCAACGGCATTTATTTTCATGTATTATGGATAACGGTTACGTAATAATCGCAGCTTCTATTCTACTAACATTTCAGCCATCACCGAAAAAATGCAAACGATTTAACTTAAACCTCGCGAAGTCTACTAATATTTGAAAGAGTGTATTTCAAATTTAAAAATCTAATATTGAAAATAAATTGCATTAAAAAATCTCTAACTTCAATATTAAGTTTGTGCGACAGGTACTAAAATAAATAGTTTGGTCACCGTGTAACTGACAAATATGTGAAAACTACTATTACTAGGAAGAAAGTTCACATGAAATAATTTAAAAAAATTGAGAGATGAAAATAAATTTTTAGCTTTAATAGTGAAGGTGAAGGACAAATTCGAAGAAATTGAACAATTAGCAAGTTTGAAAACAATCTTATTATTAAGCAAACTTTATTCTATTGGCGTATAAAATTTAAAAAATCGAAGGCATTTTTGACAAAATGATTACGTATTTCTTTAAACTGTCCCTAAAAATTAAGCAAAAGCTACTCCTAATTTGAAAAAATGTGTACGACACAGATCAAAGATATAATTTCGAAGATCATGTTTTACTTAGAACATATCTATTCATATCTTTTATAATGTTCCTGTAGAATGGAGTCTAAAACTTTTGAATTATTGCAAATTTTCCAAAATTCTGAGATTTTAATACATTGGACCAATGCCATTTTTATAAGCCTTTTGAAAAATTCGAAAATATCGTGGGCGTTTTACGTTTCCCCAAAATGCATAAAACGTTGATGGTTTAGGCTTGATGGTTGGTTTAGGATGATTCCGAACACCGGAACTAAAAATCTTCACGAAGTGATATGTAATTTTTTATTTCCAAAATTACTTGCTCGAGGCAATAATAATCTTAATAGTCTTATTAAGATGTTCAATCATAAGTCGGTGGGACATTAAATTATTCGCTTATAATAATCGTAATCATAATTTGTTAGCATTTAATATAATACAGCGTTCCATAGCAACAGTTTTATATAACTTAATATGACATCAGTCTCGGTCATAGGTCGTACATAAAACTAGTTGCGCTACAATATCACATAGTTTCTTGCATTATCTGCAACTTTCGCAATTTTCGATAGTTAAGGTAGTTCAATAAAAATTAGATTTGTGCCATTTTTCCACCGACCTTTGCTCGAGCCGAGGAAGAAATTTTAAGAAAACATTTGTAGCCATTTTTTGATAAAACAATTTTTTTAAAATTGCATTTATTTCACGCAAAACTACTATTTTTTTCCAAAAATTGTACATGACTTATTTCAAGATATCGTTGAACAACAGATTCCAATAAGGAAAAAAAATCTCTTTAATATTGTAGCAGTAGAAAGAGGCAGAAAAAATTTGAACAATTGCAAGTTTCGAAAATTTAGAGGGTTCAACAAAACTGCGCTATTTTTAGCTTTAACTCAATTTCCCCTGACTCCCCCTAATTACCCCTTGAAATCCAGAAAGAGTTATACATACGAAGTCTGAAGCGGCGCGAGGCAGGGAATAGTGACTTCACAGAAAAAGATTTTTGCCATATTTGTTCTATCAAACATTCAAGAAATTAATTATGTTCATATTTCTGACTAATTACTATGTCATGTTTATTTTATTTTTGAATTCAGTCTTACATAAACTCTTTTGCCAACGGGCAGGAATGTGTTTGAACTCCGAATTTTTTAATTGTTTTCGTTTTGTGGTATGTTTTTGTTAAACCATTCGATTATCTGTTGAATCTAGCAATAATGTGAAATTAATTAATAAGTCTCTATCATTTTCGTGGGAATCTTTGTCTAATCTAACGTAATAAGGTAATGTAACGATACCACTTTGAAGTAAACATATTTAGAAAATCAACATACTTTCGATGTTTAACTTTACTTTCAATTAACAATTTGAAATTTTACCGATGTATTATTTCATTTCAATGGATCATTTCTTTGATTTAAAACCGAGTAAATGGGAATTAATATAACTACAATGGCGGGAATGACTGACTGACTTGTCCAAATTACTGTCATGGGCCGGGTATCCAGGCCACTTCGGAGCATTTTTTACAATACTTACTATGAAATCTCGCACCAATGGCTTTGTATGCAGTGACCATGAACTCCTGTGATGTAGATACCTTGCTCGCGGTCTTGACATGCGTGGGTTAGAGGAAGGAATGTACTGCACAAAAGACTAAGATTTATCCACTTTTTCGACATCAAGATACCACGATACGAATTTTTCTGTCGAAACAAAATCTCTAGTTTTTGCGATGCATTACAATACTTTATCCTACGTAAGTGGTTCCGGCTAAGGTGGTTCAGAGCACCAATGATGTCTACAGATCCTCTGACCGGGAGGTTATAGGGTTCGAGTCTCGACTGAGGCAGGATTCTCGACACCAGCCACATAGCTAAATCGAATTTAGACGTTGTCTGGGGGATAATTCTAACAGCCGGCTGCTCTGATCGGTAGTTTTCCACGATTTCTCCGATCAACACAAGGCAAATGCGATATTACAGCCCACGGGCCGCGCGATCTTTCCTTCCTCTTCGTTGCCCTATCCTCGCCCCGCACTTACACTCACATGCACTACCCTAACACACTTGGCGGAAGACCAGTCGGAAGCTTTGAGCTTGTCGTGGCGGTGCACCGCTGGTGGGATGTACGTTTTTTGGAAGAAAACCCTAACCGATGGGTAGGCCGGGGTCGAATCTCACCACCGTAGTAAGGCTCATGAGACTTAAGTAGTCATAAACTAACCATAATCATAGACGTTTTCACTAAAAACGAAATAATAATAGTTAAATATACTTATAAATTATTAATCTCAGTACTACAAAATCCAATTAACTATAAAGTACCATTCACCTGATAAAAACTCAATAAACTAATTAATAATGGTTAAGATGCCAAAATGAATCAAACAAGAAATAAATACAACTTTGAGTTACACTAAACAAAACAATAATCAGACCACTACTCCTTTATGCATGCCCCATATGGACAAACGCAGCCCCCACAAATATCAATAAAATTCAAGTTATGCAAAATAAATTTTTAAGATTAATCACAAATGCCCCCTGGTTCATAAGTAATAAACAACTTCATTCAGAATTAAACGTCAATACAATAATAAACCAAATAGCACAAATTTCACACAACTTCTACCAAAACCTAACAGACATACCAGCAGCATCCCATTACAAACTTCCAAAAAATCCAACCCATACACGAATAAAAAATAGATTCCCTTTTGAAGCATTCCTCAAAATTTTAGCCAACGACAATTCATAACACCGAGGTTCTCCACTAGAGTATCCTCTCCAATGTATAGATTAAGTTAGCTTAGATATTTTAACTAGAATAAATCTGAAAAAATACATCTGTAAAGTAGTTGTACTGAACGATGTAAATCCTCCAAAATGAATAAATGTGTTAATATATATATATATATATATATATATATATATATATATATATATATATAAACAACAACTTTGAGCTCGCTCTCACCGCTAACTGCCCGAGAAATGCATGCACTACACATAAGGGAGTACTGAACAGTTGACGTGCCTGGGATTACTAATCAATCTATCAACGTTAGTGATATGCGAGAAAGCCAAACGAATCAAATGGTCACTGAGAACGATTCCGAGATTCCCAGAACGAACCAGAGAGCATTAATGGGCTCGAACCACGATGTATGATATATTTCTTATCCCGTGGCTCCAACTAAATGAAATCTGCCGTGTGCTTTTGATATACGCGCGAGAGGTGACCTGAGTTAGAGGTTACGAGCATATGGAGGAAGTTAGTCATGGAAACCGCATCACATCTTTCTTTTACGGGGGCTGCGGTCTTCCCGGATCTCAATTTTCACGAGCAAGGCCGGGATCATAATGTAGCAGTAAAGGGGATTTCTTGAGGGATGCCGTTTCCGTAATATTACGAGACCAATTTTTCAGTTTATTGACTTTAATTCCATTTGTAACATAATGGTTCCGGCAATCAGCTTACGAATTCGTTTATTCTGTTATTTAGTCACACACTACCTATTAGAGTTTTCGCGCGTTAGAGTTTTCGTCATGTCTAAAGTGAAATGACAAAATCTAACACAGCAAAAATAATTATCAAGAGTAAAATAAGCTCATTATTTTGTGTTCATTTTATAACAATTAATGATAATAATTATCTATTAGTACTGTATTAGTATTCTGTTAGTTGTGGTTATATTTTTATTCGTAATAAATAATGTAAATGCAGTGGCGGAAAATGCAAGTTTTTTGATAATTTCATTTGTTTAATCAATTGATGGAACATCCCTGAGTTATTAGTATTTCAAATGAAAAAATGTGTGCTAATTCTTTCCAATGATCCCTAAAACATTACAGGGAAGTTTATCCATTGATTCATTTTCTGAAAAGCCATAATCATCTCATTGTATGAGAAATTATTAATAAATTCAAAAGACAAAACAAGGGAACCATGAAAATGACACGAAGATTGACCCGGTAGAGTTCGCACCGGGTCTTTGAGACCAGATCAATTCATTTATTGTTTCTTCGGGACAAGGTTGCGCGAGAGAAATCTGATGTTACGAGTACCTTCCTATATTACATCTAGTTAGTATTGTGTTACAAACGATGATATTTTCATAAAGAGTTTTGAGAAATAAACTTAAAGAGTGCTGGGTTCTGTAGATCCGCTGTGAGTTTTGGTGTAACAAAATGAGGAAATGGTTTCAAGTTAGTATTTGCAATTTGCTAATTGAGGTTTAGCTGTACAATTGTTGTAATAACTTTATCACATTCTGAGTTATGTTTAAACTATCTGAAAAAAATATTTTAAATATATTTTAGTGGATCGAATCTTTATCACGGCGGGGATGCTAATGGAATATCAGTTTTTGAGGGACCGGAATTGAATACGTAGAGTAAACTTTAAATTGATGAACATGAATGTGAAGATGATTTGTAGAAAACGGAAGGTGACACCGACAATGAGGAAGGGAGACGACATAGTTGAAATGTGTGCTATTCACAGTTGCGCTAGAAATTCGGGGCCTAAACTAAATTACGACGAATGACTCTGGCTTTTATTCCATTAAAATTTTTAGTCGTGTCAATAATTGGAAGTTTATATGTCACTATTTTTTAAGAATCTGAATCTTGAACTTGTGTACTGTACTTGTGATGAGCTGACTGGTTGTACTGTACCAAGCATTAGCATCATTTATCCAAACTTAGAGACAAAGAGTCAACATTTACAGGCTTTTACAATTAAACAAATTTTTGAGATAGGGTACAGAGGCCGATGTCAAAAATTTGAAGGAAAAGACAGAAAAAATCATTATATTTGCACCAAGTGCACGTATGTTTGCTCAAATTTCATTCCGAAGAGCACAGTTCTGTTATCTGTCAGGGGAGCAAAGATGTATAATGTCTCTATAACAAATATTATTTAAAATTGTCTTTGCTTATACTTTTAGCAATAGTTCAAGAATATACTTTCGTTGTAGCGTTAAATACTTTTTGCACATATTTGCGGAAATATTTAACTTAACTAGTAATTTTTCACACTAACACGTACACTGAAGTTATCTTCAATTAATTACTAATTTTTCATGTTTATAAATAATAAATGCATTAAAAATACTATATTAATGATATGCATTCATTTAAAATAAACACAATTTTCATGGTTTCCAGCAGAAACGAAAAGAAGTCTCATCGACCCGGTCCCAGCATTCCCGTCCGAAAATCGGGCGCGAGCTCTGCCCCGGGTTAAAATTGACATTACATAGAAACCCATATTTTGAACGCTGTATAAATTAATAAATAAAAGAAGAAAAGACTTGATGGTGTTCCATGAAACGTGGGAACGTAATTATAATTTAAAACATTAATTTAATGTGAACAATACACGAAAAGAATGGCTAAAAGAATTAGCAAATGGTAGCGCAGGAATGTTGAAACAAATGTAAAGGCGAACAACTAAGCAATAAGAAACATATTTGTCATTGACCATACTTGTCATCTGCTCTACGTCATAAAACAATAGATATACGAGAGAGGCATTGTTACTGTGTCAGCGGAGAACAAATGAGGTAGCGAAGCGATACGGGCATATCGCGTTAAGCACAGAGCAATGTTAATAATGTTCTTAGTAATAATATTTTAACATCACTGTCAAAATTATGGAAGTTTTCGACAGTAAAGGCAATTTTAAAAGTTAATTCTTCAGTTAAAGTTATCAATTATATCTGTATTTTTAGTGTGGATTATAAGATGCAGTTGGACCGCGAATGGAGCAGTGAAGAAGTAGTACTAATGGACCAAGGTCGAAGGTCAAGCGCGCGGCAAAATCAACAAAAGAGTAGTAGACATTTGAAAACGACTGCAAAGAAAAGTACAAGGCCCAGATTTGCTTACTTTTTGGATACCAATTTTTACAACCAATTTATTTGTAATTAGAATTTTTGTTATCATTCTATTTGATATTTATTGAATGTTGTTTGCTCTTCAGCATGTTTAATAATAAACAGCGTAACAGTGTATTGAGGCACATTAGAAATTTCGAATAATGTTTTTCATTTTCGTAAGAGTGTTTCCAAAAAACAAAATTCTCTATGTAAAAGTTATCAACCGAGACCTCGTTGAGCGGTGTATTTTCAAGCCCAAAACAGTAATAATAATAATAATAATAATAATAATAATAATAATAATAATAATAATAATAATAATAATAATAGTAATATAATCCCTGAGATAGAATGGAATTTCAAAATTATAATTAAGCTAGAAACAATGTTGACGACTAGGCAATTAATGACCCATATGTAAGTTAGGAAAAATTAGAAAGAATATATATATATATATATATATATATATATATATATATATATATATATATATATATATATATATACATACATATATATATATATATATGTGTGTGTGTGTGTGTGTGTGTGTGTGTGTGTGTGTGTGTGTGTGTGTGTATAAAAATTGTATGCATATATACATAAAAGAAGAAAGAGAGTACACAGGATCCCAATTTTGAAGAGGAACTTTGTTGGTATTCACAACAGATCAAAATGTGTCAAAAGTAGCCGATACTGGGAAGATCATGAAATAGCAGCCCGAAACTCAAAACTTAAGAAACCGGATCTTTACCTGAATATTCCTCGTGGAGCTCCTCTGCGGTTGCTTGGAAATTCTCGGAATTCTTGTTCCGAAGAGAAAGTAATGATGACGTTTCAGTAACCGTTTAAGTTCATTATAGCTTATGAAAGTAATATCATAAATGTGTTAAGAGATTTACAACACACGGTCTAAACGAGTAGAAATGTATAAACACAACAGTGATACAACGAAGACGCACTAGTCCTAACGGGGCAGAATTTCGTAAGCCACTACCTGACAAAACAGGTTTCTCGTGATGAACCTTCGCTCTTCCTCTCTCTTGCCCCTGTCCTCCTCTCTCTCACTTTTACTGTCGTTTCCCGATTGGACGTAAGGCGGGGTAAGATGTTCTACTCCCCTTCCCCCCGACTGGGCGAAGGACACGGCCAAGGGCGCCGGAGTATGGAATCAGGTCACGTCCTGATGTCTGGTCAGGTACTCCGCCCAGTTACTTCTTTGCTCGCGGATTGCCTTTGGGTTTCTTTTCGTGCTTGAAGAAGGAAGGCTTTTACGTTTTCCTGTAGTTTGCTGCATGTATCGACACAATTAAGAACTCTAAAATAATTAATTCATTTGCAATCATTCTAATGAAATTATTCTAATAAATGTTGATTGTTCTAAAACACCCGAATCCTTTTGAATACAGAACTCAAACTGGGAAGGAAAATAGTACTTTTCACTTAAAGTTTGAAATTTACTTACGGATGCACCGAAATTTTGTTGAATACTTATTAAAAAACTATTAAATAACACATCCGTCAATTCTACAGTATTTCCAACTAAAAATTTACATTTCATGTAAAAAAACTTCTTGAAAATGCATGTTTTGTGTGTAGTTTTAAAATTACTTTTTATGCTAAATGACGCTTCAAGCTGTTTTCATAAGTATTCTTAGTTTTCGAGGTATCTTCTATTTTCTACGCTGCTCTGTAAATAACATGCACCTGTGCTACCAGCATCTGAAAACTCAAAACTTTTGTCTGAGATGTGAATTTTCATGCATCCCAAATGAAGCAGAAATATATCTTCTGGAAAGAAAAGTTTTTATGAAAGTCTTCTTTTATTAAACAAATATGTCACTCTAATCTCAAAATGTGAGGGTATTGTACAGCTTATGAATATTAAGTTTATATAACAAATATAGAAAAAATGTATTAAAAATTGTTCAACTTAACCAAGACGTATTATAGATATTGCTCTGTTTTAGGTTTATGAAATAAAATACAATTTATGAAGTATTCTGCAACGAAACCATTGAAATTTTGTTGAATTTTCCTAACATTCGAGTTACATGACAATGCCATTTAAAAAATGTAGTTCATAAAATAGAAACCAAAATATTCTTTTGCATTTTGTGCAAGTACCGTAGCCACTTCATACATTTGCCAAGAGTGAATTAAATGTTATAATTACATATTTACGCCCTTTGAATAGAAGAGTTATTTTTACGCGACTTTCTACGTACATAGTAAAGAGAACCAGGTATCTCCCACCAGCGGGGCACCACTCCAGCCGGGACAAGTTTAAGTCCCCGACCGGTCTCCCGGCATGTGTGGTAGTGTAGTGCATATTAGTGTAAGTGTGTGTGTAAGGCGTGAGAATAGGACAAGGAAGAGGAAGGAAAGATCGCGCGCGGTTCATGGCCCGTGTGTTAGGGTACTGCTCCGGTATTCGCCGGATGTTGATCGGAGAAATCGCACCCGGTTGCTAGAAATCTCCTCCAGACAGCCTGAATTGAATCTCTCTGGCATGCTAGTGTCGAAAATCCTGCCATCGTTGGGACTCGAACGTAGGACCTCCCGGTCAGGGGCACTGCAGTAAGATCAGTTGAGCTACCTCTCCCAGACGGATGTTCGTAAAATATGTGGAATTGTTTGTGAAATACAGGCAATTTTAACCAATTATTTTCCCAAAAATTGCTCGAATTTTTTTCCATAATTTTTTGATGGTTTGTAGTAAAGGATAATAAAAAATTCGACCTGGTCCCATTTTCGGGTAATTCTGAATATTTTGTAAAATTGAAAAAAATGAACAATGTAAAAGTGCAATATTGATAAACATTTTCTTGTATAAAATATTATGATATACCAAAATCACGAACCATTTTTATTATGGAAATGTCATTTTATTTGACATAGAATAAAGGAATGTCAATAGACGATCGGGAGGGGGTCACTATGTAACAAATAAACAACAGGCGTTAAGGATCATTTTCGTTAGGTTGAAATGACAGAGCAGAGGTGGAATAAGCATTGTTTTGAGAGACAAAAGAAAAAGATAAAATTCGAATGCTTCCGAGTATTTAGAAGAACATTCATTCGCTTGAGCATCGCTGTGATAAGTGGGTCGGCTCCTGATATATTTTACCAGGTCGAGGAAAGACTGTAATTGTCAGTTGTATAACATTAACTATCGTTTTTTTAATATTAGGATAGAGCGTTCTTGTAGGAAGTAAATACGTGTCTAGGCGTCCACTCAAGACGCAAGTGAGGAAAGTCACGGATTATAATAGTATCCCCGGGAGAATTTGGAAGCAGATCACGGACATTAGGCGAGGACTTTAACCAGAAGCAAGATTCTGCTGCGTGGATGGAGACGGTTCTACGGGACGCCATCGAACAAAGAAGTGGAGAGCGTGCGAAGACCCACGTATGAATAACAAGGTTTTATAACTATTGTAATATAGAGAAAACTGGTCAAGACCAAAGATTGATTCATTTTTGATTATGATTATAATAAATTATAATTTGTTAAATTGAAAGAAAGCTGATTATCATTGTTCGTTACTTGCAATCCAGCATTTTAATAAGATTTTCAGATTCTTCGCCACTCCGTATGGATGGCAGATTGAATAATTGGTTTCAGAGTAAGTAGCAACAATTATGAACTTCGAACCCCAATTAACTGAGCTAGCACAACATAATTTTGGAAGGAGAGATATTTAAATTACGTAGGAATCATTAGGTAAGTGCAACCTTTTCCTGGCGCCCAAATCACAATTATCTGTAATAATTATGTTTCAAAATGTCCCTCCAAGTGGGGCTTGTTTTTAAATAGAAAGACGGGTCTTGTTTCAAATTGTCACCAGTCAACGTCAGGAATGTTTCAATATGTTCTATAAAAGTAATCTTTCAATAAGGCTAGGTGCAATTTTTTGAAGAACGAGTGGTTTTATAATTTCTAATTGAATAAAATAGTTCATTTAAAAATACTTAAAAGGGCTCCAATTTTTTCCCTCTCATACAGCAAAGGACGCATTTCTCAATTCGTTGAACTCTCTGAAATTTTGAAAATTGCAAAAGTTAGAAATGATGCTAAAATGTATGTCCTGTTGTAGTACCACTATTTTACGAGAGCTCGTTAGTATCCTAGCCATTATCCTGTTCAAGGGATATATTTTCTCTTTTGACGGTTGCCATTGTATTGTGTGCCCTTGTCCCGCTTGTGAAAACTATCATAATGCACAGGGCGAGATGCCTCAAGGCATCAGCTCATGACACTGCAGTCACTCGGACCGAGAGGTTCTAGGTTTGAGTCCCGACGGCGGCAGGATTTTCGACACTAGCTTCTCAGCTAAGTCGAATTCAATCGCTGTCTGGAAGATAATTCTAGCGTCCGGCTGCTCAGATCGGAAGTTTTCCGTGGTTTCTCCGATCAACACCAGGCGAATGCCGGAGTAGTACCCTACCAAACGGGCCACGGACCGCGCGTGATCTTTCCTATTTCTTCCTTGTCCTATTCTCTCCCCTTTCACACACGAACATGCACTACACTACTACACATGCCGGAGACTGGTCGGGAGCTTAGAACTTGTCCCGGCTGAGGCGGTGCCCCTTTGGTGGGAGATACCGGGCTAGGGAAAACCCCGCTAGCCGACGGCAAGTCGGCGCCGGACCCCGTCATCCAGCGGAGGAAGATCGCTTCCCCCTCCCGATGAAATGCATGCACTACACTTACGGGAATGACTTAAGCTGTTGATGCGCATGGAGTCACTAACAACCCACCAACCTATCATAATCCAATTAAAGTCATAGAACTTGTCTTGATTATCCTTGCTTTTTAAGCTGCTCTAAGTAATTTTAATAGAATTTGTGCGAGACACACAAACATCAGAAGTGTTTTGTTATGTTAAAAGAACGTTTTCAAACGTCGTAATGATTTTTCAAGATCCATTTTCCTTTCTTTGTCTTGGCCTAATTAATTGCAGAAATTTTTATCTGTCACTCGCAGAACATGGTCAAAGTGTCTTGCTTTGAACTGATTTTGCAATAGAACAAGTATTCCCACAAATGCCTCATACGACACAACTGACCTTTTTCAAACAATTTCAGATTTTATTGTAACGAATATTATAATGGTAACATTGTCTTGAGGGAATTATTGTATGTCTTCAATTAACATGAAAAATAGAAAGAAATTGCTCGTTTCTGTACTCCATGTTCAAACTATTCCATTGCCATTGAAAAAGTGTGGGGTGATCTAACTCAAAGGTAATAAAGCGAACGTCGACCTCCGAACAGAAGTCGTTTCGATGCTAATTGCAGCTCCGTTGTTGCCTTACCTATCAGGAATTCCGAGTCTGATTCAGGTAAAGAAGGCTTAACTTTTCTCCTCGAGTAAGGCATTGTTTGGACTTTTGTCCTTGGGAGAAGAGCTTTTCGTTGTAATTGCAAAGTTAAGGAGAGGGAAGACTTTGAAAAGAACATTCTTTAATTCAACACAATTACACATGAAAGTGTGAGGAAATGTCTTGATTGTAGATAATTGCACTGCAAAGAATTGGCGGTGATAAACAATAGTTTTCGAAAAATAAAGAAGACGGAGATACCGTATGTTGTATTGGAACTATTTGACCACGGAGATAGTTTCTTAACAATCTGATCCATAATTATTTCGTTCTTCACTGAAGCAACCTTCAATTCAGACAAAATTAACATGAAGACATCAATAATATTTTCTTAGAGAGGTAAGAACAGTTCTTTCCGGGCAGCTACAAACGGGCGGACGAACGGATAGTAAGATAAACGGACGGACAGATATATGGACGGAAAGACAGATGGACAGAAAGCGGACAGACAGGAGGAGGGACAGGCAGTGAGACAAGACAGACAAGAGGGTCAGACAAGGCGGACAGACGTGACGGACAGGCGGACGGATAGACGAGATCGACAAACAGATGTACAAACAGACGGTCAAACAGACGGACAGACAGAAGACAGGTAGAAAGACAGAGACGGACGGACGGGAGTATATTTTGAAACTAGTGGTGCGACAGAATGGCACTTTCTCCAACTAGTTAAGTTTTCTACTTTCTTTGGTCTGGGGAGTTTTTCGGTCTTGCTCTGGCCAGCTACCACCTGTCGCCGCTCAAACTATTATTTCCGAAGGCACGGAATATTACAAGAAAAATAGTCTAGAAATTGGAAAATATATTTTCGAATATTGTTAGTTGTGAATAACTTTGTATATCTTCGTCATAGATGTGACTTGTAGTTGATGAGTATATGATGATATATTTCAAGTCACTTGTCAGAAAGTATAATTTTATACACAATATTACTTTCAACATATAAACAAATGGTACACCATTGTATGCTTTTTTTTATGATTTATCGATTAGATGTGAAAAACTGCACAGTTCTATTTAAAAGTCGAAGTTTGTTGAATTTCCCGAAAACTAAAAATAACACGAACTGTATCTCCACGGCATATTTCTTGTCCCCTGCGTCAATATTGTGGAGCTAAAACTGTTTTGATATCGTGAACTATTTAGAAGCTATGGTTTCGGAGAGTTCAGGCTGGTAATTTAAATGAATCCGTTTTCCAAGTTCTTTGACATTTTTTCATAAAACATGATTGCCTGCTGCCTTTGTTTCTTATATTGTATACTTAAGTGCGGTAATACCTCCAGGTTACCATAAAATTACACGAGGAAATTATAGCTTTTGTCAGAATGAGCAAAAAAGTAGCGCAGAGTAGGTCACGGCATTTGGCACTCGCAATTTTGGAACCCGAGATAATAATGTCAGCATTCTGTTCATGTGCAAGTACGTTTAAAAAGGTCAAGAGCGCCGGAACATTTTTTTTCTACTAATAGCCCTTCAAGGCAATGAGGCGGTGCAATATTTCCATATCACATGAACTCATGCTTGCCGCTAAGCCCAATGCCTTCACAAAAACAGGCTCGCTTCGCAAAAACATATTTTTTGTATGCATTAAAATGCTTCTAAATATGTAGAAATTCTAAGTGTTGTCTCGGGTTTGAGCGCTGTGCACGTTGAGCTTGCTGGTGGGACTGTTTACATAGGTCTGTTTACATTTTCGATGGGTCCCACACGAGAGTATCCAATCCAGAAATAAGAGAACTGTGAAGGGAAATACGAAGTCGAGAAAGAAATCAGCAGTAAAATAAACAAATTCCATTTACCTAGAACGTAATACAAGATGCAGATTTGACGAAATCAATAAGAAAAACTATCACAGAAGAAAAGTATGATTATGAATGTCCCACTTTTGTACGCTGCAAAGAATGCAGAGGACAAAAATGTGACGACTAAAATGAAAATGGAATAAATAGGTTATTAATAAATTAATAAATAAAAATAAAATAATAAATAATAAAATAATTAATAAATAATAATAATAAAATAATTAATAAATAATAATAATAATAAAATAATTAATAAATAATAATAATAATAAAATAATTAATAAATAATAATTAATAAATGAATAATCAGAAATTAATAAATAGAAAGAGAAATGAAAATATTTTCTTCGTAAAGGCAATGTCTTCCTAATATACTGAATACTGCAAAAAGCATCAAATCACGATTCGTAAAAAGTTGGAAAATAGTAGGGTTTATGATGTTCTCCGAAGTATAAAATGAAATTTCAAGCTCTGTTCTATCATTATTATTTAATAAGTCCATTCCCTCCGTTCGGACCGCTTTGTCCCTCCTGCTCTTCATTTCACTCATCCCGCTTCTCCCGCTCTTCCCGCTCCATCCGACATCGCTCGATTCCGTCCCGAGTCATTCGGCACCAATGCCGCTGAGATGCATTAGCATGTCTCTCCTCCTCCTCTTCATTTCGCTCTTCCCGCTTCTCCCGCTCTTCTCGCTCCATCCGACATCGCTCGATTCCGTCCCGAGTCATTCGGCAACAATGCCGCTGAGATGCATTAGCATGTCTCTCCTCCTCCTCTTCATTTCGCTCTTCCCGCTTCTCCCGCTCTTCTCGCTCCATCCGACATCGCTCGATTCCGTCCCGAGTCATTCGGCACCAATGCCGCTGAGATGCATTAGCATGTCTCTCCTCCTCCTCTTCATTTCGCTCTTCCCGCTTCTCCCGCTCTTCCCGCTCCATCCGACATCGCTCGATTCCGTCCCGAGTCATTCGGCACCAATGCCGCTGAGATAGCTCGTAGGTAAATACTATAAAAACAACACATTTTGGGGAGAAGTTTGGAATCGCAGCTACGCAATTTTTTATTCTTGACAGGTCAATAGTATTCGTGCCAAATTTGTAAGCAATTGCTCCAGTGGTGCAAAAGTTTCTGTAGCACTTATAAACATACATACTCTCACTTTTATGTAATAGATTTGAAATTGGCATTTGAAATAGCAATGACCGCCGATGAGGCTGGCTTGCAGTATTAAATAACTATGATCAAATTACGCCCGAGATTGCATATTGTTCATTGAAAAATGTTTGCATGACTTGAGATTCTGTTCTCTTTGGGCCCTTTAGAAAAATGTAAACGCTGTGCAACGCGACGGCGCTTTGCCCATGCGCACTGCGGGGTGGAAACGAATGAGAGTGGAATGAGGGTTGCGGAAAGGAGGGGCCGCAGGAGCCTCAGAAATTTTCGGCTTCAACTCGCGGAGTTTGCCGCTGGTGGCTGCTCTTAAATTCTTTGTGCGGTTCCCAGCGTTTTCTCTCTTCTTGAAACCGCTTTTGAATTCCCCACCATGAATACATTTCTTCTTGAGAGCTCGATGGCCCAATTAAGCGGAAAAAAGCGAAACAGAAATCAGTTTTCGTTTCTTGGAAAGTATGGTTTGGTAGAAGGTATGCATTACTCGGAGTTTGACGTTTCGTCATCAATAATAGAACGGAGAATTAATCGTGATTATTAAATAATGTTCTTTGGGGAGGTTATCACTATTTCGTTCTTACGTTAAACCGGTCTTGCGTGCTGTGTGAGTTCATGAACTGGCAATTATTTTTAATTTCTCAATTTTTTTTTTTTTATTTATTTTATTTTTACAGATCATACATAGTTCAGTACATATAAGACTTTACATATGCATTGAAGGCTTACATTCTAAATTACCTTAAAATTATACTAAAAGCTAATTCGGGTGAGGAAATCTTTTCCAGACACCTCTAAATACAATCTATTTCGGCAAATTTGAATAGGAATGCCTGGTAGGGATATCTATTTTTTAATCGGGTTCTATGGGGAGTTTTTCGGAGTCTGAAGCTGTCTAGGTGTGGAATTTGAGGTATGGAGTGATAGAACTGGGTTGAGAGATATAAATAAATAAATAAATAAATAAATAAATAAATAAATATGTCATATGGTGTGTTATGGATTCAATATGAAATTCTTTGTGGAGCTGTGAGTTTGAGACAAACCAAGGAGCATTAGTGATAGTTCTAAAAAACTGGTTTTGGACTATTTGGAGCTTGTTTAGGTTTGTTCTTGCAGCGGAGATCCAAACTGGACAGGCGTAAAGGAGGAGTGGTCTAATGATACTTTTATAGATGGATATGGCGGTTGGGAGTGGGAGGTGAGAGGATCGATTAATGATGGGTTTTAGTTGGTGTATCTTATTTTTTGCTTGCTGTATTTTACTATTGATGTGTTGATTCCAGTTCAGTTTAGTATCCATGTTTAGCCCGAGATATTTGACGGTGCTATGAGGAGGGAGCCAGTTAATGGGTTCATTATTTATTGTGAGCGGTGCTGGAGGAGTATAGGGTCTTAGAGTGAATATTTTAATAGCTGTTTTGGTTGGATTCAGTTTTATTTTTAAATATGCTGCCCAACTGTCTATTAGATTGAGATACAACTGAAGAGAATTTCTGATATTTACTAATGACTTACCGGCTAGGAAAATTGCAGTATCATCCGCGAATTGGGCTGTTTGTATGTTGTCTAATTTCGGGAGGTCGGATACATATAAATTGAAAAGTGTAGGGGATAGTGGCGATCCCTGTGGTAAGCCAGCACTTATTTGTCTTGGATTTGAATGGTGACTGTTGACGGTGACTGAAAACGTTCTATTTTCAAGGTAGGAGGATATTATTTGTATGAGATAATATGGGGTACCTATCTTTTTTAGTTTGTATATCATTGCTTTGTGCCATACTCTATCATAGGCCTGGGTGATGTCAATAAAAATCCCGACTGTGTGCTTCTTATTTTGAAAGCCTGTGTGGATATATTCTGATAGCCGTAGAAGTTGATGACTGGTAGAGATTTTCTCGGTGAATCCAAATTGCTGTTTGGGAATTGCATTAGTCTGAATTAAGAATGCTTTTAAGCGCGTGAGGATAGCTTTTTCCAATATTTTTGCAAGGGTAGAGAGCAAACTAATAGGACGGTAACTTTCAACTAATGAGGGGTTCTTATTTGGTTTAGGAATCGGTAAGATGACCGCGTGCTTCCATGTTAGAGGAAAATATCCGATTCTGAGACACGAATTATAAATATTTGTGATGAAGGCCAATGCAGAGGGAGGAAAGTGTTTAACTATTACATTACTTATTCTATCGTAACCAGGAGCTTTTTTAATTGGCAGTTTGGATATGATATTTTTTATTTCTTTGGGTGATATTAATTTAATTCTTGGGTTTGGTCCGTACGTGGGAGTAATAAATGCGTTATTAATTAATTGATGAGATGGATGGTATTGCGTAGTGTTGGTGGTAAAAGTGGACGAAAAATAGTTGGCGAAATTTTCTGCCTTTTGGAAGGGGGTGTATGCAGTTGTTGTTGCTAGTTTGATTGGAGGAATTATAATTTTTTTCCTGAGTATCTTTTTTGTAAATTGCCAAATTGTGTTGTTTTGAGTACTGAGAGATTGGATAAGTTCATGATATTGCTTATTTTTATGATTAATTAATGCTTTTTTCAAGATATTCCTGATAATGTTTAGTTCGTGTTTGACACTATTACTTTTGGAGCGGATCCATAATCTTCTGGTTTGGTTTTTAATGTTTATGATTTTCATTATTTCCGGGGGCAGGTTGGTGTAATTTGTTTGCTTCTTATCACTTGTTTTGAATTCCGAATTTTGGGTTGCTGTTTGGATGATAGAATTTAAAAATGATACTGATTGATCTATCTCGAGGGCGGATTGTTGTATTTTTATTTTGGGTATTACTGAATTTAATTCTGATTTAAACTTAATCCAATCGATCTTACAAATTTTTGTATTGGGGAAAGCGGCATGAGGGGGAGGAATTTGGTGGGAGGTTACGAGTATGGGAATGTGGTCTGAATCTAACTCAAATATTGTAGAAGCGTTAAATTTCTGGGACGAATTGGTTATTCCAATGTCTAATATGTCGGGATTCCTCGAGTTATCATGTGGGTAATACGAAGGTTCCGGTGTTGTTATTATTTTCAGTGTGGAGTTATTTATAATATGTGCCAGCTTTGTTCCGTCCCGGTTATTGTTTTTACAACCCCATGACATATGTTTTGCATTCATGTCTCCGAGCATTAAAACATTATTGCCTGTTTGAAAGAGATTTTTGATGTTATCAATATTTAATTTATGATCGGGAGGTTTATAAATGGTTATAATTGTCCAAGATTTTTGTAATATTTCAGCATTAAGTGCAATTATTTCTATTTCATTGTAGTTAGGTGTTGGTATGAGGTGATGTTTTATGTTAGATTTGATTGCAATTAAGACTCCTCCTCCTTTACTATGTGATCTATCTTTTCTATATGTGGTAAAGTCTGGGCAGTAGAACTTATTACTGGGTTTTAAATGCGTTTCCGTAACACAAGCCACGTCAACATTATAGGTATGGAGAAATTGCGTAAATTCTATTTTGTTATTAGAAATACTATTAGCATTCCAATTCATGAAGGTTATTCCATTTAATCTATTTTCTGCCATTTCTATTATTATTAGTTAGGAGTGAAGAAATGGAATTTCGGATGGAGTTGATTATGGTAGGAATTAAGGAATTTATGAAATTGATTATACTGGATGTGACTGCTTCGATGATGTTATTTAGAAAGGAACTATTTTGTTGGTTTCCATTTTGGGTGCTATTGGGGTGTCTATGATTGGATCCAGCGGAAGTAGGGTTTGCGCGGGCGGAAGAGTTGGAGTGTGTGAAGTTACGTAGTTGTTGTGATACTGGTAAGGAGGGGAACTCGGTAGTGGAGTGGATGTTGCCTGCAGTGTGCGAGGATGATTGGTTATTTGATGATGAATTTGTCATGGGGTCAGTACTACGGGCATTATGGGAGTTGAAGTATGTGCAGGATGTTCTGTCATCGGCCTTGTGCGGACCACTGCAGTTTCTACAAATGGGGTTTTGACTTTTATTTGGACAAAGAACTGAATAGTGACTTTGGGAACAGAAAGCACAACTTATTTGATGGTTACAATTGTTCTTTGTGTGACCAAAATCCAAACATCTTTGACATTGCACTGGTCCCTGCGATTTCTTCCTTCGCTCTGTTGTCACTCTTAAATTACAAATATGCTTTATGGCTAGAATATTTTCTATGGGGTCTTTACCATTGAATACTGCTGCTACAACGGGCATTGGGGCGTTGTTCTTAGTGAGTCTGGTTATTTTAATTAGTGAAGGGAATTTTTGCTTAATTTCCTGGAAAATTTCAAGTTCTGATAACGATAGATCGACATTTTTAAACACAACTGAAATGTTCTTATTTAACGGGTCTTTGTATGTGTGAAAGCTTCTCTGAGTTTGGAGAAGGTATTTCACTATTTTACGGAAGTCCGTGGCTGTTTGGGCGTTTATTTTAACTTTTTGATTTTTTAAATCTGCTACGAAATTAATAGAGACCTTGCTTTTTAATTCCTTTACGAACATGTTTAAGTTGGAAATATCGGCGACAAATATGGGCGGAATTCTATTAGGGGGGTCCGTTGACTCTCGGTTGTCAATGTTTAAGTACTTGAATCTGTTGTCTGGTACATTGGTATTTTCCTTTTCTAGAGGTCCAAATCTATTACCCACTGGCACTCCATACTCTATATGTTCTGATGATGAGTCACTTGCATTACTAGCAGCCCCTAAGAGCTTTTTATGTTCTGGCTGCGTATCACTATCACTCACTGACCTTTTGCGGTTGCCTGCTGCTTCCAGGTTTGAGGGCTGGCCTGCCAGCTGGCCGGGCAGGGAGTCCATGGTCACGGCACCGACCTCAGACTGTTGTAGGTGTGAAGTCTGCTGTTGCACTTCCATTACTTCAGGGGTGTAACCATTGAGGGAGATGAAAGATACACCATCGGGGCTCGTTGCAATGGATTCCGTGTCTTGTAGGGTTTGCAGGGCTGCGCACAATACTTCGCGCGTGTTAGGATCGATGGCGGAGGCCATTGATTCACTGAGCGACGCTTCACTTTACAACACAGAGATCCAGATTGTATGTGACGGAGCACTTCACTGTTTCTAATTCCTCAACTACTCAGTACGTTCTATTAAAAATGTAGTTTAGCGAGAAGGAAAATAGCGGCAGTATGCCGCGATGCAGCGAGTGGCCGAAGCCACTTGCTGAACACTGTGTTATTCTACCACTTAGCCGGATTCCGACGCTGTATGCGATAACACTGGTTTGAGTCACTGTTGCGCTAGAACTGACTGGGCTGTAGCAGAGCTGCGGAGCACGTCCGAACTCGACTGCGGTCCGATAAGGAATGAATTTCTCAAATACTCAGTAAAGAGGAAATTACATAATGCTAAAACAATATGTGTCAAGATTTTGACGGAAATTCACTTTTTGGGGATCGAAAAGCGTTTTCTTAAATTTTTTAAAAACGTCTGTCCTTCAAGATTTTTAAAATTCCAAATGCGCATCAAAATGTTTGGAGCCTCTTCTAGAAGTACATTAATGAAGATAGACATTTTCTTAATAAACTTCTTATATCTATCTACAATGTCATGAACTATGTTTACAAATTCAAGCGTTTTCACGTAATTTTGAGTACATTGTTACAGTTTTAAATCGATACTAAGCAAGGTTCTCTCGAAACGTCTTCACTTTCATCTTTACACTTTCTGATAGAAAGATGAAAATTTACTTAATATCATGTTCATTCAAGCCTAAGGACTTACTGAAATTCCACTGGTTCAAACATTTTATCGCCAAACTCCTACGCTCAACTATTAAGTATTTCGCAGAACTAAGTCAATCGCTTTTCACCAAGGAGGACCAGCTTCGATTCCCGGACATTCTCATGTGAAATTTGTTCCGACAAAACATATTTGCGTACTTCCCAGAGGCTATTCCAATCCGTGTGAAGCGTCCTAAACCCAACCCCTGCCCCCATTCCATCCGCTGGGTAGTGATGCAGGAGTGCGAGGTAAGGTAAGTACGCGCAGATACTACCTGGCGGTCCTCTGGACTCAACTGACTGCGACGAGACCGAACAGACAGATATTAATATTTTAATGGAGGATTACTCCAAATAGATGCGCTCAATGTCTTGTTGGGGCTAACATTCGCGTTATGTACACCTAACATTTTTTTTACGTTGGTTGGTGATTCTGGGCGCGTCAACAGCTTAGGTCATTAGTCCCGTAGTGTAGTGCATGTATTTTCTCTGGAGATGACAGTGATCTTCCTCTGCCAGATGGCGAGATCCGGCGCCGACGGTTAGCGGAATTTCCCCCTAACCAGGACTTTCCCACCAGCGGGACACCGCCCCAGCCGGTACAAGCTCTAAGCTCCCGACCGGTCTCCCGCGATATGTGGTAGTGTAGTGCATTTTAGTGTGTGTGTAAGGGAGTGAGGGTAGGACAAGGAAGAGGAAGGAAAGATCGCGGGCGGTTTGTGACCCATTTGTTAGGGTACTGCTCCGGCATTTGCTTGGTGTTGATCGGAGAAAACACGGAAAACTACCGATCAGAGCAGCCGGCCGATAGAATTCTCCTCCAGACAGCGACTGAATTCGACCTAGCTGTCGACCTTCTGTCGAAAATCCTGCCACCGTCGGGACTCGAACCCAGGACCTCCCGGCCAGAGGCGCTGCAATGACATCAGTTGATGCACTGAGGTACCGTTCCCGTTTTTTAAGGAAGTTCAGACCCAGCGTCGGAGTTCGCGGCCTTTTCAGTGCAATGGCCCGCGGAATGCGGGAGCTGGGCATCGATTGGGGGACGCCGCGCCGCCTTTCTCCTCGCGCGTAATTGATTCACCGCGCGTTACCTTGGCAATGCGCCCGGACGCCGCCGCCCCCCCCCTCGTCCCCACCCCACCCCACCCCTTCCCACCGCACTCTCTCGTACGTTGGCCACGCAGATTCGGCGGCCGGCGCGCCGTTTAATCAGCGGATCCCCACCGCGCGCTAATTGATGAATTTGCTCCCTCAGCTTCGGAATAAACTCAAATGGAGTTTTGCTCTGCAACGAATTTTGTTGCGGGAGAGGCCGCCCTCTTTTCATTACAGGAATCAAAGTATTTGTTTCTCCGTATTTTTTTTTACCCATATATTTTAATTGTGAGAAGTGTTTATTTACTTTTGCTGAAAGCAATTAAATGAAAATATCTGATGTAGTATGTGTGCATAAATACCTAGAGTATGTGGCTATAAAGAGAATAATTAATTTATGTTATTATATTAAGTACTGTCATATGTAGTTGGGGAAAGAATGATGTTAATATGTCTTAAGTACTGATGCAACAAAATGGAACAGTACTAGTTATTTCTCCTACATTTCAGACGGTGCTACCTTTCGGTTTTGCCCCACTCCATTACCAGCTGCTATGAAGCGCCTAAAACACTTACTAACCCGGGGAAACTATCTCTCCCCTGGGGAAAAATCTAAGTGAGAGATTCCTTACGCTCCCTGAACATCGTACCGTGGTTACCCTTGGGACCATCTCGGTCCTCAGTCATTACATTTTTGTCTGAGATAGTCTGTGTCCCCATCTCGGTGCTTGTACTCGGTGCTTCTGGGCGTAGGTAGCCAGTTTCTCGATCGCAAACCGCAGATCGCGCATACACATCTCACACAAATTTACCGGTCAGAGCAAAGAACTGTGCTAGCATTTGGGTACTGATGTGATAGGCGAAGGACTGGAAAGGACTTCCACAAACACGACTGAAAACACTAATTCCTTACGTAGGCTTTGCACCCACGGCAATAGTTTCTTCGAACTGCCCCCCCCCTGTTCAAGGTCATGTACAACGAAGTCTGCTGACTTTATCTTACTGTTTGTAAATGTGTTATGGTTATGTGAAAAAATAATTTAATAAAAAATATAGATACGTAAGTTAAATTCACATGTTGGTTGAATACGCGACCTATAATTTGCTTTGCAACATTAAATTCATTTAGGCGCAAAGACATTCGACACAATTCGTTACCAAAGTAATAATGTAAATTATGTTATTTTTTCTTTAAAAACTATCAACATCACACTGAGTAATGATCAAGTTTTCTTAATTAAATAACTTAGAGAAAATAATGTAAAATGAAATATTCACAGATAGTCTCTATTAACCCAAAATTTCCGTTTCCTATAATAATTAAATTGAGTATATTGTTTTATCAAAAAACACGTTCTTTTTCGGCCTATATGGTTTAATTGAAATGAGACCGAATATAATAGAGGAACATTTCAATTCATATGGGAATTTCCGCGGTAAAATAAGGAATCGTTTTTGACAAAATGTCATTCAGAAAGCAACGTGATTGGAAAATGCGCAACATTGAGCTCATTTAGAAATTAGGAACTTTTAAGATTTTAAGAGCTAATTTAATGCAATTGCTCCCAGTCACGTAATTTATAATAAAATACATTTATAATGATAGGGAGAGGTTTCAAAAACGTGTATTTTTCGAAAATCAAAAGTTTTAATCAACTTTTCATTTAAACTTGTGATAAAATATTTAGTGCATTGTTCTCTTTCTGCAATTAAAGTTTAAAGAAAAAATTAGAACTGTTTTGTTAAAAATCTTGTTTAAGTATTTTTAATTGCCGCGATTTCACTCAAAATTTCTCGAATACTTCTCATAATGAAAACTAGATGTGCTATAACACCACATACTTTCTTGAATTATTGGAAGCAATTACGTAATGTTGAAACATTGTAATTTCTGCCATTCTGAAAACTCAATTATAACTTGAAAAAATTCAAACGAAGTTTTAAAAGATTCAAACGAAGCGCCTGTGTTAGAAACAGTAGATTTTCTAACTTTTACAAACGAAACAAACATGAATACATTTAACTATTACTGTATCTGTAGCACATACAGAAAAGAAAGAATAATATTTCACCCACGTTGATCTACGTCAAATATATTATCTTCCGTAAATATATTTTCTGTTGTGAGAATGTTAGATACATCGTACGATTGACACGACGCGCAACAATCACACAAATCCTGAGAATTTCCAACCGCCGTGTTGTCATTTTGCGAACGACATTTTGACACGTCAAACGCGCGGGAAATTCGAATTTACCTTTTCAAATTTTCAAATATAGAGTGTGGGTCGACTGTGCGACCATAACCACTTTCCTTGCCGTTCTTTACTACTTATGTGATAAAGATCGAAGAAATACTTGAAGCTGTTTGTGAGGGGAACAAAATGTTTAAAATTTACAATTTTCCTGTTTTATGCAAAATTATGCAAAAAATACTGTTAAAAGAGCTGATTTGAAGGTGTTTCTTATGAAGATATTTCATTAAGATAAATTTATTCTCATAATTGTAATTTTAGGAAGGTGCCAAAAAAGTTTTGAAATTTTGCAATTTTCGAAAAATCAGGGTTTTTAACGATAATGAGATCTGCGCCATTTTTTAAGTGTCCTGTATGCTATCAGACAACAAAATCCAATGAAAATGTTTGGACCCCTCTTTTTTAAATTTCTTCATGTAAAGTACCCCAAAAAGTAAAATATCGGTTTCAAATTCAAGAGGCAGAGACATCAGCCAGATCAAATGAGGAATATCAATTTTGGTGAAAGTCCTGCCAACGATTTAGCCACTGACTGTCCACACACAGTCGGACGGACTCACGTTTTGTCGTCAATCGACTTTTCTGTATCAAGAACCCACAAATCATGGATTCTGGCTACAGCACGTATTAGGGGAATCGTAATACGTATATAGGAGAAAGATTTATCCACTTCATTTTTACCACGGCCCGGCAATAAGTTTCTCTGACTAAAAGTTGCAGTTTCTTCCCTCAGCATTACAATACATTCTCTGTACTGCGTAAGCAGTAGGGGAAAAAAGCTGGTACATGACATTAATTAAAGATTAAATTACAATAACGGATTTCATGAAGGGAAAAAAACCATTTTTATAATCATCTTATTACTTCTAGTTGATGATCCAAAAGCGTTTAAACTTTTATGACCTTCGGAAATTCGGAGTTTTTAATAAAAACCTCACCAGCACCATTTTATAAGCGACCTTTTCTCTACATCATTAATGAATATCTATATACTTGGAGCCTTTTTGAGAAAATGATGAAAATGTTCTAGGCGCACCAGAAAAATATCCTCCAAAACTAAAATATCTGTTTCAAATTTAAGGAGCCACGAAATCCGCATAGTTATGAGAATATAAATGTTCTAATAGAATTTTTCTCCCAAAGTCTGTCCTTCTAATAAATGCATTATTTTTTATTATTAAATTTTTAAATATCTTTTGTGTACACATTTTCAAAATACTACTAGTTGAGGTAATTTCGAATTACGTTGTTTAATTTTTCAAGGGGTATTTGATACACTAATATAATTGGTAACGGTTACGTAATGTTATAATAATACCACGGAACCATTACCAATTATGCGGGAACGTTGGTACTGTTGTACACCTTCAGGTTACTTCTTATTCTTCCCCTGATGCGTCTCAGCGTCGGGTTAGCCTTTACATACTCCTTTTTGTCTTGTGCCTTGCGCTTCACCTCTCCTAGTGTAGCTCCGCTCCTTTGGCATATATCCTTTAGTTTACTTAACAATATAAATTATTAAATAATGTAACCCATTGTAGGAAAAATATATCGTATTGTAATGGGAGCATCACGGGTATTGTCCTTTCAATGTGTGGTAATATATGTCTCCCCACTTCAGAGCGGTGGAACCGCTAGACCGCTAGTAAATTCTGATGAGCTGCTTCTTGTTGACCCGGAGCAAGGAGGCTCCGTCGCAGCATAAAGGCGGGGGAAAAGACGCTGCGCGGAAAGGCTCACTGGTTTCGCGCCTCACCACACATGTCACTGCCGCACTCGCCGTCGGCCACCGCCACCGCCACCGCCGCCGCCACCGCCGCCGCCACCGCCATCGCCACCGCCACCGCCACCGCCACCGCCACCGCCACCGCCACCGCCACCGCCACCGCCACCGCCACCGCCACCGCCACCGCCACCGCCACCGCCACCGCCACCGCCACCGCCACCGCCACCGCCACCACCGCCGCCGCCGCCGCCACCACCACCACCACCCACGGCGCCACCGTTGCCACCGCCGCCACCGCCGCCTCCGCCACCACCCCCACCGCCACCGCCACCGCCACCGCCAACGCCACCGCCGCCACCACCACCACCACCACCGCCACCATTGGACCGCCGCCACCGCCGCCTCCGCCGCCACCGCCGCCGCCGCCGCCGCCACCACCGCCGCCACCGCCACCTCCGCCGCCACCGCCATCGCCCCCACCACCGTCACCGCCATCGCCACCGCCACCGTCACCGCCATCACCACCGCTATCGCTGCTTCCGCCGCCTCGTTGCCAGACTTCATCGCAACACACAATCACCGCCGCCACCCAACGGTTGAGATGGCTCAACAACAACCCTTGCTGCTGCTGTCTCTCAGACCGGGACATTCAAGGGATCGAGTGACTACCTATTTCTCTGGGTGGAAGTCAGCCGCTCGCTGGAGAATTCTACGGGGCGTCTGATATGATCGGTAATTTTCTGTGGTTACTTCAATCAAATGCCCGGCCAGTACTGTTTCGTACAGGCCACAGCCCGCACAATCTTTTTTCTTTATCCTTATCCCTTCCTTTCCCCTTACATGCGTACTTTTACTTTCATACACTGTACTACCACACATAACTTGAGGCCAGTCGGGAGCTTAGAGTTCATCCCTGCGGTGCCCCGCGTGGGATTATGCCTGGAGGCGGAAGGACATTAAGCCGGCGTGTAGGTTGGCGCCAGATCTTACGTTCCAGCGAGAAAGAACCACCACCGCCACCTCCCAGCACGGGATTAATAACCAAAGTAGTTGACACGCCTGGAAACATGAAATACTCATGCGTCAGTTGGATAAAATAATTTGAACACTTGATACATACAAAGTGTTTATTAGTAAGGTGTTGGACTACCATTTGTTTTTAGAACATAAAATTCGTCGCAGAATAGATTTGTAGTGTCTGACTAGTTTATAATGGAATATTCTCCCATTCTTGTACTCCAAAATCAGCCAAATCCTTCCACCGTGTCGGAGCTGGAAATCTGCTCCTCAGTCTCTGCTCTACACACCTCCAAACAGTTTAATTATGTTGTTGTTATGTTGAGGTCTGGCGATTGTACTGGCTAGGGGCACGTTTGATGCTTCGCTCCGATGCTCCGCAAACCACGGCTGAATATTTTTTGCTGTATGTATGAGTGCATTATCGTCTTGGAATAGACCAGTGTTCGGCAACATCATTTTAATGTTGTCTGGGCACAATGCGGTTTCTGTCAATTAACTTTGCCTTTCACCCTTCGCCTAGGATGTTTCACCAGGTTTTGTGTATGCTGTCTTTCCCGTGGACACTGTCGCTCGTGAAACGTTCAAGAGTCCAAGTGTTTTCGACGCAGAGGATCTCGCTAAACGCACACCAACGATTTGCCCTTTTTCAAAGTCTGAGAGATCACACATTACACCGTCTTCTTGTGTTCGTCGTCGCAGATCAAAACCACTGGAAAATAACCTTCAAACGTGGTACGTCAACTTGCAATGCAGCCGCGTTGCAGAGTTTACATGTCCGCACTGGTGCCAACATGCAAAAAGCATTGTGTTGCATTGAATTATATTGCATGGTAGTCATATTATTTTGTCCAACCCTGTGTAATTTCCATTGCATCCCTTACGTCACATCATCTCCATTTATGTCACTACTTTAGTACTTCCGCTTTCGCCTATCCTTTGTTTCCATCATCTTTCTCCTCTTATTCGGCTACCGCAGACTACACTGTGATTCCTGACATCTCGGAACCTTATCAGTCTCCCTGATGACCATCATCATCATCATCATCACCGGCTCATCCTTCTTTTCCTCAATCCGACATCCTCTTTCTTCTGCGCTTCCTACTGATACTACTTTTTTGATTTTCGGCTCCTTTTTCTTATACTATTTTCTTATATATGGCATAATATTCTGGGGAAATATATCTTATAGCTCCCATACTTTTAGATTACAAAAACGAATTGTACGAATAATAACCAAATTCCACCCACGTGATTCTTGTAAGCCTCTCTTTATTAAACTAGGAATTGTGAATCAGGAATTTTTGTCAAAACTGATTTGCTTAAGGGCGGGAATATATTTTCAGAAAACGCCGATGTGTATAACTATAACACTCGACGTAGTAATCATATTCATCAGGTGACAGTATCATGAACTCACGACAAAAAATTCACATGCAATACATGTACATTATTTTACAATACTGTGCCAGATGATATTAAACGATTAAATTCGATAGAAAAGTTTAAATCCCAAGCAAAATCATTTCTGCTGCATATCTGTTTCTATACAATTGTATGGGGGTCGGAAAAAAGGGGACTCTGATAATAGACAACCCTATACACTCCTAAGATACTCGGTTTTTAATTTCTAAGCTCTTATGAATGAGAAGGTGTATGGTATTTTAGAAACTGTTCAAACACTTTGTTGTTCAAACCTTTGAGTTTATGTTGTAACACAAATACATAAAAAACAATTACACAACTCACACAAACCATTAAAGCGTATTAAATGAAACTGCAGTACAGAGTAAAAGAAATGCAGTACAGCCGTGTACCTGCGCACGTGGCATACGAGAGAGCATGTGGTAGAAGTTGGTATTCACAGCATGTCAGCCGCACAATGCACAATCACAAAATTTAACATCTTAAAAATACACGAGCGCATGCTGGAAATAACCCAATGCCATCAGTAGGGAGATGGATCTAGATACAAAGACCGTGCGCCCGTGCACGTGGCATCGCAGCGGAGAGCATGTGGTGAAAACCGTTGTTCACGAAATCCCAGCCGCGTAACACATAACCAACAAGGGCACCACTCACACGATGTGCCACATGATAGTGAAGTCAGCGGTAGCACAAATACACTGTAGCCGCGAAAAAACACTACAGAAACCAGCGGCTTACAAGGCGCCATGCCTCTCCCCCAACAAGTAAATAAAACTATGTGGTCAGCGTAGCCGATACCCAATGCATCTCTTGGCGGCACTGGTTCAAAACACAGTCACCAGGATCGCATTGATTGACTAACGTATTTGTAACATATAATAAAATAATCTGTACAGTCGCCACCAAGCTGCCAGGCGTATCAGACATTGAACAACATTATTAGTTGCGTGAAGAACAATTAGAGACTTTTTTGAGCATCAAAAAGAAAGTAACATTCATTTTAACAGTGATATTTAATGTATTATTTATCATTTGGACTTTATAATTCTAAACAACTTGCAACAAGTATTGTACCGCAGCTTCTGCGTCAATGACCTCCATCTCAATCAGGTTTTTCGTCCAGTTTCTCTGATACATTGAGCAAATGTTGAGATGGCCCCTTGTTTTACTTTTGAACATAAATGTAACTTCATTATCTGTGCACGTCTTCTAGAATTCAGTGGAAAATACAGCAATACAAGTTATCGTTTCCATGTTGTGGCGTAAGGAAGTATTATTCCTTGACGAAGGACATGCTGGATAAGAGCCCAAAATTTATTGCTGATTTATCCTTGGAAATAGATTTTATTACATCGGAGCAGGGTTTTTCCCCTAAATTCAAGTAGTAAATGACTTAGTGTAGGGATCACAAAATTTTGAAAACGTGCACCATATTCACTTCTCCCCATAGCACGTCATACACAGTTTCTCTTTGCTATCAGTCGCTTTCTACATTCCAAGCACCGTCTGGAAACCGCCTTCGCCCCTGCCTTTATCACTTGTACGAATTCCACCACACCACACCACACAATCTCTCTCTCTCTCTCTCTCTCTCTCTCTCTCTCTCTCTCTCTCTCTCTCTCTCTCTCTCTCTCTCTCTCTCTCTCTCTCTCTCTCTCTCGCTCGCGCGCAATTTAGTCTTCCCCTGTTCTTTCATTCCCCATTCTCTTCCCATCCATCTTTGCTATCAAAGTCGACTTTGACCAATTTTTATAAGATAGATTCTTGAGTCGCCGTGCTGCGGCGACTTGGCAAACGACGCTCGATTTCCTTCTGAGGACCAAGCTGTTCGTTTCGCCCGCGCCTCCTGCTCAAAGGAATCATGGTTACGACCCACAGGAAGCAATGAAACCCAACAACTGCACCGACCGCGATATATCGAGAGATTCCTAACGTCCAAACACATAAGAGCTTACGCTGAGTTATTACGAGAAACTGATGCTGAAGACAAAATGTGACGGACCCAGTCTCAAGTGCAATTACATTAAATAAGTTCAACATTTATTGTTATAATAATAGGGTGACCAGAGAACCTGGAGTCCCTGAAAACCGGAAAAAACCGGGAATTTGAAAAAGCCTGGAAGAACCGGGAAAAAAACTGGAATTTGATTTGAAAACGGGGATTTTTCGTTATTTTCAGATTTCCCCCCAACATTTAGCACATATTCACAGACGGAATCGTATTCAGTAAAGTGTAGAATTCAACTCAGCACATGATCGTAGCGAGAGTTAAAATCCGTATGATAAGTGTCACATGTTTGCTTAAGGATTGCGAAGTTCCTGACTCACGCATAACACGACTTCAAACACTGCCGCTTGTGTATGTGCAATATGGATAGAGTACTATAGCACCTACATGGTTGCCTGTGAATTGCACGTGCATATTTGCGGAACAAACCTCACCGGGAACTCAATCGCTGAGTTTCGATTAGTGTCGCGCCTCTTCTTTGACATCGGCGGTACCACTTTGCTATTTTTTCTATTGAAATGACCATGTTATCACGTCCATGATATTCAGAGGGTTTTTTAAATTATTTTCTAGAAGAGCGTAGTCGAAGCTATCTTTGAGTGACAGTGTCCGAATTGACGGGAAGCACAAAGAAAATGAACGTACGAAGATCTTGACGAGGTTCCGCGGTAGGAAATAGGAGTAGGTGCTATTTGCTATAGTAGCTGCATTATTCCCCAAGGCAGCGTAGGCAGTAATATGAAATTAAGTTAAAATGTTGGTACAAGTTATAGTACTCAATTTTTTCAATTTTTCTTTCATGTAAAATATTATAAATAATGCTAATATAATCCAAACCCAAGCAATTCAAACGAAGCGCCTGGGGTGCATTCCAGCATTTATTTCGATAGCCACGTACAGTAGTCATTTCTAACATATACAAATGAAACCTATCATAACCAGCGATCAAATTTTCTTAAAATAATTAAGTAATTTGTTAGTTCAAAGTTAATTTTATTACCTTCCATCAATCTACTTTCTTTTATAAGAATAGCAATAGTTTCAATAGACTCGTTTAAAAGAAGACAGATTGCAAGAAGTTTTGTAAATAGAGGTTAACATTTACAAACTGTTTCCGCTTGTGCAATGGCACGTGGAACATGTGGTCTGTAATGGTGTGCGTAACGAATCACAGTTCCTTCTGAACAAAACGAGAGTATTACAGAATGTTATTGTATTTACTATGTGACTATTAACTATTGCAAATTAGGCATTGAGTAAAATTCAGAGTATTATGGAATGAGACATTCATATTTATGCTTCATCTTTGCTTGTATAATTCTCTTAAAGAGTAGAAGACTAGATCATTTATCCCATTATAGTGATTATGTAAAAGTTTAATATGACAAAATAGTCATAATGGGTTACATTTCTATATGTATTTCAGCCTAACATTTAAACACTTGTAAATTTTCAAGAATGTGTTCATGTTGATCTCAGAGGGGATTACATGTGTTTGTCATGTGGAGTGTATTTTCTGATTTAAAAGTCTTTGTGTTGTTAACATTGAAACAGAACAGTATTCTGAAGAGGCATTCACTTGTTCCATTTAGATCTTCAAGGTGGGATGTATTTTAAGTCATTTTAGAAAAATAACCTGCAATTAATTCTGCACCTAAAAAAAATAATAATTCAGTTAGTGTTTTTTTTTTCTTATTCACCAGTTTGTTAGAGCAAGTAGGAATGTGATAATATTGAGTGAATATTACTTTACTATCATATCATTCTTTATTTTCTTTTGATATCTGATTAGTGCTAGTGTTCAATTCTTGCTAGTCATAAAGAGACGAGCAAATGGACAAATGATTGTCTTCAGAAGCAAACAAAGCTTTGTTTAAAATTGAGTGAAACTTGTTTGTGTTGTTTTGGGGATATGTGTTTTTTTTATGGAGTAATGTGTGTTTTTTTTATCATTGTTTGTGGATTGACATTCTGTATTTTGGTAAATGTTAAAGAAAACGTCCAATTATAAATGTTCTGTGACTATGACTTTGTGTTTGTTTTTTCTTCAAAATCTTCATTGATAAAGAGCCCCGTATCCGTGAATATTTAATAGACAACCTGTGGTGAGGTTACAATATAGCAGAAAAAGATAGGTGTTTTGACAATTTCAGCATATATTGCAATTTAATTTACATTCCTCACATTATTTGGGGATTTATTAACATACTGACCATTCGTTCTCGATAATGCTATGTAAATTCACTCTTTTGTTTCCATCATGAATTCCTCAAACAAACACATTCCTGCAATTCTCTCCTGTGCCTCACGTTTTAATTGCTTTCCTCATCCCATTTTCCCCCGTACCGTGTTCCCTCCACCCTTCTATCTCCAATTGATTATTGATGCCTCTGTAATAATTGGGTTTGCTTTTTTTAATTAGAATTTAATATTTTTTACATTATTACCGAAAGGGAATTTATAATAGATTTATTTAATTATATAAATCCTCTTGCACTGAAGCTCATTTAATTATCCCCTCGAAAGAGCACGGATCGCAAGCAGTTTTAAAGCCTAGTAACTTAGATTTTTTCTACATAATTTTGTAGCGCGTGCAAGTCATTCTGTGTATTTCATATTTTTTTTAATTAAATATTTAATAGCTATGTGAAACACTAGTGTTCCATCTGCTGTATAGACAATGTTAATTCAACACCATTCTACTTTGTCAGCCAGTCTTTTATATCTATCTTGTTATTTACATCCTTGCTAAACATTTCATCCCAAACATGTAAGAGGAAAATGCCAAGCACAGTCAATCATTTATGATATTCCACCCAGAAATCCCATCTTAAAGAGTTTCTCATGTAAAACAGTCGTATAAAACTCCATTATTCCCTCTCTTCCTGCAATTTCTAAATGGAATTATTTGCTTCATGAGATTTCGTCTAGCGCTCTCGAGACTGTCCTTTGTCTAAACCTGTGCCTCGTCCGCCTGTCATAGGGGAAGTTATATTTCCTCGTATCTACTTCGTAGAAAGAGTCAGTTATGTAGGCTGCGGAATAAAAGTGTTGACTTTTCGACTGAAAGATTTTGTGGATCCCTGATACTGAAAAAGTTATTTAAGGATTTTGAAGGTATTATAAGGATTTTTCTTACAATTGTACGTAGTAAATAACTTTTTCAATTTAGAAAATTTAAATTATCTCTAAAATGAATTCAAATGTTTAATTTATTTTTCTTGCCCAAATAGAGTAAACTACGTTCATTAAGTTGGTGCTCGACCTGTTTTCACTAAAAGAAACTGAATTTTAGAAATCGCAAAAGTATACATTTTAAAGTTTTATTATTATTATTATTATTATTATTATTATTATTATTATTATTATTATTATTATTATTATTATTATTATTATTATTATTATTATTATTATTATTATTATTATTACTATTATTATTATTACTATTATTATTATTATTACTATTATTATTACTATTATTATTATTATTAGCCTGTTCATATCCCTTCGGAAGGCAAAGGTCTCTTACATTGTTAGGTTTTAAAGCATCCAGATAGCTTGCATTAAGGTATTACAACTAAAGTTTTTTGAAAGTGATATTTTCTTAGTGAAATCTGTCCTTTGACATTAAATATTTAAATAATTTTATTTAAAATTCTTTGAAAGTACAATTCATTTTCGCGTTATTGTGAGTGAAATAATGACAATTTTGAAAAAAATACCCTAAAAAATTCCATAAAAATAACTTAAAATGTTTTCTCTTGTATGGCTACTCGAATGAAACAAAGTAGAATATTACAGCACAGCTAAGATTTTCATGAAACCCACTAAAATTTTGTTAATTGCAAAAATCCATCATTATTTTGGATCCGTTGTGAGCATTGTTTTTATGCCGGCAGGCTGGTCTGGAAGATAGGGTGGTTTCTCGCGTAGCCTATGCGCCTACGTTCGAGTCCCAATCGGGGCAAAGAATTTTTGCGAATTGGAAACACTTCCAGGTCCAAGCACTGTTATATTATTACCTTATCATTATAAATGATACAAAAAAATATGTTCTTTCGTAACTCCACTAGTTATTCGTGGTCATCCCTCTCAACAAATCTGCACCAATGCACATTTCATGAAACGACAGCGTTTTCGAATCCTTTTGAATCTTGTTTCTTTTGCAAACTTTTTCCGTAGCCAAAACATCATGGGAATCGCTCAGTTAATTTCTCCCAACGGAGTAGAGAGAAAATTATGAAATGCTGCGTGATAAAACGGCGAATATTTGGCAGGAAAAACTCTGGTAACAAAAAAGTGGATTAATCCAGTTGCTAAATTTACAAAAGAATCCTCCAACACGTGGTGTTCCCTGTTTTGTGGGTCCTTGTTAGCGAAAAATCGAACTACGGAAAAACGTCTCTCTGTCCGCCCGTCAGTCCGTTGTCCGTCTGTCCGTTGACTGTCTGTCCGTTGTCTGTCCGTCGTCCGTCTGTCCGTTGTCCGTCTGTCCGTCGTCCGTCTGTCCGTTGCCCGTCTGTCCGTTGTCCGTCTGTCCGTTGTCCGTCTGTCTCTTGTCCGTCTGTCTCTTGTCCGTCTGTCCGTTGACCGTCAGTCCTTTGCCTGTCTGTCCGTCCGCCCGTCTGTCCGTCCCTCTGTCCATCCGTCTGTCCATCCGTCTGTCCGTCCATCTGTCCGTTCGTCCGTCCGTCCGTCCGTCCGTCCGTCCGTCCGTCCGTCTGTCTGTCCGTCTGTTTGTCCGTCAGTCCGTCCGTCAGTTGCCCGTCTGTCCGTTTCTCATCTGTCCGTTGCTCGTCTGTCCGTTGCCCGTCAGTCCGTTGCTCCGTCCGTCTCTCCGTCTGTGAACAACGCTAGTGGCTAAAGCGTTCAGCCGATTTTCTCCAAAATTAATATTCTCCAATCAACCTGACTGATTTCGCAACCTCTTGAGTTCCAAAACCGATATTGCAATTTAAAGGCAGTACTTTTAGTCACGCCCCTGGGACATTTTCCAAATTTTCAGAAAAATGTCTACATCGTTTTTTATTAAATTTTGTTGTTAGATAATGTGAAGGACGTTATGGGAATGGTGCAGATTTCACGTGCGTTGAAAACCCCTGATTTTTCGAACATAGCGAATGTTCAAACTTTTTTCTGGGTCTTACTAGAACTAAACTATTAAACTATTAAATTTTTTCCCTTAATGAAATATGTTCTTTAAAGATAGATTTTAAAATGAAGTGTATAATTTTTCAAAAGTTTGAGTACTTTTTCGTAATTTAGCTTGAAAATACGGGGAAGATAGTACGTGCTGATTTAGCTCCATTAGTATTTTAATGAGAGATCGGATACATCAGGAAGGTAGACGCAGGAGAGACCCAAATTGAGAAGAAATAAAAGAGGTCATCTTCGTCAACATATTATTCCATAAAATATGTCCACATAATATGTAGACGAAGATGACCACATTTATTTCTTCTCATAAGAACGTCAAGAACACCAAATCAGAATTCCCACGAGACCCAAATTACTTAAACGTTTGGGAATTTGCAACTTCATTGTGATTTTCAATGCCTTTCGACCATGAAACTTAAGGATGCAGCGGAGTGGTTTCAGAAATTGACTTCTTAGGACTATACGATATTGGTATATTACCGAGCATATTCACCATTTAAGTATGCGACACATTTGCATTCACTATTTCACTAGTTTCGGAAAATGAGTACCAATATCATCCTCTAATCATCATAGATTTCCTTGGTATAAATTTCCAACATTCTTTGGTACCTCCGCTCAATTGAATCTTGGTTCCAAAGCAATAAAATCTTCCCTTAAAATCTTTATTCAGATGTCAATACTTGCAAAAAGTATCCTTTCTTGACATGAGAAGGAACGACACACTTCCAGGCGACGATATTTTTCTTCAGTTAGGTCATGGAAACTTTACTTATTCAAGGTTTAAAACAAAAATGAAAATATCGTACATTAAATATCACTGCCACAACCATAATACTTGAGCAATAATCAGACTTTACAACTGCATGAAGTTCGTTAACGCCAATGGTACGTGTTCGTCTGGTTCATTTTTAAGTTTCAAGGATATAATTTTAAGTGAATAATGCTGAATGGACTTCGTTTTTTCTATCTTGTCAAAATTGTTTAGCTGATATTTTTTATTGTATTATGGTCAGATTTAAACTCTTCAAGAAAATGAAGGTGTATTTGACATGAATGTCTATGGATGCAATCACACGGCTCGCTAAGCTTAATTAATTCCACACTCACGTACAAGGACATATGCGACCTCGGTCGATTGCCACAAAGCATTTACGCTATTTCAAAATGTATGTTTCATGGGCAATGGGCTGATAGTATATCAATTTTAAACATTGTTTCAGTTTTTTCTCAGTCACTTGATATTTCAAATACTGACACATTTATTAAAGCTGACGTTTTTTTTAAATCTCTTAAATCGCAGAGCTTCATGTCGGGACAGATCGATCGGGCAGTTTTAATTGTGGGAAAACTCTTACGAATAGTTCGGGCACTAGTGTCCTTCGTATTAGAGAAAGTAATTTACTTCGTAAATGTGTGTGAAACAGAAACGATTCTTACGGTATCAGGGAAACACAAAACTAGTTTTTTTATTTAAAAAATGGCACTTTCTTCCTATTATTAATTAACTTTCACTTTACTATGTACATTACTCCGTATATACGTACGTATAAGAAAAAGTACCTGTTCGATGTGCAAAGCAATACATTTCTTTGATCTTTCACTGCAACACCTTTTTTGTTTTTTGGACCGCATGTTCTCCTCTTTAGGCCGTCGTCCCGGTTCTGTTCTTTGTTCACGAGCACCGGTGTTTGGCAGACTTTTCGCGGCAGCTGTATGTGACGCTTTTTCTTCGCAGGATCCTTCCTTTCATATTGCTCCCCCAGCCTCGCGCTCGACACCTCATCTTTCGTCCTTTCTCGTTCTCTTCTCTGCCTCGCCTCGCTTTCTCATTCTACGGCTTCTGAGCCATCTCTTCTTAAAGCTGCCTCGCCAATGCGGCATTTCTCACGTTGTTTTAAGTCACTAAAATACCTCGCGAAAAGTGATGAAGTTTCGTTACTAAAATGTGTTTAGGTATGTGGCGTGTTGACGACATTATTTTTCCTGTAGGAAAAATATTGCACGATGTAAATTGTCAAGTTGCGTGCGTTTGAAAGAACAAAAATTGTCATTGTAAGTAAATACCAAGCACAATGATTAATATGATAATGTTTTAAGGTAATTAGGAAAACATTTCACAGAGAAGTTAAGTTTTCTATCCCTTACAGTGCATTTACAATTTTGTACCAATTTCTTACAAGATTCCCGAAAACTTATGTCTTATATTAAACAAAATTAAAAATTTCTTAATTTTAAGATGAATAAATACTCTCAAACTTTTTAATACATTCACTGATAATGAATTCATTTTATGCCGGTAGGTCACAAAATAGTTATTTTTAGATCAAGAACGAAAAATGAATGATATTGGAAGAAGCGTTTACCAATTGAGACTGAGCAAAGTGGAACCGATGTTAGTAAATGACAGAGTCCAAAATCATTTATAATAGTTTCGACTCGAGGAGCATAATTATTTTTCGTATACTCACCTCCGAACTTTAAGATTGAATTTTTAGAGAGATCTCTTTTAAACCTTTCGTTTTAGTGGCATAAGTGCAGTTCTTTTGTATTATCATCTCTGAAGTTGTCTGTTACAATTTTTGAAGTATTGAAGTTTGTAACTGTTACAGTTTTTTCTAAACAGTGTGGGAGTTTAGAATAGTTTTGGTGATTCGTTTAATTGTGGAGTTCTATATTCATAAATTGTATTTGGGGAAGAAGTTCGTACTCAGAGCGCACTTCCTCAAAAATCAAAAGATCAATACAAGCGAGAGTGTGACCTATTTTACAATGGAAATATGAGATACATTTAACAGTTGTAAATGAAACAACTGTGCTGTGGTATCTTTATGATAATGTATTAACTTTCGTGAGCAACTTGCTTGAGATTACTATCTATATTTATACAATAATCCCACACAATGAAATCATCAATATTATAAAGAAAATTTTCAATGCTAAAATCAGTCCTAGTTATTAAAGGAAACGTATACCTACATTGCAAAGTAACACGAAATTAAATCATTTGCCTAAAACAGGACAGACAAATTTGAACATGAAACATCAAATATTTTTACAAGAGAAGAGAGATCAATGCGTTATGGGATCATTTTCCGATGACGTTTATGTATTAATAAAAGTAAGTAGTGTGATGTTTTTTTCCTTGGTGGTGGCTTCTGTTAGTAGTGTTGCAGGTGCATTCTGAAGAGAAGAATTTCACATCTACACAATAAAAGATGTAGGGGACCCAAGTTCTTCTCTAATTATTACGCTTCGAATTACTAAACCTACCGTTCAGAAAGATTTTACTGTGACCATAGAATGTGATGTTATTAACACTTTGCATATTTATGAGGTCAATGTGGCCAAATAATATACGTCACGAGAAGCTCTTTATATTATTTAGAACTAATAAGTGCTCCATTCAACTCCCTTTGGCATTCATACTTTTGGTAAAATGCCTAGTACAATTGCAGAGTTTCTTAAACTAGTACATATACGGAAAACGTAACTTAGAAATAATATTTAAAAATATATCTAATTGTGTCTTTGATATAAATGTTAATTAATGAGTTAAATACATTATGTATTCTAAGAATACTAAATATTATTTATTAATGTTTCGATATTGGTTTGTTTACAGTGACTTGAATTACGTTACCTTGACAATCGCCCGACAATAGTTAATTTTACTTTCTCACTTTACAAATAATCCGTAAGAAGAGAAAGTAATGTAACCGTGCACCGGAAAACGGCGAATTTTCGCCATAAAAACTCGTATTATAATAAGTGCGTGAAGTTGTTTTTTGCACGATCTCAATTGAGGGTTTTTTGGCGAGACTGATAGCTTGAGGCAAAAAGCCATCAATCGAGATCGAGTAAAACAAACTCACTTCACTCACGAAATATAAGCAACATTTGTCTATTATCATATATATATGCTTCCATTACGAATCATGATTTATTCAAAAGGAACTTCCGCGTTTGGTAACATTTGTATAACGGAAGGCCGTGGTTTCACGCCATAAGGTATATGTTGTTGTAAACATACGTTGTTGTTTCATACGTATAACTAGTATCTACTAGAATGTCCGTACGTATAACTATGTTATACGTATGTCATGGTTATAATAACTGAATTTAAAATGATTAAAAGCAATGCTGATAGGAGTTGTTCTAATGTGCAAACGCTCCAGTACAGGATCTAATTTAATACTCCAAATTCCTAAGGTATTTACGAAAAAACTTACAATCAGTTGAAGTACTGGAGTACATTAAAGAGAGTTGCTACGAGTTTCATAATATATTGTGTTAACTGTTAATTACAAGTTAATAGTTATTGGGGAGTTTAATAATAGTGACATTAAAGTTGTTTTGCCATTAATATGTGCTTTATTTTCCTACTCCTCTTGTAACCGACCTATAATGCGTTTGTCTTTTTCGCATTTTGATGTCACCATGAAAAGAAAAGAGTTTTACCCGTGGTGATGACAACTTTTTCAGATGTGTTAACAAAAGACTAACGTCAAGAATGCGTAGCAGTCCGTAGAAATCCACATTTTCATACAATAGTGGAAATATGTATTATTCAGACAGCCACTAGTTAAAGAACTTTCTTTAACTATGTGCTCAAATGTTAAGAACAAAAATGAGAATGCAACAAAGAAAAAAGTCTTTCGTCTGATCAGCTACATCTGATCTGAATGTAACATGTTACCCAATACAGTGATTTATATGCTTGAATTCAAATAAACGAATACACTATATTATTATTATTATTATTATTATTATTATTATTATTATTATTATTATTATTATTATTATTATTATTATTATTAAACTTAATCAGTATGGTCTTGGGTATGATTAAATTATTACCACATATATTAATGATATGTATTATGATTATATTTATGTAAAATTAGGTTTCCTTTTTAACCAGTTTTTTTTTTCAAAACAAATAAATTTTAGATTATTCGAGATTTCTTGTATTCGTACCCGGTGTTGAGGTTGCACAGGACAACAATTGATATCAATCTAGGACCTCTGACCAGGATGTTCTGAGGTTCGACTTCCGACTTTGGAAGGATTTTCAACACTAGCTACACAGTACTCCAGCTACTAGAATTCATCCGCTATCTGGAGAAGAATTCTAGCGGCCGGCTGCTCTGATCGGTAGTTTCCCGGGATTTCTCCGATCAACACCAAGCGAATGCCGGAGCAGTACCCTAACAAACGAGCCGCGCAACCTTTTCCCTCCTTGTTCTATTCTTACCCTTACTTACACACACATGTCCTACACTACCGCTCATGTCGGAGACCAGCTGGGAGTATAGAGCTTGTCCCGGTTGTGGCGGTACCCCGCTGGTGGGAGGTAACTGTTTAGAGGGGGAGGGGACCCAAACTGATGTGTAGGCCGGAGCCGGATCTCGGAATCCAGTGGGGGAAGATCACCGCCACGGCCCACCATAAATCGTGGACTACACTTACTGAACGAATGACCTTAGCCGTTGACTTGTCGGGCAATCAATCAATCAATCAATTGCTTATTTATTCAATTGAAGACGCACTAAGTGGCAGTGGCAGCCTCCCTTTCTTTACGCTTTCGTGTCATGTATGACTTCAATAAATTATCATCTTCCCAGTTCGTCACGGCGGCGTTTTGGGCGCGCCCATTCCGTGTCTCCTGCAACATTTATTTCTATTCGCTTTCTCCGCGTGGCCTACCCGGAGGTCATTATTTTCCGCCCCCGACACCCGGTCACTTCCGTCATCGATCCGCTCCACTGGGCCCCTGTGTGCACTGCTATTGCGACTCTAGGAATAAAAGCCGTCACTAAGGTACCTAGTTCGACCAATGTCAAAGACACTTTACTTCGTCATTCATAATTAACTTTGAAAATGGCTCCAATATCTTTACAATGAGCTATTCCATATGTTTTCTAATTTGGATTTTCGTTCGACAGTATACGCCGGAAATGAACTACTTACAGTCAAATTAAATAAGTTTTAGCAAGTAAAACGAAGCACACCAGATTGCACAGGAATTTACCGACATTCATGTTTTTACTTTCTCGTATACGAACGTATGTAAAGAGTAAAATACTTAATTTAGAGAAAGTAATGTAGAGCTGCGAAAAATCTACCTGGAAATTTCAACGAAAATACCCATTTTTTACGGAAATACACTACATTTTGTACCCAAGTGATAAATACACTGGTTATCACGACATGAACCCGATTTTGATGTATTATTTTAAAAATCATTAACAAAAATGAGATAAGTATAATATTTATTGAAACCTCTCACGTCGTTAATTTGTAAATATGGTCGTTTCCTATACATTATTAAATTTGCGTTTTCAAGGGCTTCAAATGGTTCCTTAAAAATTTTCCCGAAATTTAAAACTTTTGCAAAAATCAGGTAAAAATTGCACATTTTCTCAAACATTTAAACGATTTTTTTTTTCAAAAACGAAAAAGAACATTTGTTTATGGGACCAGATTTTACTCTTCCATAATGTTCTTAAAGTCTTATTTCAATTCTATGAGGATAATTAAATAATAAAATATTTATAATTAAATGCAGAATATAAACAATTAAATATAATATTAAAAATATACTTTTAGTGCCGTTACAAAGTAGCTGGGAAGAGGGTGGGTCTGTAATGAAACTAAGGGTTCCATTCCAACAGCACGATCTTTGTGGCACTTCTGCAATTTTCGAAAATTCAGAAAGTTCAACAGAAATGACATCTGTGTTATTCTTCTAAACTTCCCTTGTTCTATCTGCAGAAAAAAATTGGAGCAGTTGTTAACAAAATATTTTGTTCATAATCAAGCAGAAATTACCGAAAACTACTCGTTTTTTTCAGTCTGATATTTAGAACAAATTTTATTTATACAAAAACCGTTATCTCAAATTTGTAGTTTTGCAATGTTAACTCTCTGTTTCGACGGAAATGGTTCCAGGAACCTGAGTTCGCCGGTAGTTGATCTAGCGCGATTTTTTTAAGAGTTCTATGATTCTTACCAAAAGAAAATTTTAAAAAAATGAAGACATTGTTGAGGACATACAGTCGACTCCGGTTGTAGCGAACTCGGATATAGGGAACTCTCGGTTTTAGTGAACATAAGTCACTGGTCTCGTTCCACTTATATTATAAATAAGCACAAGAAGATTCGGTTATAGCGAACTCTGAACTTCAGCTATGGTGAACGTAAGAAATTCAACATCCTGGAAATAAACCCCCTCGTGGGGAAAAATATGTCGTCTCAGTGTCACAAATTCCAAAGGAGGGCCCGGAATTCGGACCTTACTTATGACCCTGTGCCACTCAGTTTCACTGCGGACGAGTAGGACGGCCTTCGGAGATTGGGACGGTGTTCCAACAGCGCAAGAGGCGAACACCGTCCCAATCTCCGAAGGGATATCGGAATACTGTCTCACACAGCGATACTTAGAGATAGTGGACAATGCAGAATCAAGTATGGAAAGAGCACGAACTTCGGAAAAGAATCTAGACGAATTACTAAAGAAAAATGTACGAAGCAAATAATTGAAAATATTTTTTTAAATATGAAATGAAGATATTGAAATTTTCAGCTCATGCTGTTAATGCATTTTTCTGTATCTCTATATTAATAAAATCAGAAATTGAGGAGAAATACTATTTAATTTTTACATCATCGGATGTAGTAAATTTCTGATAAAGTGAACCAAAAATGTTTGTCCTCAGTAGTTCACTATAAGCGGAGTCGACTGTAATTGTTTACAAAAGTTCGTATTAAAAATTTAGAAAATAATTGTTTACACAAAATCACCCGAAAATTATTCATATTTTCGAAAAAATGTACATGATCTTATTTCAAGATCTGTCTTAAAAGAACATATTTCATTACGGAAACTAATTGTCCTACAACAAGATATACTTTCTCGTAATGTTTCTAAATTTGCCATATTCGAAATTTAAGACAGTTCAACGATCATGAGACCTCTGCCATGCCTTTCAATGTTTCTTGTGCTATCTGTGGAAAAAATGGAAGAAAATCTTTGGCGAGGATTTTCAGAAATATTTTTTTAATTGCATTTATTTCATGCACAAACTACGCCACAACTACTCGTTTGATATTTTTCTTAAAGTTGATTTTTACTTCTCGCTACGGAGTAGAGAGAAAGTTATGTAATGCGAAAAGGGCGAATGTTTCATAGAAAAATTCTTATTTTAGGACCCTGATAACGAAAAATGTACCAGTTGCTAAATTAAGGGGGAAAATCCTTCACATGGTGTAGCCACAATCCATGGTTTGTGGGTCCTTCATACTGAAAAATCAAATGACGGCAAAACGTCTGTCAAAATTTTCAGCTGATTTTCTCCAAAATTGATATTCCCCAATCGATCTGGCCTTAGATTTGATCGCCTTTGATCACCTTAGATCGCCATAGATTTGATTCACGGCGAAGTAAATTAACCTTGTACGACGGTAATGCATTCAATTGCATTCGATTTAGAAATTGTGTAAATATTTGATTAGTGTTCCTCATTTTATTGTGTGTAAAATTATTAACGAGGAAAATTATGAATGTAAAATAGCGATAAGATCCCAGATAACGTGTAATGGTAATCCATCCCAGGAGTGTGGGAAAGTTCAATTTCACTTAATTTAATAATCTAGCAAAAATCCGTGCACGGGTGCTAGGAGATAATTAGTCACAATATACCGAGCAAATCATTAAGTAAAGATTTTTTTGTGTTGTAAATTCTTTTGATTTGATTTTCAACTTGAGTGTGAAGTGTAAAGAGTCTCTTGGGCCATATTTCAGAATATATCATTGTTTTATCTAATTTTGTGTCTGGGTGTGCTACTTTCTCATACCCGAAAGATCCTGCCCCTGCTGAGATTTTTCAAAGCTCGAAAGAGCATTCTACAAGGCGTCCCCCGAAGTGGGGGCGTTAGAATATATATATATATATATATATATATATATATATATATATATATATATATAATATGTGTGTGTGTGTGTATATTTATATCTGGATATATATTTGTCCCTTAAAGATAGATTTTGAAATAAGGTCTTGTACAATTTATTTTTTATTTTATTTATTTTTACGTCAAATAACAGTTAAAACTGTGTATAACGTGCTATGGGGAGAAGTGAATTCTGTGCAAGTTTTCAAAATTCTGTGATCCCTACACTAACTAATATACTATTTGAATTTTGAATTTTAAAAAACACTCTCATGAAATAAAATATAATTTCAAAGGTAAATCAGCAATAAATTTGTGCTCTTATCCAGCATGTCCTTCGTCAAGAAATAATACTTCCTGCCGCGACAACATGGAAACGATAATTTGAATAACTATATTTCCCCCCAAATTCTAGAAGTCGTGCACAGATAATGAAGTTACATTTATGCCCAGAAGCAAAACAAGGGGCCATCTCAGCATTTGCTCAATGGATCGAGGAGACTGGATGAAAAACTTGATCGAGATGGGGGTCATTGACCCGGAGGCTGTAGTACAATACTTGTTACAGGTTGTTTATACACATTTATACAGTCCAAATGGTAAATAATGTATTATGTATCATTGTTAAAATTAATGTTACTTTTTTTGTGATGCTCAGTATAGTCTCTAATGGTATAGAAACAGTTATGCAACAGAAACGATTTCACTTGGGATTTAAACTTTTCTATCGAATTTAATAGTTGGTGTGTGACTTCCGAGCGCCGCGCTGAGTGCATTGGTCCAAGGCTGAGAATTGTGAGGGCTACGCCCCATACATCGCACAAACGTGTAGTGTTAAAGAGGATCGTGAATTTTGCTATGTATTTGCGAATATTTCGAGGCAGAAAAGATGAACGGCGGTATATTATTACCTCTCAACAATGTTGTGTAGAGTTGCGGCTGCACTGCCAATACGTCCAGTAGAGAAGAAAGACATCCGGAACTGACGCATCAAGTAATCAACGCGGTTTGGGAGGCGATAAGGTTCGCTTGTGACAGAGGTAATGAACATGATATCAAGACGGGTCATCGCCTCTCGATAAGTGTTAATGTTTTGAGATTTAATTTATCTGTGGTGTAGGTGATGCCATGTGAGTAGCAATGCGTGGCAGCAGCGCATCGAACTGTCAGAGTCGCTTATACACTGCCGGTACTGTAGTTACTTCGGAGCTAACATACAGAGTAATACAGAGTAATACATACGTAATACAGTGATTGTTATGTAATCCTGTGAAATATTAATTTAAAGATTTTAATGAAAAAACGATTTGGGCCCCCCTATTATCGAAAAAGTGTTGTGATTTCTTTCTTTTTCTTTCTTTCTTTCTTTTTCTTTCTTTTTCTTTCTTTTTCTTTCTTTTTCTTTCTTTTTCTTTCTTTTTCTTTCTTTTTCTTTCTTTTTCTTTCTTTTTCTTTCTTTTTCTTTCTTTTTCTTTCTTTTTCTTTCTTTTTCTTTCTTTTTCTTTCTTTTTCTTTCTTTTTCTTTCTTTTTCTTTCTTTTTCTTTCTTTTTCTTTCTATCTTTTTCTTTCTTTTTTTTAATTTTGTATAAACATTTCTAGTTATATTTAAATGATGAAAGACAATTGTCCTATAACGTTTTTAGTATGCATTCATGAGGTAATATATTGGATGTCCTTGAGTTTTGGTTCTTTATACACTTTTACTTTAAAAAGTTCTTTTTTTTTTGCTGAATAGGGTGTAATTTTTCAACAATTGAAAGCTTACTTTGATACAATCAAGGCAAGCTTATTTTAAATTGTCTTTGCTTGTCTGCATAATGTTTTGTAAATACTACATCGGTTGGGATTTATTGAGATTTGTTTTATTTTGTAGAATTAAGATATAATCATTGTTTCTGGCTGTCGAAGTAATTGCCGATACGCACTACAGGCGTATCATCCGAATTAGTTTGGAATTTGATTGGACTGAGGTGTTCGTAGGACATTAAAATATTATGTAACCGTTCTTAATGATGCGACAAAGTCTGTATACTATTATAGCACCACTAGTTTTTATTATTATTTTTTAATTCACAGATATAATTTGTTTGATATATCTGCAATGTCATTAATTCTTTAAGTACAGTGATCCCCAAATAGGAAGAAAAGAATGTGTTTTTGATAAAAAACAATTAGTACTACACATTAAGTACTAAATACTTACGTAATAAAGAGAAAGTATTGTAGACATCCGAAATATGGAATGTTTCGTCAGAAAAAGTCGTATTGTGTGATCCTGATATCCACGAGTCATGTCATCGAGTCACATAAATTACACTCCTCTAACACGTCAGAGATATGTACTCAGAATCCGTTTTCCGAGTCCTTCATAGCGAAAAACTAGTTTACAGCAAAACGTCCGTCCGTGCACCTGCCCGTCCGCCAGTCTGCACGCCCGCCAGTCTGCACGCCCGCCAGTCTGCACGCCCGCCAGTCAGTCATTCTGTCCGTTCGTCCATCCATCTATATACAATTGGCGAAGGTCCTATTTTCGTTGAATATTCGAAAATTTGTAAAGTTTCAAATACTGCGAGAAAGTATGTTTTGTAGCACTATGGACTCATACTAGTTTTTCTTCGGAGCAGGAAGGAAAATGTGAGTAGTCTTGCGAGGAACATTCCCGAGGATGTCATATCGGCTCTGAAAATAGTTAGTCTCTGCATCTCTTTGTAACCGTGGTGGTCCTCTTTAATGTTAACCCCAATTTTGAAACTCGCGGCCTTTTGGACTGCAAAAATGAAAACATGTTTTGAAGGTTAACACGTTAAATAAGGCCGCAAAATTCAATTACGTGATTTGCTGGTGGGCTGTTCACCTGACTGGGGTATATTTGAACTCTCACTTATAGCACCGAGTGCAATGTAGCAAATTCATCGCGTTAGAGTACATATTACATTTATCACCACTTTTTGATAATCTGACGAGTAATTATTTATAATAATTCCGCCGATGAGAGCTAGTGGCGTGTTCACAATGTCATCATTACTTTTTTCTACATTTTTGCGTTGGATCTGCAGTCTCATATACCAAAAATATCCACTGTGTTGTTTTGTATAGTCACCACCGTTGTGTTGATAAATGCGCTCCACTTTGATGCGCTTTCACGCCCAAAATACCAAAAGAGCTCATGTCAACAAAATAATGATTACAGGGCGCGTTTATTGCTCTTTATTCAGAATTGCTTCATTCACTCCCTTTGGTGCCTTATTGCCACTGAACAGAATGAAATACTTGTCACTACTCCATTGTTACTGCCGGCTGTCAGTAAGGGATCGACAGGTAGATTCACCCATCCTTAAATCAGAACATTATTATGTGTTCAATATAGAGACAACTGAACTTTTGTCATTTCAATTTTTCGTAGATAAGATTTCGCAACCGAAACCTGTCTTATGTGGTCAGCAATGCTTTCGGGAAAAATTGACTCTTAACAGAGGTGACCGCGTAATTAAGGTAATGTAGTTACTGGAAGCGTAAATCAAATCTCATTGTCATAAAATCTATGAAATGACGTATGTGCTTTTTAACATTTGTGTTGCCATATATGACAAAAATCAAATTTAAACAAGGTATTTAGGATTATTTGCTTCCTCTCGGTTAAGATTAAAACACACCTTTGACTAATCCCTTATTCTCTTAGTCGAGAAACTCGCTTTCCGTTCTCACCAAATCGAACTAGCAAACGAAACATAAAGATGGAATCCACTTCCTGTGGAAAATTTACAGCAGGGCCATCGGACAATGAAGTTAGCGAATAACCTTCAGATCGGAATCACGCACGGGGCGTGTTCTGCGAGTCTTTAACAGATACTTATAGAGAAGCAGCGGAGTTAGCAAATCATAGTTGATAGGAAATTGGTAATGCCAACGCGTTGTTATTTCATTAAGACATATTTAATAAAATAATATTTGTTATCTATGAAATTAGTCTACATCACAGAAATTAATCTCACCGTGACATGAACGACTCTGGATGTCACCTTGTGAAGTAACCTGACAATGAGTCCCGTTGCAGGAAGATATTAAACGAATAGAAGTCTCTACCATTTTACGTTTCTTATTATAGGTCCCTTATTATAAAACAGTTAAAAATTGCTGGAGGTCACCGCTTAATAAAGAATAGTCTAGGAATGACAGACCGCTGGTTGCTATACTGGGTGGCCACTGAAATGAGAGAATATTTAAGCTGTCTAATGGAAAAATGAATTGGTTCCTAAAAAAAAGCCGTTGATGAAGGAGGCACATTGATAGAAGTAGGTGGTCGTTTGAGAGTATGATTTGTGAATCTGGACATCACACGAGGTAATACTGGCCATCACCTGGATCATGATTGAGCTAATTAGATTCTAAATTTAAAATTCATTGTTTGGAAATTAGAATTTGAACATTCTCGTCCACATCACGTTCTACTGAATTCATCAAATGTTGCTTGATTTGTGAATCTGGACATTACTTTACACGAGGTAATACTGACCATCACCTGAATCATCATTGAGCTAATTAGATTCTAAATTTAAAATTCATTGTTTGGAAGTTTAAATTCACACTGCGTTAAATGATTTGTGAGATTAAAAATTACTTTATATGAGGTTTTACTAGCCGTTACATGATTCATGATTAATTAGGTTAAATTGCAAATTTGACGATAATTGTTTGGGAATTTAAATTCACACTGTGTTAAATGATTTGTGACTTATTTGTTTGATTTTCCCATGGACATTTTGTTATTTTTTTTACTTGTTTCCATGCTCAATGAGCAACTAGAAATGTATTGAGTTCAATCATCCAAAGTAAATACATGACAAACACCAGACCTCGCTTATTTACATTTTTCCATGTATTGTAAATTCCCTAAAACGGAGGGATTTTTCTTTTCTTTTCTTTTTTTAATCAACGCTCACCACAGTGGGAACAAAGGCACGGCGTTGTTTCGAAAAATATTCAGGTCCCCCTTTTTTTTCTGAAGTGGGCATACGGAGTGAGGGAGTACGGACACCATATATATGAAATCATTAGAAAGAATGCTTGGTTCCTAAAAGAAGTAACTAAAATTGTAGTGAACATTCCTTTCCTGCAGAAAATGTGAAGGAGACCTGGAGGATAAACAGAAGGACGCTTAGAAATGATGTTGTACCACTACATCCAACTTTCCTTAATTCATTAATACACTTATTAACAATTTCAAATAGGTGTGTATCTTCGTAATTAAGCTAATCGTTTCTTATAAATTGGATGTGTTTTGGAAACGTATTTTCATTGAAGTAGCGATTTTCCTTTCGCCCTTCCTGCTAACTAAATGGGGAACTTCACAAGTCGGTCCATCAGACAAACGCGGTCATTTACTTGAGCACAGTAACAACTACTTTCTTTGATACTAATTTCACCGAAAGATTTTTTTTTATTTAAATCTGTAAATTTACAATCTGTTCAAAACAAGAACAATAAGTAAATATGATGTTAGAAAATATAACTTGCATGGAAAGGTCACCCACTGGTGATCTTCCTTTATCATATTACACATTACAGTATTATCACTATTGTCATTTTAAAATCTATTTGGCAAATCCAATGGTTTGAACTTTTTCAGTCTTTTGACTTCTAAACTATTGTCCAGTAAGTTTATGGCTAGTACATTTTTATGGTTTTCTAGTTTGCTGACATATTTATGGCTAAAATTTCTAATTTCTTGTTGTACTGTTGGCATGTTAAAATCACTATGTAGCACATCGTTTCGGACGTACCAGGGAGCACTAGCAATGTCTCTCAGAACCTTGGATTGAAATCTCTGTATGGTTTGAATATTTGACCTGCAGGTAGAGCCCCAGAGCTGTATGCAGTATGTCCAGATTGGTTTCAAGAATAACTTGTATATTAAAAGTTTATTGTCTGTAGCCAGCACAGATTTTCTTCCTAGCAACCAGTATAGTTGTTTGTATTTTATTTGTAGTTCCTTGCGTTTGTGTAGAATATGTGCTTTCCATGTGAGTTTTCTGTCTAGGTGTACGCCTAGGTATTTGACAGTGGTTTCTTGCGGTAGATCATGATGATTTAGTTGTACAGGAGGACAAGTTCTCTTATTCATAGTGAAAGTGATTTGTTTCGATTTCATTTCATTTACTTTTATTCGCCAAGTATTGAACCATAGTTGTAGTTTGTCCAGATGAGCTTGCAGTAGTAATGATGCTTCTTCTGGTTCGTTGTCAGTTGCCATTATGGAAGTGTCATCGGCGAATGTAGCCGTTACAGTGTTCTCAGTGATAGGTAGATCATATGTGTATAGTACATACAGAACTGGACCCAATACACTTCCTTGAGGGACGCCGGATTTTATTGGGTAGTGATGGGAATATTCATTCTTATGTTTCACTTCAAACGATCGATTGCTTAGATAAGACTTTAGGAGGACATAATAGGGATACTCAAGCATGTTCTTCAGCTTGTATAGCAATCCTTCATGCCACACCTTCATGCTTGGAGATTCGACTGCTGTTCGCACGGCGCTACGCCCTGCTGGCCACGTTGCGAAGTAGTTTGAAAGTGTTACTCGCAAACACATGGTTGTTTCTCTCTATCGAAGTTCGCGGATTTTTCTTGGTTCGCCACTTTTAAAATGCACACATTAGGTCCCAATTTATACCAAGAGAGCTTATATTTATTGTATTGAGGTTAGGCGTCAGATTTTAATTAATTTCGGCGCTTATGTGTTAACAAAGATTCTTTGACCGTTAGGTCCGATGCCGATCGATACCGAGCGCGACATTGGATGAACCCCAATATGTTGCTATGGGGTCTTACCCGCACGAGTGCAAACATAGATTTCAAAGTGTCTTTTTAATTTTTTAAGTACTGGATACCAAATAGCGAGTGATATTTATTTCTCAATATACATATACTTAAACACCACATTAGACAACGCTTAGAATCAAATTTTGAAGTGACTTTTAGACGAACTCTGTTTCCTGGCGAGCCCTATTACTTATAATAATAATAATAATAATAATAATAATAATAATAATAATAATAATAATAATAATAATAATAATTGTAATAATAATAATAATAATAATAATAATAATAATAAATGGCGTAATAATAATGCCACTAATAAACGAATGAAAAGTTCCATGAAAAGTTGCTAGCGTGTTTTCGAGGAGAAGGACTATTAGAATATTGACAAAGGGGGTCTTTGGAATGATCATATGTATAGTTTTGAATTTCAAAAAATGAAAGATATCAATCGCAATTTAAAAGATCATAACATATTTCCACAATTTCCTCTTATTAAGTTTTTTCGTGCGAGGTAAAAATGCGAGGAGTGTAAAAATTGGCCCTGAAATGAAAACACGCAGCTTACCCGAATATTGCGTTCGGTCTGAATCCCTGTAAACTAGTAATCTGTAAGCTGATTCTTGCACTTGAGTTTGAGGTTTGTAAGGAGCTGCTGTCATCGGCCTGGGTGAACGCTCGCGGCCTCCACTTCTAGATTGTGTCTGCTTAACGATTCATGGTGACCGAATGAAAGTTCCTATTTTTTGTTCATTATTCATGTTCTAATTGTCAAAAGCACCTACAAATTTTACTCTATCTGTTTTTTATCATGTGCTATCTGGTGGCAAAGCCACATAAAAATTCTAGAGTCCAACATCATGAGTTTTGCGTTTTAGAGAAATCTTACTTGAACAGCGCCTGCGCAGACCTCTATGCAGGGGTGTAAAATGTGTTGCATACATCAAGGAGTCAATAAGGTAGGAGACTTCTGTAGAACGACATATTGCAATTTGAGATGCAATGGATACGTCGATGCATCAAAGCATCGATGCTTTTATGTAAACATCGATGTTTGAAACATCAATATATTAAACTCGATGTTTTTAACATCGCTGTGTTTAACATTGTGTGCTCGATGTTTTACGTTTTCGATCGTGAATGAAAAATTTAAAAACATCAATGGTTTTTGGTGGATGTATTATCAACACAGACGATTTAATTTTGAACATCGATGTATTGTTGTCGATGTCGCATCACTAGTTGCAATGTGTGCCATATTCATTTCTGGACGGAGGTTGGGGAGGAGGCTTAAGCCTCTTTGTCCTCTCCTCTTCCAGGCAGGTGATCATAGCTGTGAATTGCCCCTCCTCTCCGCAGTATTACGATACTAATGTGTTTACGATGACAGTAATGATGAGAGATTAATGGTTATGGATAGTCCAATGGTTCAGATACAATACTGGTGTATAAAAGCCACAACTTTAATAGAATTACTCATGCTTCACATGAAACTAGATTCCGCATCCTTCGCCTCCACGTATATGGACGCTACTCCAAACACTGCGTAAACTCCCTGCCTTACTGAGACCACTACGACAAAACATCGTGTTTCAGTATTGACGTCACGGCGTACGTGACAATGCATTACATATGTCACTCTACCTTTTCCTTTTTTTAACTACTGAAAATGCTCTTCGCACCGGAAGTTTTCCTTAGCTAATGAAATGTTATTGGATGAGGTTATGAAATGCACATTGTAATGAACACTGAACCTGCTGATGGTGACTTCACTCTACCAGAAAGTCTGCATACATGTATATTGCATTTCTGAAACCATTGGCCCAGAAGCTGATTTACAATAATGTTTTTATAGATAAAATTTAAAACATTAGTAGTTTTGTAAATAGTCAAGGAATTGAAATTTCAAAATTCCCTACATCACGATGTAGCCAGAATGCTTTTGTGGATCCTTGGTAAAGAAAAACCAACTGGCGGCAAAACGTCCGTCTATCTCCGTCTGTCCGATTGTGAACACTACTGGCGTCTAAACCACGCGTGGGATTTTCCAAAATGAAGATACCTCTGTCGATCTGACTCGAGTCAAAGCTTTGAGATTTTGTAAAGCATTCAATAAATTTGGAGATATTTTTCATGAAGCCCTGCAACATTTTCAAAATTTTCTCAAAAACGACTCCAATTTTTTTTAATCCAAGTTTCTTGTAAGAATAGAGTAAAATACACTTTTAAAGGTGGCACAGGTCCGATTTTCAAGGCTAATTCTGAATTTTCAAAAATTACAATACTTGGAATTTTTTCGGGACCTTCCTAAACTAGAAAATTGAAGACAGAAGTTTTTCCTCCAAAGAAATTTGTTGTCAGTAAATGCTATTTTTCTTTAAGCTAATGTTTACTTTTTTAAACTTTTAGTAGTTTCCGCGCAATATTGTGTGCAATATCTGCAATTTAAAAAAAACGAAACAAGATTTTCTCGAAAACGTCCCTGAATTTTTTCTTTAGACTTTTGGTAAGGATAGTGCCAAATGTACCCTATTTGATGGTGTAAACGCTATATTGCTCTATTCTTTTGTATTTTTGAAAAATTACAAAAAATGTGTTTGTTTACTTTCTTCTCACGACGTTAATATTTACATTAGTGGCGATTTGTTATCATTATTGTATTTATGAGCACATGCGTTTTAAATGATGTCATATTAATTTTCTGGAAAACAACTGTTTTCTGTGAAAATGAGCTCATAATTCCGCATTTTCAGAAATTCTTGAATGCTTTTTTCTAAGAAATGGTTCAATTTTTTTTCAAACTCTTCCAACGGATTATGCTAATTGTACTGTTTAAGATGATATAAAATTAATTTTGTTGTATTCTTTGGGTTTTTCAAACATTACACAAATGTAATCTTTTTGAAATATTTGTCATGCTTTTAATACCCACATTTCCAGCAATTTTTTTAAATTTTTGCAATTGTGAGTAATAGCACTTTAAATAACTACCAAAACATTTTTCGAAAACTCAATTATTTTCTGTGAAAAACATATTCAAATTTCGCATTGACAGTAACGCTTAAACACCATTTTCATAAAAATGGGCCCATATTTTTCAACGAAAATTTCCATACAGGACGATATTTTACTCTTTTATTGTATTCTTAAAGAAATTATTCGTGTCCGTCATTAGGAAACCGACAAATTGAGAAATGAGAAAAAAAGGAAATTTGAGCGGCGTTAGATGGCACCTGGCAGAAGGATGATGCACGACCTAAAAACTAAACCTGGCCAAATAAATTAGGAAACTAACTAGTAGGCTTGAATGTACTGTAATTCTTCAATGTTGAATGTACTGTAATTCAAAAATTAATTTTGATTTATGTGAAATAAGTCATTTCTCCTCTGTTAAAAACAAAGAAGAGCGAAATTAACGAAAGAAGAATATGTGAAACTAGTGGTTCTACAACCGCGCATACTTTCTTGCTTGTTTTTTGTTTTGTTTTTGTTTTGTTGTTTTGCATTTTTCGAAAAATCAGAGAGTTAAACCAAAATGATCCCTGAGGTAGCTCAGGGCATCAACTGATCTCTCTACAGTGCCGCTGATCGGGATATTCTAGGATTTGAGTTACCACGGTGGCAGGATTTTCGAAACTAGCTAGACAGCTAGGCCTAATTCAGCCGCTGGAGGAAAATTTTAGCGGTCGGCAGATCTGATTGAAAGTTTTTCCTGGTGTCTTCGATTAACACCAGTCGAATGCCGGAGCACTACCCTAACAAACGGGCCGTGGACTGCGCGCTATCTTTCCTTCCTCTTCCTTGTCTTATCCTCACCCCTCACACTTACATGTACTAGTAGACTACCACATATGTAGGGAGGTCAGTCGGGAGTTTAGAGTTTGTCCCGGGTGGGATACGTAAGCGCTAGAGCTCTTCATCCAACGGGGGAAACACTTCTAACACCCATGATATAGCGTGCGTTACGCTAACGGTACTAATGACCTTAGCAGTTTACGAGTCCGGAAAAACGAAATAATCAAACAACGAAAATGTGACCTGCATATTAATTTTATGCGTCCACTGTTCTACCCGTGGAAAATATGCAAACAACATCAGCACATACATTCATATTTCTACCTCTGCAATCGTTGAAAATTCAGAGCTCGACGAAAGTGAGATCTACGCCATCCCTTTAAACGTCCATTGTTCTTTTCATGGAAAAAATTAGAGAAACTAGTGGTAGTAAAACAGCACGTACATTCTTGCCTGTATTTTCACCCCAAATTACGCTAAAATACTCAAATTTACGAAAAATTGTACATGAGCTTATCTCAAAATATATCTTTACGGAACATATTTCATTAAGGAGAAAATCTCCATCTTTAATATTTCAGTTGTAGAAAGACGCCTCAAAAAAAACTTTTTTTTTGAGTCTTTCTACAACTGAAATATTAAAGATAGAATTTTTTCTTTAATGAAATTTGTTCCTTAAAGATATATTTTGAGGTAAGGTCATGTATAATTTTTCGAACATTTGAGTTTTATTTCGCGTAATTTTGCATGATATAAAGGGAATTTGTAATTTATTTAATCAATTTTCTCTCCAACACGGCACCAACAATATTTTGATTAAATTTTGACCTCGGATAGCGTATAGGACGCTTAAGAGAATGATATGAATCTGGTGGTCGTTGAACATTATTTTTGAAACTTGCAAAAATTCAATTTTTTCGGCTTTCTCCTACAACTACAATTATGCAGATAACCATTTTTTCATAATTAAATGTGCTCATCAAAAACAGATCTTCAAAAATATCTTGTTCAATTTTTCGAAAATATTGGAATTTTTGCGAAATTTTATTTCAAATATAGATAATTTTTATTTTCTTTAAACCAATTTTTCTTCAAAACGACACACAATTTTTGGATTAAATTTAGACCTTAGATGGCGTAAAGGACTCTTAAGAGATTGTTGTTGCAGGTGTCGTGTGCATTGAAATCTCTGATTTTTTCAAAATTTGAAATATTTATCATTTTTTCACCATCTTCCTACAACAACAATTGTGATGATACGATTTTTTTTACTGAAATATGTCTATTAAAAATCACCATTAAATAAAGTCATGTTGAATATTTCGAAAATATTAGAATTTTTTGGGTAATTTTGCGTCAAACGTGGTCGCCCGCTACGAATTTCCATTGCTTCGTGAACGTAATTTGAGAACTATTTGGAGGTAGTTGGATGCTCCGTCAAGTTAGAATTTGTATATTATATCATATTTCTTTTATTTTCGTTTCGTTTCCAGGGCCTAACAATAGGAGATTTTCTGTCGAAATGTCGCATTTTTCCGGGATTATAATACTTTCTCTTCTTACAAAGTAAGGCGAGAAACTATGAATGAATGAACGTCTTTTCAGAATACTGTAATCGACTAATATTAGCAAAATGAGATGGAGCAATCCTCAAAGTACATCTGTTATCTCAAAGATGGTGCTAGAGTGGCTCTGTGGGGTAGAGATGAAACAATATGATTAAGGTACTTTCTTCTCAGAACATAGTTTAAGAGAAATGTGTGTTTTTCACGTAATTTTTAGTGTTGACCACAAAAAGATAAACGCATAGGAAAACAGGCAGGCAGACTGACTGACGTTTTGCCGTCAATCGATTTCGTAGTATCAAGGATCCACAAAATATGGATTCTGACTACCAACGTGAAAGAGGAATTAATTTACAAGGAATATGATCACGTTTTATCCAGTTTCTAGTTACCAGATCCCCGCAGTAAGAGCCTTCTGTCCAAAATCGCTGATTTCCGGCGAACGATTACAATACTTTCTCTTCTTACGAAATAAGACGAGAAAGTAAAAATTGGCACAGCCGAGATATAAACTGACTTTTTCACTCATGTCTGTGCGTGTCGTAAGTAACCAATGCTAAGCAAGAATATATTCAAATTAAATCTATCCCAGATGTCTATCGCCTTGTGATTATCACATTGTTTACCTTTTGGACTCCGCTGTAATCACTTTGTTTACCTTTTTAAGATAAAGATAGCATTTTTTTAGATTCGTAAGAGCTTTTGAGCATCAATATACTCGTAATATTAAAATGTGTCGTTTTGGTAATGTTTCTCTGCACTCTGAAATAGAATCTATTCTTAAAAATTTAGTGCCGAAAAACAGCAAAAGAAACAGAGAAAGTGTGTGGAAGCAATTTCAAAAATTTTGTGAAGAAAGAAAAAACAACAGCACAAACTACAAATTAAGAAATTACACATATTTTAGACTATTAATAGCAAAGATTAGATAGTGAAGAGTACAAAGAATATGCTATCAAAACTTTGTGGAACGTTACAACCAAACTTATTCAGGAAAATACTTCAGTGAGTACACACGTATGTTCAATCCATTCGAAATTGACGAATCCCGCTGCTAATTCAGCTTGCACTTCTTTCGTTTCAAAATACTTCCACGGAATACCAAGACATGGAAAATTCAACTTTCTACAACTTAAATTAATTGCGTTTTTAAGATATGTTCTTGTGACTAGCTTTGTTATAATAGTTTATTGAAAGTTTTATTACCCTAAAATCGAAACCTATTTGAAACCAGTTTCTGTATTAAATTGTTATTCATATGTTACATGATAAGTTATTTCAGAAGACGGTGATAATTCGGATCTGAATGAAAATTTCACGTATTAAGTAGCAATTTTGAGTAAAATTTCTCTCTTTCGTAATTCCTGTGATTTTCATTATCCATTCCATTCGTGTAATGTCTTAATTCGTGAAATTGTCACACTAAATATCACTCGAAGTGCTGTGATATTACTTATGACTATTTAACTCATGCATGTCTGTATCGTAAAGAACCTACGCTAAGCAAGAATATATTCAAATTAAACCAATCTCAGATATCTATTGCCATTTGATTACCAATTTCGCGCTCTGCTGTAATCACTTTGTTTACCTTTTTGTTGTTAGCGATAACAACTGTTTTATGTCCGTAATAGCTTGTGAGCATCAATATATTAAAATGAGTTGTTTTGGTAATGTTTCAAAATCAAATTGAAACTATTATTAAAGATTCAGTGCCGAAAAACAACAAAATAAACAAAGTTTGTGGAAACAATTTCAAGAATTTTGTGACGAAAGAAAATACAAATTGAGAGCACAAACTACAAAATGAAACATTTTGAAAGTTTGGTCAATTAAAATGCGAAACCAGAAAATTAATAATTAATGCTTTTTATTTAATTAAAATTATGAGGAGGCGTAAAACAGGCATAATTTGAGAAAATTCTTAAGAGTAAAAAATATATTTAAATAAGTTTTTTATGGTGATACGTCCGAGATACTGGGAAAAGTCAAGGAAAAAATTTTATTTCCAAATTTTGTCAACACATTCTTATTTTTCCGGTATTTTAATAGTCATTTAGAAATTAATTTTTATTACGTAGTGTATATTTTAGAATGATTTTACTACACATAGTTAAAACATTCAAATTTTCTTTTTTATTGCAAATAAAAAAGGAAATAATATTTTACATCATAAGGCAAGAAAGTCGATATTTTCATGACGAGACCGGAGCGTTCACTCGCCGAGGCGGAAATCCTGTAGCGTCATGAAGGGGATCTTTTGCCGTGTGCCAATAGTTTATTCGCGACCCATTTTTATGCATATTTTCCTAATATTACTGACATGAAATGCAGTGAGGTTAGCACTCAATCATTTGTTCTGTTAGCATGGTCGCATACTTGTTGAACGTTGTTCTTGTGTTTTCTTTAATGATGACGAGAATGTCAGGTTCTATTGATGTAATGAACCTTGAAAAGGACGATAAAGTGGAAATAATGGGACCTGCGCCCGATATAATATAAAAACCAAGAGCCACAACTTTCGACATGTTTCCATTAAAACCAAAAAATAAATATGAGAAAAAATATAGGGAATTTTGTAAGTGGTGAAATGCGGGATAGGAAAAAAGAGTCTTAGAAAACGTACTTCTTCCATTCTTTTCCGAAATGAGTGGAAATCACCGTCAAAAAGCTTTTTAATGGATTGCTCAATTGCAATTAATGTAAATAGTTCCAAATAAAACATCAATTGATAAGTGAATGTTTTGAATGTATTGAAAGCTCGTGTCTAAGCTCAATATCTTTTGACATCAAACCTTTGCTATATGGCTTGCTGATAGTAGTTTGTTTCTTAGCTAGATGAAGACGTGGCTTGTGCCTCAAAAAATATACGTTGACAAACGAGATCTACAACAGGTCAACCAACAGTATGTCACGAAATTTTAATATAATGCAATTCTCATTGAATCCTCGTGGGCAGCAATTACATGGCGAAACAATGGTGACAGTTGAGTCAGAAAAAATCATTACAGGAAGCTTTAATCAGAATCGTTGTGTAAGGAAGCTTTCGTCCGCAAAATAGAGGTACAACAATTAGCTACTTTCCTGACAGTCTCGAATAAAAGTATAGTTAGTATCGAAAGATTCAGGTATTTTAATTTATAAATTTATCATTCGTCTCACAATAACATATGCTTGTTCTATGTGAGGTGGCACTGCAAAGACACAAACGCAAATCAGACTAAATTTTTACGTCAAATATTAAAAGCTCCTTGGTTTATTCGTAATGACTAAGTTTTAAAAGAACTGGCTATAGATTCAGTAAGTACGTGGATTTCAAAATTGTCAAATCGTTTTTATTCTTCTCTTCCATCTTGTCCAGCAACTAATTCATTTAAATTAGGCAGATCATGTAATAATTCTTCCCGCATTAGCACTCAATATTCAAAAGATCTCTTTCTACCTCGTTAATTAGCAGCATGATAAGTGTCATTAAGTTATTATGTAGGACCCTTCCTGGGTAACCTTAGGAATTAAAAATCAATGTTCGTTTGTTCCTTTATATTGAATTGAAAAAAAAAAAGTAATTGTACATGTCCTTGAAAGACATTTGTATGTCAAACAAGAAGAATAAATAATCTTTTTTTAAAAAATATCGAGACTACTTACCGAATGGTTTCGGATTTGGAGTTTTTTTGAACCGATTTCTTGGAATAGCGTGATGAACTACGACACCTGAAAGAAAAATTCAGAAGAATGGTAATTTTTATTTTAATGGCAAAAAATGTACACTACATTGTGTTCTGAAGGAATTCACACAAACCTCAGAGCAAAATGAAATATTTTTCACTTAAGACGGTAATTATCTGTTGTTACTCTAGGAATCATTTTCTGTATTCAGTTTTAACGTCTCTTGTTCAATTTAGTGGCAAAACCGTGCAAATAGTATCTATATAGCTTAACAAAACTGCGACAGATGTATATTTTTACATGACGAAAATATTCACACTACTTAGAAAAAAACAAATTTCTTAATGAATTCTATGTTCTGAAAGGGTGTTCAAGGCGTTTTCCACGGGTTACAAAAAGGGACAGTTGAATCTTGGGAACCTTTTGATGAACAGCGAGTGTTTATTTTTTGTTGTTTATGACTAGGGCTGTTTTTACTGGAAGAGAACATTGAGAACGACTCCATGCGAAGTTGAAATATATTCTCAATGATCAATTCCTATTTACTTTTGTGGTCTTTAAGTTTGTAATTGATTAAAGAGTCTCGCTGAGTTCATGAGACGACTTTAAATTTATCGGACGAATCACGTCATTTGTTGTTAGCGTGCATTTATGAGCATTAATTCATGAGATACAACAACCTTTGAAAGAACCTGAGTAATGTTAGATTCCGAGCAATTTTTTAGTTACATCTGTTTAATATGTTTAGTAGTATCATTTCTGTGGCCACGGGGTAGAAGTTTTTTTTTTTTTTTTTTTTTTTTTTTTGGCTAAATTGGGTTAAGTACTGAAACTACAACTTAAGTATCAATATTTTATTTTAGAAATACGACCGAATTCGTTACCTCGTTAACGACAAAAAAGCGTTGGGAATCTGCTTAATCGGCTTAATGCAGATTACGGCTCAATAATATTGAAAATCCCTGTTTTCTCCAAATTAAGATTTTTTACTTAAGAACTTTTACCCCATGACCACAGAATTAGTTTAGAAGCGTAGTGTACACTAATTGTAACAATCATTACAATGAGTGTTCGAAAGTCTCGGTTTTCTATTTCTGATAGCCATCACACACTTTATAGCCATCGGTAATTTGGGAAGTGTTTATGTATCAAAATATTGTGTCATAATTTCATATATCAATATATTGCATTGTTGCCACCACCTTCCCATTGTGCTGGGTGAAATTCGGATCTCTTTAGACTTTATATAATAAATTTCTAAAGAATTTTGTTTATGTGTGAGAAAGAAGCGAAATAGAGGAAAATATTTTATATATTGAAAATAGTTTCCTGTTTTACGTGCGTAAAACAGGAAACTGTGTGTTTTTATAGAACTGTGTGTTTTTATAATTATATTATTTTTTACGTGTGTTTATAGACCACTAAAACACGACATGAGATACCGAATACTCTTGCTGGCCTTTCGGATTTTTATGTTCGCGCGGACCATTTCAATACTCCTGCCCGCTCCGCTATCAACACAATAAATTTCAGAGTTTTTAGGAATTCGGTTTATGAATGTTAAGAATTGGGAAAATAAATAAATAAATGGCATAAATTGTTATTAAAATTGCAATTTATGCGATTATAATCTCCATCAGACTCTGTTATTTCACTATTACCCATCACTTCTTTTAGAAACCCTTAGTATGTTTCTTGAATAGTAGAAGTAGTAGTAGTAGTAGTAGTAGTTCTAACGCCATATTGACAACTGAAAATTACAGTACATCTTTTCACTTTTGATGCAAGCCAAATTTTAAAATGATCCGAATTCTCGTTTGGTTCAGCAATGAACTGTCAAGTTTTGTATGCACAAAGGGCATTTCTCTCAGACCAGAGGCCCTCAAAATTGGGAGTCGTCCTCAGAACAAAATATCTACTTGACGCCCTAGATACATAAATAAGTATTATACATGAAATATTATATTCGTGTCTTTGAAGAATATTGTTGGCTTTATTAAAGTTGTTCTTGCATTTAGAATCTCTACCTTGTTAACAGATGACCATGCTTACGAAAATACCATTTCATCAAAATTATTAATTTTATTGTTTTATTGCAATATTTATTTACTGTTAATTGTTCACAGTTAGAGAAGTTCTTCAGTCCAAATGTCCTTCTCTCCCGAGTGCTTGCTAAAGAGTACAGCATTTCGAAAGTTATGTATCAATGCACAGTGTATTTATTTTAATGCAAAAAATGTAACAGACACAGACATAAGCAGATGTGTGATATTTAAATATTTTTATCATATTGTACATCTTGACATCGAATGCATGCTGAGGCTGCCACTTGCAATTTGCAATTTTTTTTAAATTTTAGTCTTTATTGTTCATTTTAGAACACGTAAGTGCGTTATAATTTATGAAAACAATTCATAATTTTAACGGTTTTTCTAAATTATTCCAATTACTTTCTTACTTACATCACATTACATCGAATTCATCTAATGCCAAATGAGGGACGAAACCTTAAACTTCGCGCCTTTTCGTAGCAGTGGCTTCCAGTCGAAGATGGCGCGGACGTAGTATACATTTTAGCCGCCAGGATTCGTTCTTGTTTGCCAGATATAGATTAGTTGCCTCAGAGACTATGAGTTGCCCTCGATATAAATCGATATGTGACGACAACTATCATAAACACTCTTTTTCGTATTTCGCTTGTTCTATGTTGGCGGCATTGAGCGTCCATCTCATTGAAGAGAATTAGTAGTACTACAAGTAGGCAGTAGTGTCATGCTTAGCGAAGTGTGAGAGAACAGTGTGTATGTGTGATCTTGATGCTAGTGCTTGAGACTCGTTGAGGTGAGTGAGGCTCTGTGAGCAAATTTTATGCTCGTATATTGATTTTATGCAGCTCGGCAGTGCATGTGGGTACCCCGTCAGTTGGTATTAGTACATTTCATCAGTAGCGCGGTATATAGTACTGTCATTGGCAAATTTATTGGTAATTATGAAGTGCAACTGCTCAGAAGTAAATGATCATCTGATGGAATATTGTATGTACTGTGATATAAAGCCTTTAGAAAAAAATTGACTAAAATAAATGAAAACGAATTTATGTTCATTTGTAGACAATGTGCAATATTGATTTTTTATAAAAAGTTGTGATAAAAACAATTCAACAAAGCTATTATGTACACATATTACTTATCATATGTGTCATTTAATAACAGAACTTGAAGCCGCACTGTGCGTGTTCCTCTGGTAGCTCAGTTGGTAGAGCGGTGGACTGTAGGTGGAGAATATAACAGACATCCATAGGTCGCTGGTTCAAATCCGGCCCGGAGGACGGACATTTTTTTATGTATTATTATCATGTTATTCGGACTCAGTCGTGCGTGTTCTTTTACTTTTAGGTGGAATTAAACAGTATTTGAAGTTTTTTAACTTTTTATCACCTTTTTTCTCAGAATAAATCATTTCCAAACATGAACACCATTGTGTGTATTTTTATTTACATTGCTCTCAGGAGATTAATTACTTTCTCTTCCGTACATCATTCTTTTATGTTATTTTCTCATAAGTGTCCCAGTTTATTCACGATCCCATTGAATAAAACCGTGAATATAATGACACTGCTTCACATCTCACGTTAGTCAGGTCACTAGTTATTCGACCCAGGAAAAAATTGCGAATTTTTTGTCACTAGTTCTATATTCTTGAGAGTTGAATTCGAATTTTAGATTTTCCGCCTCTGTCGGCTTCACAAAGAAAATAGCAGAAAACCCTACAAACCTCGCACTTTTTCAGTTTTTTGTTTATATCTGGACAACTATGCGCTTCTATCGAAATTTTCTTCATAAACAAAATTAAACTACGCATAATTCTCTACACATGTATTCTTCAATTTCAACATTTCGACATTTCTTTTAGGCGCTTGAGCGCGCTGAAAGCGCCTCCTTGTGTGGGAAACCTCAAAATCGAATTCGGCTCCCTTATGAACGTATGTTATCTGCATACGTTTTCTTGAGCCCACATTTTGCTAGATGCGAGATGAGAGTGTGTGTGTGTGGTGGGGGAGGTGGTTATTTCGACGACAGGACTATCATTTCACATCTGTAGCCCGTTTGTCGATGTAAAATAGTTTATATTAAAGGAAAACAAACAGATTTTTTAACAACGTTCGTTCCTATTGTTTATTTTTAATTCAACTTAATGTTAGTAAAGGAGTGGGGGTAGGTTTTCCGGGACTGAAGAAAGCCTGCGCCGACGAACGTAGAACCGACAAAAAAAATATCGTACTGAAATTTTATCCAGAATCGGGTCATTCTAGCACCAGGTGACCAGACGAACCCCACCGCATTAGCAAGCGAAATGGTAGCGCTTCGAGTGTTAGTAGAGTAGGTACCGGAAACGTGTCATTACCCGCAGCGGCGGCGAGGATTTAATGCGTCTAGCAGCCCTCGCATCAGCAGCGTCTCGGCCGTTGGCGGCGGCGGCAGAGACCTCTGATGGCGGGAACCGCGTGGGAGATATAATTAGAACGCGACGCACTCACGCGGCGCTTTTGAGCGATGTCGGCTCGTGAAGCTTCCGGGATGCCGCGCAGATTCCAGGCAATTTTCTTGAAGGCCGTCGCCCGCAGGGCAGACGCTCAGACTCCGGATTCGCCCGTTTTCCGGTTTCCGCCTACGAGAGGGCAAATAATTGAAACGTTGTTTTCAAGAATAAACGAAGTTACATTGCACTAGTGTTTGGGAATTGAGAAAAATAATATAATTACCAGGGCTTGGAATATGATGGACTAAAATTACTTTGAAAATGAGCAATATTTTTCTTAGTTTTTGTTTCGAAAACGTGAAAAATGTTTAGGTTTCACGAAAAAAATTCTGATTTTACTCACGGAGGTAACTTTTTTGAGCAATTATTTTTCTAAATTGTTAATAGCCTCTCTGTTCATCAGCGATAGCTCTTTTCACAATTTGTGATAAACGCAGTCACATGAAAAGCGAATTTTTCGTTTATGAAGAACTTGGCAATGGGCTTGCTGATGACAACACTTCATTATCTGATATTGTTTTTCCTTCCTCGTCCATAATATGGAGTTACTATTGGAAATTGTTCCGCATGACTCGATCTGATGAGACAGCAGTAGATGTGCCCTACATATGAATGCGCTATCATTAATGAAACATTTTGCAATATCCGACTAGTGAGAAGTGCTTTCTCATTTCTTCGGTAGACGTTATTTTGTGCCAAATTGGTCGTTTGTAATGGGATTGTGCAAAATAGGTCGTTTCATAAATGTAAATATCTATTGCATGATAGTTAAAAAGCCACTTGAAGTCAAAACATTGGACTACGGAAAGCACAAAAATTCAATGTACTATGATGAACATTAATCCTCCAACATGTACTTTTCAAAGATCTTTAAAAGACAAAAAAGGTATCGAGTTTCAAATGTTGGGGATCCTCATCTGGATGAAAGTGAATTCTTGTAAGAATCTTGAATAGTACACCGTGGATATACGGCAATCATTTGGTATTTTAACAGTGTTGTAAAATGTTGATTGTAATAATTCTTGATGTTGCATCTCCCTAATAACTGTAATTGTATGTTGGTTTTGGTTAATTTGCATTTGCAATTAGTATTATAATTCATTGCTCTTAGGCAATTGTGGGAAACAAGTTAACATAAGCAACAGTGGCTCAAGATGATAAGTTTTACTCACAACCCCTTGATTATTTTCACTTTTATAACATTCATAGAATACAGTATAAGATTCTGTATTAGTCTTATATTTTGCTTCCTAAGTTGGTAAAACTTGATTAGCCCAATTTAAATTCTAGTTTTAAATTTCAAAGTAGGATTCCTCATAAAGAAAAAGTAGTGTAATCTCTGTTACAATTTAGAAATAAACTCAATTTTGCTTCATTCTTAACGCACAAAAAAAGGTTTAGTGACGTAATCAATTGGGCTTGACGCCGACATAAAAATATTTTAGGAGGGCATAACACGTAGGTCTGTAAGTAGTAGAAAATTCTAGAACTCACTACCTAATAGTTTGGAGTGTCATTTCGGTTTAAATTAGGAATTGAATGCTAAGCCAATAAAATAAAAGGAAAGGTGGATTGCAAGAAATTACTTTTAGCCGCGGTACAGTAGTTTGGTATTTCATAAACTTTTCAATTAATTTTATACCTTAAATAGTTAAGTGCAGTCATTATTTTTAAGGTAGGACTCTATGAAATGAATCAAATGACGCCAACATTAAAAGAGGTTCTACTGAAATTCATATTTATTATTTCATGTATTTAACAAGTGATTTTATTAAGCACTAACTAAACACAACAATTTTTTAGCGTTTTATGATCACCGCGATAATATAATCACTAATTACTTTTATTTAAAACTATTTTATAAAATATATTTCCAATAACTTTTTCTAGCGAAAACGTATTTTTTATTATTTGTTGAAATAAAAAAACTCATAATTTCTTTATGCAAGTTTCACATTTTAAATTTTTTGGAGGGAGGTTACGTTTCAGCATTGCCCCAGACCCCAAATTGTCTAGCTCCGGCACTGCTTGCCACATACAGGAAAAATGTTATGGAGAGATTTCTCTTAGAAGGGTCCGCTTACTACATAGGGGCGGATCCAGCCGATCATTTTGGAGGGTGGGGATGATTTTGTTAAGTTATATAAAATTTGTTATTAAATTTTATATTGTTTAAGTATTGTAGATATGAAAAAATACAATATTATTGTTTAAATAATTACATAATTCAAACATAAATATTTAAATCAATTTTGTCAAATAATGGAAGGTAAGCAAAAACTCTAGGCCTCTTGGGGAGAGGCATGCCCCTCCCCCCTGCATCTGCAAGTGGCTGCTAGCAAAATAACTTTAGATTATGTCTATGTGCTCCATTTATAAATGCATAACTATGCAGATGGCTCACTTGTCTAAGGATTCGACATAACTTCTGCAAATCCATCAACCAGCTTGGTTGATTGATTGATTTTTTCGTGTTTCCGCGCGCGACAACGGCTTTGGTTATTACTCCCGTAAGTGTAGTGCATGTTTTTTCTCGGGAGAGGCGCTGATCTCCCCCGCTGGATGGCGAGATCCGGCGCTGACCTACCGTCGGCTAGTGGGGTTTCCCCCTAACCAGGACTCTCCCACCAGCGGGGCACCGCCCCAGGCGGGACAAGCTCTAAGCTCCCGACCGGTCTCCCGGAAATGTGGTAGTGTAGTGCATGTTAGTGTAAATGTGTGTGGGTAAGAGGAGAGGATAAGACAAGGAAGAGGAAGGAATCAACCAGCTTGACCTTCACTTGTTTTCCGACCTCTCAAATTGGTCCCTTCGTAGAGTAATTTCTCAATATAGTGTTTCCTCTACCACTAAGCTTCCGAGTGGAATGTTTGTCTTGTGAATATTCGGCGTGGGCTGCTTCGCCGGCGGATGCGATTAGGGGGCGTGGGCGACGAGGGCGGACGTTATCGACGCACGTCCTGCTGCCTGCGGACGTGGCCTGCGCACTGTGCCTGTTGGCCCGTGCACGTCAGGACCGCGGCAGTCCACAGTGTGGATACAGTCTGGACTTCACACTGAGAGGAGTGTCGCCGCTAATCTGTGTGGAAAGAAGCCGACGCAGCAGCCCAATGGCAACCCTTTTAGCTTTACATTCGAATACATACATACATACATACATACATGTATTGTTTCCCCTCCACACACACACACACACACACACACACACACACACACACACGCACACACACACACGCACACACACACACGCACACACACACGCACACACACTCGCAATCGCACACGCACACGCACACATACTCGCACACGCACACGCACGCGCGCGCGCGCATACTCGTACTTTCATTACCTCCGGACTCCATCGTCCCTACATATGCCAAAATCACGAATGTGCCTTTTTGAGAAAAAAGGCAATTAAAACTTTTAAGTCCAAGTTCAATTACAAATTTAAAAAGTATATGAATAATTGCGTTTCGGTATTATATGACAAACTACTAGTAGGACAATGAAACACAAATATTCACATACTTTTGAAATTTATTATTTTACGTGGACTTCAAACTTTGCCAAGAGCCATGCTCTCCCCATGCATACACCAACTGAACTGGCGCACTAACGTACTACCTTGTAACTATGGAGAGGATTTTTATGTCTTAAAATTTTTCGAAATATGATTTTCAAAATATGCATTTAGGACATAAAAGTTCTGAGATAAGCACTTCAATATGCAATTAAAATCAATAATATTTCAATTGCTGTATAAACCTTTCTTGATTCAGGAGGAGCACATTTGGAATGAAAATATATTTTTTTGTGCAAACATAACATAATCCACCTTACTTTTCGGGAGAAATAATTGAAGTAAATATTCACCGTAGTGAAGTGCATTGCTGAATTTCTTTTGCATGGGTTAAAAAATATGTTATCAAGAAATATCCAACATTTGCCCAAGAATTTGCTGTCACCTATGGAAGAAAAAGGAACAATAGCATAACGTGAATGTATTTTCATCTCACAATGACATTTATTTTTTATTATTAGCTCCTTACAATCAATGAACGCTCACGAATTAATAGATTTTAAGAAAAGATGAAACGTGTTATAGATAAGTCTATTTTAACGAAATATGCAAAATATGCGCCTATAACTACACGAATAAAGACCAACAGGAAAAACCGCTCAAATTTGAAGTAACATATTAATCTATATATCATCCAATTCTAACCAATTCCAACGTCAAGAAATTTAACTTAGCTATGTCCTGAAGCAAAGGACAAAAATCTGCCAAATCTTAGAAATTCGCTCCATACTTATAACACTGCATACGCTCCCACGCACCCAACACGCAGTGCCGACACGCTGCGTCCGTACGAATTCATGCCCACGTACTCGGTTCACTTCGTGCATGCTTTTAATAAACATTATTACCGATAATTCACACCTGGTTTTAACAAAAAAAATCGACTAGAATCTAGCATCTGTGTTTATATTACTATTTTTCCCAAGTATTATTATACCGTCGCGGCCAGTCCCACATGCTTCCGTAGGTAAATTCTTTCAGTGAAACTGTTCCAGTCATTTTAGGCCAGTCAAATTAGACTAAACACTTGAAGAAAAAAAACGTACTTTTGAAACTCGGCATGATTGTTTGTTGGTACCTACCACACATTATGTACTGAAAATCCTGAACTGTAATCGCGGACGCAGTGACCTCGGATACTTGCAATTAGATACAAAGTAGGATTTGATAAGAGGTAAAATTTAAATGTTTTTGCGCAAAATAAGCAAAAACATATTGTTGATAAATGTTGAACAAAAATAAAATTACTTCAATGTATTTAACATATCATAACATTATTTTCATAAGGAAGATGGTTAAGGAAGGACCTTGACGTAAATAAAAACAAGAACGTTTTAATCCTATAACATTAAAAGAATTAAGTTTACAGCAAAATGTTAACGAAGTTGTTAGTAGTAACTTTTGTCTACATTAATTTTATAAATAGCACAATTTTCGATAGGATTTGTGGTTAAGGAAATATACGCAAAAAGAAGAAAAAACACCTTTCATCGGACCCTCTACCCCCCGCTCACCTCCCACACTTCAGGATTTTTAGTGTAATGTGTAGTAAGTACCAACAAATAATCATGCCAAGTTTCAAAACCCCGGGATTTGTTTTCAATCGATTTGTCTAATTTGATTGGGTTTTTTATCGTTGTATTTACAATGGTGAATTTCCCCTATCAAATCACTGCGTTCGTGTTCGAATTTTGAAATGGTGCTCCTTTCTGCGTACATACTTGGAAACCTACATACGCCTTGTATAGAGCGCTACGCCTAGCCACCTTCCTGCGATTTGAAAGCAATATTAATTTGTTGTATGCCAGTCGTTTACTAGACAGTTGAAAGGCAAATACGTTTAGAGGGAAAATGAGAGAACGGGCTGCAAACAAAAATATATCAAATTAAGAACAGTTCCTAAATGAAATTGAGACGTTGTTTTGTACGACGTTATTTTATACGACAAAACAATGCCTCAATTTCATTTAGATGATGAAAATGTCGTGAACTTTACACCATTTCCTACCAAAAACAGTTCCTATTAAATAGTATTTTATCTTCATATTTACAAAAAAGATTACTTCGAAGTTCAAATACCAGATCGTGACAGATCGAGTTGTATGCTTTTATCCTTAGTGGAGGCTTCGGGCCTTCACGTTGATTACATTATCGAAAATGCAAGAAAACGTTCGAGTTATTCAAGAAGTCCTGAAACTTCAATTTTTACGGAGGGCGATCAGATCTCCACGGGAACGTTTTAACTGTTTAGATCGTACTTGAAGGCCCTTGAAAAGCAAAACTTTCGCAGTTGATTGAACGCGAAATTAAAATCGAATCGATGTATGTTTTTGCTATAATTGGCTTTTCAAGAGTTGTCATTCGCGAGTTAAGTGCACTGGCTGTTTACTAATTTTTCTCTTAGCGGTTGAAGGCATATCGCTGACTCTTTTTGATTACTGCAAATATTCTGAAATGCATTTCAAGGAAACGTTTCTTGTTTTAATGAAATACGTGTATAATGAAACATTGAGTACGTTCGGATCTTTGAAGCTGTCCTTTGAAAATTACCTGTTGAAGGTAGAAAGATTTCTCTGAAAGTCACACATTGCTATTTTAATCGTAAATTGTAGTGTGGGTTGCATTTTATGAAGAATCATAAACATGTAAATTGGCTAGAAACCTACATTCTTATATGGCATTAGTAAGAAGTTAATCTGATTGTATACGAATGAATGTGGACGTATACTCCACATTCCACGATTACACCGTCAGCGATGCCATATGCCAGGCAATGCTACAATATTATTCTCTCTCTGACATGCATAAAAGTGAATTCTAACATGTGGCACTTAGCACAATTTTTGTTAAATACAACTCGTGCGTTTGCTCCGCAGCCATTTCTTGTATGAAGCTGATTGAGTAGATTGCACGAAGGAAACGAAGAGGACTTGAGAGTGTGGTAACGCTCCGAAGATTTTATCTCCAGATATGTACTACATTGTACAGTACTTGGAAGTTGCGACTTTCTTTGGAATACACGACGTTTTACTTTTATTGCAGCAAATGTTCGTGACGCCGTGGTTCTGCGCTGAGTTTGTTGAGGTATGAATAATTCAAGAAATGATGTAATCGGGGGGTCAACTTCACGTCTCGTGTGTCTGCACATTCTGCATTGCCGTTTGTACTCCTTTATTGAGTGCATTCTAATGATGATAATAAAAAAAACTCTAGCTGAAAGTGTAATATAAATGTATAGCCTTTCACATCTAGGTATTAATATTCTCCGGATCGACTTTCTTGTCGCGAAGTCTTTCCGTGCTTTCCGGATTTTCTAACGCCTCCTGAGCCTCGTTTTGCCGTCGCATAAGTAACAGTTTGTGTATTATCAATAGAGGCCGGATTTATTTTCTCATAATAATCCATCAAATAAATTTTCATTTATGCATATTTACAAAATAAAAACTTTGAATACGTTATATATAAAAAGCTGCTTGCCCTGTTATATATAAAAAGTGAAAAGGGAAGACGCTTTCCTTCATATTTGTGGAGGAAGACCTGCTGTAACAAATTGGATTGGAGGCAATAGAAATAATGTTCAAGAGTTCATCAACATTGCCAACTTTGAAGATAGATATAATAATAAATATGAATTGAAACGCATTTTTTCTGTTATCTTGCGTAAATCAGATAGAGACAATCTATTTTAGCTGAAAAAACACGTAAATAGTAACACGAGTTACAAAATAGGCAATTAAATTGATGGATTAAAATAAAAGTAAAGTTGCGTAACGATAAACGTTTTCAAGAAAAATATGCACAATATTTAACTTTTTGCTGTAATATTATTCTCATTGGGATAACTGGCGAAATATGCATTATATTTGCCATAAAATTGTATTTAAAAGGTTGGAAATTGGGGTCTGTATGAACAAACTAAACGTACATTCTGATTTCAAAGAAAAAAATAGGCATTTGCTTTGAAATCTGGTCCCTAATCTTTTCTTCTTCTTTTTTTACGTTGGTGGCACCTGTTATTCTTCATACGTCACCTTCATGATGAGTCGGGAGATGTCGATGCCCAGGTTTCGAGTCCATCTTTTCTTCGGTGTTCTTGGACCCTCTTACCTAAGACTTTTAAATCCCTTGCTATTCTGATCAGTTTACTATTATCTGTCCTGGAAACGTGTTCATCCCAGCCCTTTCTTCTTCATGTAAGTTAAACGATGTCCGTCATGCCACACTCATTCCTTATATTTTTATTATTTATTGTATCCCATCTTGTGTTTCCCGTTATTGCTGTTAAAGTAGTCCTTAGTTCTTAGTAGAGTTTTAGGCCTTGTATCGGGCTGCGTCTCTGCTCCGTAATTCATAACTGGTCTTACTATGGTTTTATATATTTTTACTTCACTTTCTGTATTAAGATACTTATTTCTCCAGGTTACATCTTTTAGATATCCCGATATTCTAGCTCCTTTAATTACTTGCTGGTCCCTAATCATATACATTAGTATGTTGTTGCTGTGTCACATATCGATAGTAATATCTCTGGGTAAATTTTCTTGTCGAGTCAGGTACATTCTCATTTTCGAATTTCCGACGTGGTCTGAGCACCATTGCGCGGTCGGACGAATGGGAACACAGTTTTTCAGACTTTGTTTATCACAAAAATTAATTTGTCGTTCGTATCCAATAAACGAGATCATTTAAATATTATTTTATTTTGACGTACACCCCTCCGATACACTTCCAGTGTCACTAACTGGGTGGGAGACTGCGTTGTTTTGGATCACTGTAATATATTCAAATGACACATTAAGTTTTTGACGTGCTCGCGAAATAAAAAGTCGATACGATTTTGCTAAGTTTATGAACTCCTAGATCTGAATTAGGTTATTCAAGTTCGGCAGAACATAATTCTTTTTGAAGAAGCCCAGAGTTAATGTACGAGTTATGAAGCGGGTCGGAATAACTCGCGTTTTGTGACGCTCTTTTTCGGGCTATTGACGGAGAATTTATTAACGTTTTCTTTTAATTTCTTGAATTATTACGAAAGTATAATCACTGCAGCGTCTCTGACCGGGAGGTCCTAGGTACGAGTCCTGACGGCGACAGGATTTTCGACTCTAGCTTTTCAGCTAGGTCGAATTCAGTCGCTGTCTGGAGGAGAATTCTAGCGGCCGGCTGCCCTGGTCGGTAGTTTTCCGAGGTTTCTCCGAATCCATCAACACCAGGCGAATGCCGGAGCAGTACCCTAACAAACAGGCCACGGACCGCGCGCGACCTTTCCTTCCTCTTCCTTGTCCTGTCCTATCCTATTCCCTTACACAGACACTTACACTAACATGCACTACACTATCACATATTCCGGGAGACCGGTCGGGAGCTTAGAGCTTGTCCCGGCCGGGGCGGTGCCCCGCTGGTGGGAGACTCCTGGTTAGGGGAAACCCCGCCAGACGATGGTCGGTCGGCGCAGATCTCGCCATCCAGCGGAGGAAGATCACCGCCATCTCCCGAAGAAGAAACGTGCCCTACATTTACAGGACTAATGACCTAAGCTGTTGACGTGCCGGGAATAACCAACCAACAAAACTTTAACTATAACCGATAGTATTACGTTTGTAAATAGCTTCATTCAAGGAGAAAATTCTAAACGTACATGCGTCAGCGTACACTGCTTTTGTACTTGTTTCCCTGCAAAATATTTAAAGTTACTTACTGCCACTCACTTTCAAATAATGTGCTATGCATAATGCATTTAAAACAACTAATGCTGACAGTTCAGTATTACTCATATCCTCTTACAATGAACCGAAGCGAGAAAATCTCATTGCAGTGAAAACATGTTTTGCATAGTGGAGAGCGTATATATTACACAGTTACGAACCACCACTACAGTTCATGCAAGTGGGTTCTTACTAATGGGGTTATTCCTAGGCAGTTGTCAGCACTGGCGAATTAAATCTAGTGCGGACTCTGCAAATTAGCGTATTTGAATTCGCATTAGTGTCTTCCGTAATTGGTCTTAGTCCAACCAGAATTCCTGTTACGGCATCCCTATCTTTGTCTACATCTCTTCCACATTCTGTTAGGTCCCCTTCTTCTCGTTTCACTTTCTTTTCTGCCTATTTTTCACTTATTCTTCGCCTCGCTCGCTGCTATCTCTCCATTTAGCTGTAATCTCTTCATTACCATGTATATCCTATCTTGAAAACCCCAACCGCATCGATTAGTCTCTCTCATGCCTAACAAAGAATAACTTTACCGTCATGAGGGCGCTATCTTCAATCTCTCGGTTCGTTGGCGCCGCGGCCGCAAATGGCAAAATGCGACCGCCGACCGTGGGCTCTTGCTCGTACCCTCCTGTGGCGTACCGCCTTCACGAGGTAATTTTTCCATCCGCTGCACCGCTTGCTCCTCCCTCGCTTCCCTCACTCCCGTTCGCCGCTCCGCCGGGGCTGCAGTCGCCCTCCTCCACGCCACGCATCCGATGTGCCAGCCGGGCCTCGTTTGTCAGGAAAGTGAATACTGCGGCGGCGGCGGCGGAGTGGCTGCTAACGAGGGCGTGCTTCGCTCGCACAGAATAAATACTTTGTGTGAGTGATACATATTCTCGGAGCACATTTGCAAGACTCGTTACGTATTCTGACGCTCTCCGAACGAGCTTTCCTTGAGAATAAATGTACACCTGAAAGGACAAAATATATGGACGTTTCTAGGAAAATAAAAATGGACGATTGTCTTTAAAAAGTGGGAATTTGAATTGTGATGTTTATGGTCATTAGCTACCTATAGTTTAATAGGTCATTTCGCCATCTTTGAGTTATTGAATATACAAAAATATTTAATTTTATTTTAGCTCATTAATCAACATTCCGTAATCAACAAGAGACAGCGGCAATAATGAAGAATGCTTAAATGTTTTTAACCTTTCACTCGTCTTGAAAAACCCAATAAAAATCTCCATTAAAACTGTTAGCCTTGATTCAAATTATTTTATTACCGATCTTGTTCTACGCCATATTTATACAAGCATCATATTAGTAATTAAGAAATTTTATTATAATGTTCATTAAATATTAGGATTCAACTTAATTTAAGTAGAATTGTTTGAAGAGCGAAGAGACAACTTCACGTGACCCACCAGAATTTAAAAATACAATCACTGGAATAAGTAAAGTTGAAGGCCTTCGAGGTCAGAGACGTGCGATTACTGTCGGCTCCCTGAGTGACGACGCGTCGACGGCTGTGAGGGCCTGTGGTAGGCCATGATTGTGAATGGTTGGGCAGCTAGCCAATTAAGCGGGGGTGAAGGAAGGCGGTCATATCGGACGGCAAGGAACAGTGGCCTCCCGCGTCTCGATTTTCCGCAATAGTCGTCGTTATGCACCAAGCCGGCTCAACCTGGCGTTGACGTTGTGGGAGTGTTTGGCGATCCCTGCGGTTTCTTTGATTCACCTAGCCATCACCAGTCGTCTCTGCGGATTGATTGATTGATTAGTGATTCCGGCGGGACACTGCCCCTGGTCTCGCGACAAGTGTGGTAGTGTTGCGCATGTGGGTGTAAGTACGTGTAAGGGGTGATGATAGGATAAGGAAGAGGAAAGAAAGATCGCGCGCGGTCCAAGGCCCGTTTGTTAGGGTACTTCTCCAGCATTTGTCTGATGTTGATCGGAAAACCCACGGAAACCTAGTGATCAGAGAAGTCGGCCGCTAGGGATCTTCTCCAGACAACACTGAATTCGATCACGCTCCGTAGCTAGTGTCGAAAACCCTGCCATCGTTAGAACTCGAACCCTAGGACCTCCTGGTCAGAGGCCCTGCAGTGACATCAGTTGATGCCCGGAGCCATCTTTGTCGGTCCCGCCTGCCCGCGGACCACATTGATCAAATTGTCCGAAGTCCTTGCGCAAGCCAGATCGGCTTGCGTTAGTTGGAAAAGTTCCAGCATGCCACCATCTGAGCGAGCATTCATGTCTGAGGCAGATCTCAAACCTGTGACACTTCAAGCCGAGGCCATCAAGACTCACCCGCCTTTTCTTTTGGCCAATCCAATTCATTAGAACCGCCCCGAACTGTACCGACCTCAGAAATGTACTGTTCAGGGCGACTCCGTCCGCACTCTTCCTAACGCGACAATCGCCTATTGCGGAGGAAATATTCTACCAACTCCTTTCTCTTGCTGGGCAATATCATTTTTCGTGTTCACAAAAGTAGCTCTGCCAGAGAGCTTTTGGAAGAGCTAAGGAACAAGGTTAAGCCGCTTCCTTCGCAGAAGAGAAAACTGGGTTCTCTCCCAAAGACTTCCTACGAGTACCTCCTGAGAGGTGAACCTTTGGAACAGAGGATAAAGGTTGTGTCGAGTCGACCTCCCGCTTGTAAAGTTATTAACCCTTGGCTCGATAGCGCAAAAAGAGGAGCACGAAACTTATTGCTGAGACTGTTTCCGAAAGAACCTTCTATGAAACTCGAAGACAACTGGCGGCTGTTCAGTGAGATACTAATACCTGAAGGGGAGACAGTCTTTTATCTCTAAAACAAAGAATGAGAGTACCAAACAGATTGAATTTTGAATACATTCGCCGTAATAAGTCAGGCTCTCCGTGTGCTTCTCTTTAAAACGGGCCTTGTTTCATTGACGTGATTTTCTTGTTCCCGTTGCATTTCGCATTCGAGTCCCGTCGTCCAGTGTTTCTTATTATTTAACTTTTACGCTCACAAATCCATCATTTTTGTTTTATTTGGAATATGTTGCCATCTGAGCGAGTCGAATTTTAACCGGGCCAATCAGAGGGAAGGACAGAAGTTCCAGGCGGTTAAAACACGGAAGCTGTAAGTTTCTGACAAAATTGTTTCATTTCCATTTTCCTTTCCAAGAAATTGCGCTTCTTCCGTAGAATGCATTTTGTTTCATTTCCCCTTAGCGGAAGATTGTTTCGTGAGTTAGCACTCTCAATTATATCGTCGGTGTACAAATGAAACTCAATAGTTTTTTATGTTTTGCTTTATTTATATAGCTATTTCACATTTTTTCGATTCTTTTGATGAGTGAAATAGTTAAAGTCCTCGTTTCTGGGTGTACTAAATTATCAATTATATATATATATATATATATATATATATATATATATATATATATATATATATATATATATTTTACTTCCTTGCCCTTACTAAGGGAAAGTAGTGTAATCCTGCACCGGAAATCAGCGAATTTTCGACAGAAAACTTATTGACAGATCCTGGTGACATAAAAGGGGGTAAATATTGTACTAATGTATATTAAATTACTTCCTCTAACACATTCTGTTGTCAAAATCCATGTTTTGTGAGTCGTTGATATCGAAAAATTGATTGATGGCAAAACGTCTGTCCGTCCGTCAGCCTGTGTGCCTGTCTGTCCTTGATTAGACGGCACCTCGTCAGCAGCTGGTCGACAACGGACAAGAAGAGCGCGCCATATTGGTGAGATTTTTTTTCTTATTCATGCTAATGCGCAAACTCAGGAATGCGATATTTTGTTACACGTGACAGTTGCTACCATCATTGCTCCTACGGGAGCCGCCGCACGTGCTACCCCACGCGTATCGCTAGACTGCTTCACTACGTGCACATTTTTTGCGCTCTCCTTTTACGAGTTGAAGTAAGTAGAGCCACGGGTGTGGGTTGCTGTTTTGTTAATAGTACTAAAAAAATCAAACCTGTAATTCGTTTACCGATATAATCAAATATGTAAATCGTTTATCGATATAGTAAAATCTGTAGTTCAGTTACTGACCGCAAATACGCTTTCTATAACTCGCGAGCGATGCCTAGTTTTCAAATAACTCTAACCTTGCTTTGTATGTACTTTTTTCATCGCTTAACTACATGTAGGAAAAGGGGAGAGATTCTGAGGCTCAAGAAAACGTGCGGAGATTATATTTCCTCCCGCACGTCTCATATAGTGTTTACTACTCTGTGACGAAAATAAATCAAATCCAACCGCAGAGGGGTGTTTGCGCCGGGCAGCAGACAGGGGTCGAAGCACCGGCCTGCGAGGTCGCGGAACAGCTTGTAGGTACGGCGTGCACGCGCGCGTTCATCACTTGGCGACGGCTCTATTCATTACGTAGCTGTCCCGAGGCATCGAACACCAAACCAAGAAGTTCTCGGAAAGAAGGAAAACTCAAGAAAACACCATTAGAAGAACCAGCTGAAGGTGTTTTGTGCCCCTTGGTTTATTTCGAGGTAGTAATTGTTCTCGCAATGTACTTAATAAGATTTTTGCAATTGTTTTGGTCAATATATAAATTCAAAGCATTGATATTATTTAGAAAGGAACTCTTAAATAAAAACTTGTTTTCTGAAGAAAAAAAAAAGAAAAAAAGAAAGAAAAAAAACTCGGCGTGCTGACCCTCTGCCAGTAAGAAATACTATCACAAGTTTATTCGTCTACCCAATAAAACGTCTCTCCCATCAGTCTTAATACTGTTCAACTCAGTCCACCGCCACTGAAATAGTTGCGTACCCTCGCACACAGAAGGCAAGAATGACGGCTGCATTTCGTTCACGTTAATATAAACTAATAATTTTACGACTAAAATACGCATCGTGCATCGTTGGCACATTTATGTAGAACGTAAATTCAGTGTATTCATGTTATACATTCGGGAAAATACGGTCGAGAAAGTACGTAGTGTTAACACCACTAGTTATACGATGATAAACAACCAGTTCTCTCTTAATGTCTGATATCGGGTTAGTATACCTTTCTTTCTTTCTTTTCTGATATTCTCAGTTTCCGTTTGTTCCGGCCTTCAATTTAAGTGACCTAGATCCTCCACCAAGTTGTTAAACGCAAAATATTGAGACTCAAGCTTCACAATGGTCAAACATCATACGCATGGTATAAAAGAAATAAGTATTATTATTTGGTAAACTCTTGATTTAAACCAAGGCAATGACACCTATTCGGGGTACTTAACAATTACGTTCCAATGACGAACAATATTTATTGCCTCTTTATGTTGTAGACGACAAAAAATTCCAGAATTATTACGAAATATTCTCGAACACATCTGCGAGTGCCACAATTTTTCTGCGCCTGTATGAAGGAAATGATATACCATGAATTTCACCGTTCTTCACATGCCACGTAAGAAAGAGCATATTGCAATTATTCCCGATCAAGGTAGAAAAAGGAAAAGAACCACCGCTGTTGTGACGGACTCGCATCCAGTACATGCCCCAGCGGGTAATACTCTACAGCAAAGGCAATGTCGTCGATTTAGTAGCTGGAAAACGAAGACGGAAGCGCCGTCTACGGCGTCGCGCTGGCGAGAGGCAGACGACCGCAGGTAACGTCCAGCAAAGCACGTTCCTGCAGGAAAACAACACGCCTTGCCGCCTGACGGGGCATTCTCCCGGAGATCGTCGGTCGCTGAATCGACTCCTTGGCATTTGCCGTCTCCATGCGACCTCGTGCAGCCGCGGGGGTACGGACAGCGAGTACAGTGGTCCACAGCCTCGCTAGGAGAATGTTGGCGCTGATGCAAGGCAATTATTTCACTAGATAAAATATTGGTACGGAATGCTTATTTTATTATTATTATTATTATTATTATTATTATTATTATTATTATTATTATTATTATTATTATTATTATTATTATTATTATTATTATTATTATTATTAAGAAGAAGACGACGAAAAAGAAGAAGGACAAGATCCCGTAACTGTCAGACTGCGACGAGGTTATAGTGCCCACCTCCTACATACTACTTACATACAGGATGAAGAAGAAGAAAAAAAGAACAAGAACGAAGTCAAATCCCATTGTAGTCACGAGTGATCAAGTCTGGCACGTGAGGGACACAAAACCAAAACGGCTTATTAAGTACGGATGGATAAATTATAGTATGACACAGGAGAGTAACTTAAGATTGTACTCAAGAGTCAGGAAGTGTGGCCCTTGAAGTGACGAGAGAAGCCGAAGGGATTACTTTTCACGAGTGAATAAAATATGCTTGCTCTCGGTGGATATATTGCGGATAAGTACGAATTAGCCAGTTAAAGTTATCATAATCCAAAATGGGTCCGAAAAGAAAACAGTTCCAGAGCATTAAGCCGAAGGCAGTTGCCATAAGCCAATACGAGGTGGCTAGGTTATATGAGGAACATTACTTGATTGATTAAGTGATTCCGGGCGCGTAAACTGTTTAGGTCGCCAGTCCCGTAAATGTAGTTTATGCTTTTCTTGCTGATGGTGGCGGTGATCTCCAGCTGGATTACGAGATCCGGTGCCGACATACACGAGGGCTAGTGGGATTTTCCTCTTCTAGGCATATCCCACCAGCATGGCATCGTCCGCGCCGAGGCAAGCTCTAAACTCGCGTCTGGTCTCCCGACATGTGTGGTAGTGTAATGCATGCAAGTGTAAATGCGTGTAAGTAAGGGGAAGCTAGGACATGGAATGGGAAGGAAAGATAGTGCGCGGTCCGTGGCCTGTTTGTTAGGATACCGCTCTAGCTTTCGTCTGATTTTGATCGGTAAAACACGGAGACTACCGATCAGAGCAGCCGGCCGCTACAATTCTCCTCCAAACTGTGGATGAACTCGGTCTAGCTATGTAGCTGAGGTCGAAAATCCAGCAAACGTCGAGACTCCAACCCTAGGGCCTTTCGATCAGAGGCACTACGGTAAAGAACGTTTCAGTGAGGAGGGATAGCAGATACTATGAGATAATCGGGTATCATGTTTTTAAGTTGTCGGGAAAATTTATGACTAGGTAGAGACAAGGTGCAATCTTGGAGCTCCACTGTGAAAGTCGTAGATTTCTGTTCACACAACCTAACCTTACCTCAGTGGACGTTTCGCTATGCATTTCCGATTTGTCAACGAGACTCCGTCCTTCTCGATTTACAAAAACAACGTTGAATATGTGCGACGTATTATATCAAACAATTTTTATGCTAAAATACGTATTGCGGACATAGAAGCCGTACTGCAGGTTTTGTACTACTTAATGGTTTGATACGAAGAAAGGATTATCCTGTTATAAAACTGCTGAATAGCCGAGGAAGTTTGTCGTTTTCAAAGTCGTTTCGTGTCGTGAATTTTTAAACTTTTTGTGTTGGGTTTTCCTTTCGAGGTAAGTCCGATTACCACCTACCATAATACGTTAGGAGTAAAGCAATGGATGGTATTCAGGTATTAGTAATCTGATCCGTGTTCACCTAATTTCTTTTGTCTTTCCCGGGTATCCTAACTTCTTTTGTTTTCAGTGTTTTATATATAAACGAGTAAGTGTCGAGTAATCTAGAATCGACATTCTGCATGTACCATCTCCAGCTGTTTTTACCATGCGTATTATAGTTTCCGTGAAATTATACATTTTTTCCCTCCATCCTGTGTATTGTATGTCTTGTGTATCCTCTACCCTTCAAAGAAAATCCCTTTTGCGCAACTTGTACATATTGTTCTTCTTCGTTGCCCAGGACCATTTTCCATCTGTTACCGATTTTAAATGAATGGAGTACTAAAAATTTTGTATAATTCCTATTTTATTTTTAATTTTTTATTTTATAATTTTAATTGTGTTTTTAATTTTATTATATTTTATTTTTATTTTTAATTTTTTTAATTTTGTTTTTATTTTTTATTTGGTTTTTTATTTTATTATTTTTTATTTTGTTTTTATTATTATTATTATTATTATTATTATTATTATTATTTTGCTGTGTGCAATTTGATGTAACATGGGCCCAGTGTACGTCGCTCGTGCGGGAGAAAGCACGGATTGCCGCCAGAGGCAGCCCGCAGTTACTTAACGCGCCGAGCACGCTGTCCCCAGGCAGAGTACCTTCCTTCGTGTCTTTTTTGCAGAGGCAGGTTACCACATGGATACGATAAGCGCCACTAAGAAAAATTGGAGGGGCAGTGAAGTTGTAGTTGTAATTTTTCCTCCTCTTCATTCGTCCCCTTCTTTTTCTTTGTCTTCCTCTTTTTCCTCTTCCTGCCTCCTCGCCTTCCCTCCTCCTCGCCCTCCTTGTCTATCGTCATCTTCATCTCCCAGTCTGTCTTTCACCTGCGTCCCATCCTATTGCCTTGTCCTTCTCATAACATTTATGTTTTTCTCCTCGTCATCCTTCTCGTCTTCCTATTTTGCTGCTCCTACTTCTCATCTTCCATTCCTCCTTGTGCTTCTTAGTGTCGTGTCCTTTCCATTTTTCTTCTGCAACGCCTTCCATCTGTCGGTGCAATCTTCTTCGCATTCTGACTTCCCCGTCTATTCACAATTCTGCCGACGTCACGTTCTTGTTTTAAATATTGGAGATGTGTCCTAAGGGAATGGGGATCAACTCATCATCTGGCCCTAGCGATGAAAGTGGGAACAGAATGGAAAATCGAGAATTTCTCGCGGTCTGTGGCTCCTGTCTTTAATGGAAGGTCCCAGAAACATCAGTTTCTTGAATTCTCATCCAAGCAGTGTGATCGTCCGTCTCGACTACGAAGCCGTAATTGATTATCCCCCCGTTGATATTTCAGTTTTTTTAATGTGAATATGTAGGATGGTTAATGCATGTTTAAGAAATACTGATGTACTAAAATACACTACATAATAGTTGACAGTGCTTATAATTGGTTTCCGAAATTACAATGTTTTCCATCAGCAGGGCATGGACATTTGTTCAGATTAACAATTATACTAACTGTTGCTGTTTGTTTATAATTATATGAATTATCCAATTTAATAGTATTATACCCGCACATTTTCTTGAGCCCGTATTTCACTAGATGCGAGGGGAGTGTGGGTTGAATATTTTGTTGACAGGATATTATATGAAATTGTAACTCGTTTTTCGATGCAAAATAGTTTCTATTACCTTGGAGCAAACATTTCTGGTCATCAGAAGTTGTCAACAAAGCTTGTTGCTATCACTTACCCTGAATTCAAATGATGTTAGCAGAAGAGTGGAGGTAGGTATGTCGGGGCTCAAGAAAACGTGCGCGTACAATACATATCCCACTTACGGTGTACTGTCGTACGCAGTACGATTCAATCTGCTTGACCGTGACACACAGCACATAACTGCGCTTCCGTTGCCGGTGTTTGTTACAATCCAGCATACAATAGAATTCACAGTTATGTTAACGAGCGCTGTGTGAAACATCTTGATGACAAAATGAAAACTTCTCATCTCTTATCTCATGGAACGGAAGAAGAAGAATTCTTTGACAGGAACAGGAAGCCGTGTATCGTCATAATCTCCCCGAAAATTGCATATTAATTCTGAGACGGATTGTATAACGAAAATGATGATCCTTTGTACTTTCTCACATACTACTTACGTAGTATGGAGAAATTATTGTACTTCTGCAGCAAAACGCCTATTTTTTGAAAGAAAAAAATATTTTGAGATCTTGATACCGATAATATACATAACTCTCGCTCCATATATAAATAACTTCATCTAATAATCTGTGTAATCCGAATTCGGATTTTGAGGGTCCGAAAACTTGATTTACGGCTAAACCGTAGGCAAGTTTTTCACCAAAATTGATATTCCCCAACCGATCTGGTTGATGTTGCAGCCTTTTACATTTGAAAGGGATATTTTAATTTGGGGGTACTTTCGTCGAAACTCCAACAATAGGTTCAAAATTTGCTCAAAAATGGCTCCACATTTTTTTTCTCGGACAGAGCAAAGAACGCTCATAAAATAGCGCAGATCCGCTTTTCGTTGAACTCTCGGAGCCTTAAAAGAGTGAATTAAGACTAACACCTATAGAATTATATTAATTTGGTATTTCGTTGCAGGATGTGGAGGCTAGTCTGAAACGAAATTGTATGATATTTGATAAGTTATAAAGTTAATAAAAGATCTTAATAAATAGCAATAGAATAATTTTAAGAAACTCGGAAATCTCAAGATGTCTATTGTGTGATCCAGAAGATAGAGGGAGAACTCTAAACTGAACTTACGAAGATTAGCACATCGCAAAACATATGGGAAAATATGTGTCGTTTAAGCGTATAGATGAAAAGCTGGAAATTAAATTTGTATGATAAAACGTAGTTTGTGCTAATTTAAAACATTCGAAATCAATATGGGATACATTTTAACCACAAGTAATATTTTCTATTGTTATTTCTGTTAATATAAAATTTATAAAAAGATTTGCCTTTTTATCATTAGTATGTCATTGTGCACCATTGTAGAAATGCCTGCAGAAGAGTAATGACTAGTGGTGGTTCATATTGTAATAGACTTTCACGTGCTACGAAGTTTCCTAATCTCTTTAGAGAAGGCTAGCTGTTAGTTTTTACCCTACCCAGGGTTGGGCTGTATTTAAATACTTGTATTTGAAGTACGTATTTTAAATACACTTTATATTTGAATAACTGTATTTTTCAGTTTTTTGACATGTATTTTAGAGGTTATTTAAGTACATAATATAGGTGTTTTTAAAAAAGGAAATACTGAAAATACTTCAAATACAGATGCAGATAACGAGGATAGTTTCTTTTTGTTTGATTCTGCTAGTGAATAAACCTCACTGAAACAAAAATAAAAGACCCTTTCAGCTGTTGAATTTCAGTATTCTTCATTTTTAAACTATAAATCTAAATCATTAAAATTGGACCATATCCGACAGCAAAAAATACGTTTATTCTTTATAATTAAGAGTCCGGACAATGCCCTTCTTTTCAATTGTATGTATTTGAACGTATTTTTAGGCCAGTTTCTCCATTATCAATGTTTACCTCAGAAATGGCTTTTGCAAGGGTTTTATAATACCTATAAATGCCTATTTTAGAAATAATGGTCTAATCGAGCGTGAAGAGCCTACAAGTGCCTACATTGCATTTTCTGTTTTTATAATATTTTTTTCGCTATATTTTGTTTTCTACAATCATTATTTGAGAAATCACTAATGGGTAATTTTTTACCAAATAAGAAACAATCGCGTAAAATCTGCAAGGGCGTCCTCCGATCAAGAAGCTCTATGACTTGCGTGTTCTTGCCTGTAACGCATCGAATAGGGACACCGCTTAATATGAGAATTTGATACCTTCCGGATTACCTTATCCACTTCGCCGAAGCCCGTCAGGAGCTGCGCTGCAGAGAATAGGAAATTGCTCACGTCGTTCCGATCTTCGCTTTGATTACTGAGCTATCTATTCCTTACCAAGATCACAAGTGCAAGTGCAAAAGAGTAGATTTATGGGGAAGATGCACGGCGGATTGGAAATGTATTTTTGCCAGTGTTGTGATAAGGTGGTATAATGTGAAAATAATTCTTACAGCATAAAAACACTGCAGCTCATGCAAAAAATGCGAAAAAGTGAGAACTATTCAAACCTTCTTCAGCAAGTGCAGTCAAAAGATGAAGAGAAGAAAGAATTTCAACACTGACTTGTGCCATGCCGCAAACATTCCATTTTCAAAACTAGAAAATCCAACATTTAACCAGTTTAACCAACAAAATATAAAATTCAACACATTTCTTCTCTTAGGAAATATTATCTAACTCCCCAATATGTTTTGACAATCGAAGAAATTCGATTTGTACTTAGAGAATTGTGTCCATCCTTTCTGTAGTACGTATTACGTATAAATGTTAATATTATTCAACCAACCATAATATCCATTTCCCATACCTGTTTTTAAGTGCCCTTTTGCCTACCTATTTTCCACCTTCTTAGTGCCTACATGTCCGAGCTCTACTTAAAATACTAGTTTATGTTCACCCGCGCCAGTTGAACGACCGTTTTCCTTTGCGGGTTTTATACATTTACCAAATAGGGGTTTATAGTTGATGATTTGTTTGAAAAAATGGTCGCTTGAAAAGGCAATTCCGCGTTTTTGAGTTAGAGTATAGAAGTTATTGTACAGGAATTTATGACTGTCAATTAGTAATTTATTGTAATTGACAGTTAAAATAAATTGTTGCAATAAAAAAGTAATAATAAAAAATTATTGTATTTACTGTATTTTGAGGTTTTGATGTATTAAATACGTATGTATGTAGCTATTCAAAGCCTGATGTATTTTGATAATGTTTTTAAATACTTATTTAAGAAGTATTTAAATAATAAATTTAATGTATATTGCCCAACCCTGGCCCTACCCATACCCTAGCTGTACCTATTGGCATAAAAAAATTAAAACATTTTCAATTTCTCGATTCCCTAATAGTGGAATTAAAATATGAATTTAAGAATATAATAAAAGTAAATCGTGGGCCTATATGCAAATTTTCATTGAAAATTTTTGAGCCATTTTTAAAGCGTTTCTGAAAATACACAATTTTGAGCTGAATTTCCATAGAATACTTTGAGATTTCGATAAATTTAATAAGAAATCATTTGAAGCACATGTACTCACAGATTTAAAATATTATAAAATGCCCATAAAGTATAAATTAACGATCTATAGCTTCAAAAAAATATATTTGTGGACTTTGTGAAAAATCAAAATACTACCTACATCAATATGGCGGTTATGTCACAGTTTTTACGTGGGTTTAGAACTATCCTTACAGTTTGAAGTAAACATTTTGAAGCAGTTTCTTGAGAAATTCTTGTTTTATTTTTTTGCCACTATTTCACTCAAAATTTTTCGAAAAATACAAGTGTAGCACTTAAGTAAACTCGAAATCAAGCTACTTTCTATTCAAAATGTTTGTTTTTTCTATCAATTGGCGATTTGAAATCTGGCTGACGTTTTATTACATTTTGACGGATCATTTCGCTGCTTAAGTGAAAAAAATGGGAATTGATATACCTAAATTTGGGGCAATATCTGTCAACGGGATTCTCCAAAAGACAGTTAAGGGCCAAGGATTCAGTGACGTATTGCCGCTTTGAAAGAATTTGTACAACCTTTACTTCACGTGCCATTTGCTCTGGATGCGGTGTCTGCGAACTGTAGTAAGTACTCGTAAGTTCCTTTCCCGCGACAATGACATGCCTGGCTTAGGTTAAGTTTGTTGTGTCCGAACATTGTATTTTCCCGGGAAACAACGTGATGTCTGCAAACCAGGACACACTTCTACCGGAAGGAAGTTGCAGGGTTGGGAGCGGAGTCCTTGTAGGAACGGAAATCACGTTTTCGGTTTCTGTTTTTCAAAGTAAAGTTATCCGGACAAGACCAGACGTCGATGAGAAATCAAGGTCTTTGGAGTACTTTCCACATATCACGCGGGAAGGAGAGGCGAGACTTTCAGTGATTGATTCATTTCCGTAATTGTCCTTTTCGCGAGATTTTCACTCAAGACTGGACTGTGAAGGACAGTGAAATATTAGCAGAGGACACACTTTAAAACTTAATTTTCTCAATTTTGAGAGATCGTAAAATAATTTGTTAGAGGTCCAAAGCGGTTGTATTAGCTCTCCGTCAGTGAGAAACGACGTGATGAAGTCTTATTTTAATCGAAAGTTTATCGAAGGTGATGTATTGCGGCAATATAGTAAATTGTTAAGAAATTAAAAATAATTACGTTATTTTGTTAAATATTCAAGACATTTTCTGGCTCTCGTGTTCATTGATTTCTTCATTCTTCATTCTTCTTCTTCTTCTTCTTCTTCTTCTTCTTCTTCTTCTTCTTCTTCTTCTTCTTCTTGGCAAATTGCACTCGCTGCCTTCTTCCATAAATGAGGTGCTTCCTTTTGTTGTTTCGAAAACTTCGTTTGTACAAATCAAGTGACCCTTTGGCCTTTATTTTATTTATTTATTTATTTATTTATTTATTTTACGTCAAAAACATTTAAAAACTGTGTATGTTGTGCTATAGGGAGAAGTGAATTTTGTCCACGTTTTCAAAATTCTGTGATCCCTACACTAAGCCATATACTAGTTGAATTTTGAATACAGGGGAAAAAACCCGCTCCGATGTAATAAAATCTATTTTCAAGGATAAATCAGCTATAAATTTTGGGCTCTTATCCATCATGTCCTCCGTCAAGGAATAATACTTCCTGCCGCGACAACATGGAAACGATAATTTGAATAAATATATTTCCCACTGAATTCTAGAAGACGTGCCTTTGTTGCGAAGTACTCCGATTGCACAGATCGCTCACTCAGACGGAAGAGTAAAAGCAGCGCGGCGATCTCGTGCAAACGGAAGCTGCGTGTTCAGTTAGCATTGCTGCCTGGCTTGCGGGGTGGGGCGGGGCCGGCGGGAACGGGGTCAGTAGTTCGCGGCGGGACGAGCGGTCGCGTGGCTGCCACAGCCGCTCTTGTTTCTTCCCCCGCCCCTCCCCCTCCCACTCCTCTCCTCTCCCCTGCCCTTCACCCTCCCTCCGGCCCCTCACCCTCCCCCGCTCCTCCCCGCCCCCGCCGCCTGCGCCATCGCCGTCTCTGCCGACCCCGCAAACTCCACCAGCGCTGCCGCCTCCGCCGATGCTTCCAGATTCTCCCGCCGCGGCGCGCCGTCTCGTCTGCCGGCGCCGCCGCCTTCCCCTAGGGTAGCCAACCGTCCTTCATTAGAGAGCAGAGTGTTTGTGCACCCTCGAACGTTGAAGCACTATCTTCTGCGCATTCGCAGTTTGTTTCGCATCACTTTTGAGCATCTGCGCATGCGCAGAAGATCGATAAGGCGGTTCTCTAAGGGGGGCACAAACTCTAGTGACGTCAATTGTACAATCGTCGTCCTTTTTATTTTAAATGTCCTTTTAGTAATTTTTTAATATTTGTTGTCATTAATTTTATCACATGACTAACATCTGCTACGTTGTGTTGTTTTATTGTTCAATTAGAATAGAAAATATGAATATCCTTTTTCTGAATGCTGACACACACATGCATGATAGTATATCTGTCTAGCGACCAAAACAAAAGGGACGCTCAGACCATACTCATCTGCATTTTGTGAACGAATCTTTTCAATTGAATCGCAAATGGAAAGAAGAAAGATATAGAGTTGATGTTAGTCGAAAGTAAATATTTATAAAAAGAAATGTGTTGATGCTTTTTTGCTTATCGAATGCCCTCTCTTTTACACGAACATTGCTGACAACCCTAGCTTCACCGTTCCTACCACCGGCCTCTCCCCGCGACCTCCATCCACTCGCATCTGCCACCGCTGCAGCGCTGGCCCACAACCTCGCCCGCCCATGCTGCCACCAGACTCGGTTTAACCCTTGCGGGCTCCGTGGAGGTCTTTCGTGTGCGGGCCCTTAATAATACTCCCATTATGCGATGCCATTTTTTGCTTAGGGATGGGACAAATGTAAATTTAATTTTTTTCTCAGAAAATGATGCGAAACAATACTATCTGTTAAGAAAAACATTTGATGAGACATATACCTTTCGAGAAAATTTTATATAGTAATTAATTGAGCATATCGTGATTTAGTAGCAAAAGGTAATCCACACAAAAGACCTATATTACTATTTTGCATTTTCTGTTTATACACGAGTATCTATCTTTTAACGCAGTATCACACGTCAAGCTTTGCCGGCGGACGTAAGGTTAAATGTGCCTAGCGCAATCAGTCTCGAATTGAGGAATACTCCGAAGACCGACAAATGCAGTTCTACACGATCCGATTGCTGATATCTCGGAAGACAGAAAGAAAGGGCACATTCATAGCCGCACAAAAGACATCAGTAAACTGATATCAGCACGGGTTACTGGATGCAAGAAAATGAAAGTGAGTCTTCCCGAGCGCGTTCTCGGTGCAAGGGATTTTTGTTTCTCGCAGTTTCGTATACCCTTTTTCACTTACGAAAACGAGAGAGATTGTGTGATTTGATCGCCTTTTCCACTATTTCCTCTTCCTTTCTATATTTTTTCTGTTTTGATTCTTTTTATGATTTCATTTTCATTCATAAGGATTTTGCGGAGGAGCGGCCATTCCCTCCGTTCCTCGTCGTAATCCAGACCGGTTGGCCATCGACACCACCAGACCCATTGCTGTGACGGACATCATCACCTCTCTTTGTTCGCTGGCGACTGCGCCGCCGGCGCTTTCGTCTGAATCATTACGAATTCATCGAAATTGGAAATTCGAATCCCCCGCGTTTGATTTGCTACGTTTTTACGAGGTATCAGATCCCAATACATGGCAACGCTGCGGCAGGGCAGTTTGAAATTGTGAGAATTCCTTCTCATTGTTGGACGATGGCTGGGATTTATGGCTGTATGAAACGCAGTTTGGGATTGACGAATTTATGTTGTATTGGCTTTAAAAGACTTACTTTCCATATCTACCGCTCTACCATTTGTAATGTGTACAAGTAATGACTGAAATGTGTTAATATGGGTAGAAATTACGGTATTGTAATATTACGAGACCTTTACAATGCTGCTGTACCACTTTTAGTTGCATTTCACTCCACTTCCTCCTCCTCCTCCCCCTCCTCCACCTCCTTCCCTGCTCCACTGATTCGTCCCTGCAACCTCCTCAATTTTTATCTTTTCCATGGCTCCTCGTCCTCCTCCTTCGTCTTCCACCTCGCCTCCTCCTTCTCATCACCATCATACGATTGAGATGTGTTGATATGGATTAATACGGATATATACGGTTAATACGGATTGTATTGTAATCTTACGTAACCTTTACAATTATGAGGTTATGTAATATTACAAGACTATTAGTATTTCTATCCTTATTTTCTCACATGTCAGTCATCACTAGTACCCGACCGCCCGTCGGTCGACGCGACGCGCTCCCATTACAATGCATTACAATGCTGCTATAGCACCATTGGTTTGCCTCCGCTACCTCCTCCTCCTCCGTTTTCGCCCCTGCCACCTCTTCAGTCCTTAGTCGTTACCTCTGTCACTGCCTCTTCGATCACGTCCTCCTTCACCATCTACCTCACCTCCGCCTGCCACCTTCTTTTCCATCCTCGCTTCCGAGGTCCACAAAGTTAGCATAACAAAGTGTTTAAAAAAAATTGAAATTAGACGCAAAATTTGTCGCTTTATTGTTGCCAATTTGTTACGAAAAAAATTGTCGCTCTTCATTTGGCTCTGCAATTAAAGATTCGGCTAACTTGATATCAAGAACTCTGAGGCAACAAAAACCGACAAATTCTCATGTAATTATATTTTTATTTATCTCTGTTATTTCTTTGTTTTCTTGTGATTGCGGTGCTAACTTGATATCAAGTTAGTGGACTCTTTAATTACAGGATCAAATGAGCGACATTTTTTGCGTAACAAATTAGCAGTAAAAAAGCGACAAATTTTGAGTCTAATTTCATAATTTTTTGTAAACTGCTAACTTTACGTACCTCAGCTTCCGCCCAGTCGACCAGACCGGGAGTGGTGGTTCAGTGCCTCAACTGATGACGGGAGGTCCTACAACGGACCCAGAGGTCTTAGGTTCGAATCCCAATGGGGCGGCAGGATTTTTGACATTAGCTTTTCACGTGGGTGGAATCCAGTCACTGCTTGGAGGAGAATTGTAGCGGCCCGCTGCTCTGATCGGTAGTTTTCCGTGTTTTTTCCGATTAACACCAGGCGAATGCCGGAGCAGTACCCTAACAAACGGGCGCGATCTTTCCTTCCTCTTCCTTGTCCTATTCTCTCCCTTTACATACAAACACACACTTACACTAACATGCCCTACACTACCACATATTCCGGGAGACCGGTCGGGAGCTTAGAGCTTGTCCTGGCTGGGGCGGTGCCCCGCTGGTGGGAGAGTCCTGGTTGGGGAAAACCGCGTAAGCCGACAGTATGTCGGCGCCGGATCTGGCCATCCAGCGCGGGAAGACCACCGCCATCTCCCGAGCAAAAACGCGCTCTACACTTACGGGACTAATGACCCTATAGTCGCACACGACGCTCCCGGAATCACTACACTTACGGGACCAATGACCATAGTTGTTGCCGCGCCTGGAATCACTATCAATCAATCAATCCTAGTCGACCCGCCGCCGCTGCGTTCATCGCTGCCCGGCGCCTAAAGCGAGCGGTCGCAGCGGGTGGGCGTTGGGCGGGCGGTGGGCGGCGCGGGAGCCCGAGAGGCGGGGCAGACGCGAGGCGCTCCCTCGGCCGATTCCACTCGCGCCGCCAGATCGATGCAGCGGCCTTGGCGCCGCTCCCGCCCGACCCCTGGGACGTCGACCTTCCCAATGGCAGCGGCGGATGCGGAGGCGCTGCCAGACGAAGCCTTGTTCGGCCAAATATTATTTCGGCTTCCAGTCGGCGTTCTGGAGAATTACGTGTTGTTCGAACGTCTCGTGTGTCAACAATACGGTGCTATTTAATACCTTCATATTATTTGCATGCGCTTCTAACCGAGTGTCAGTTAATGGAATTTAATTTTACGCGCGAGGGCGTTAAATAATGTTTGGATACCTTCAACCGCAATGAACGTCGTCTTCTATACATTTTTAAATAATTAAACTTTAACTGTTAACGTATCCTTCTTTCTTCATGTGTTAAATTAAAAGTTCTATTTTAAAATGCCAGTCAATTTATATATCATTGAGTTTATTTTAGCAATCATTTTCGTTAACTAAAAGTATACCCTGATGTATATAAAAATCGCCCTTGGGTCTGTTGCTGCATCTGAAGTTATGATCTCCCTGTTCGAACAAGCATGAACAAAAAATGAATTCTAAGGTTGCATGATCTTTATGAGAGTAATTGCAGTGATTATGTTGTGATGAGACGTCAAGTTATTTGTCTGGACTCGTTTCTTTTGGTTTTGTAATGAATATTTCATCTGAATTTTTGCTTAATGCAATACGACGAAAAAATAGCACAATTTTACATAATATTTCACTTGGTATGTTTCGCAAATATAATGCCCTTGGCGCTACCCTTCTTTATGAAATGTGGCGTTTAGTACCTAGTGAAGCATGTTCGCATGTTAGTGTTCCACTTTTTCAAAATGTCTACACTTGCTTTTATGGGTAGCTTATATGACAATTGAGAATAAATTAGGTTAAGGATTTGTCCTCCATTTAATTTCATAAATAAAATTTCATAAAAATGTAAAACATTTTCATTAATCTCATAAAAAGAATATATAAATAGAAAAATAAACTAAGTTTATTTTTAATAAACTGAGTTTAAGTTTATTTTTAATAAACTAAGTTTATTTTTAGTATTTATGAAGTTCAGTTTTTCGTGTTATAAAATGTATCATTAGGTGCATTGCATTACTTTGTTTTTTTAAATATTGCATTCTAATCGTTACCTACATAGTAATAACATTCTTAAGTTTTAGAGTCGCGTACATTGATGAAGATAATCCCCACAAGAGCACGAATGCGAGAAAGTCATGTGAAAACCAATGCATATGTTCAGGCTCTGAGAATTGGAGCGGTATGGAAATGCTGTTCTCAGCGACGCGACGTCTCGGTCCTCGGCCTTGAGCGTCCCCCTGGCGACGGGGGCGGTGGGAGGAAGCCTTGCACAGTGGATGCCGCTTATCTCTCCGTGAAACAGAGAACCGCTTGATAACAATAAACGAAAAATTTTAATTCTAGATGATCCCATGAAAAAGAACGCTACTTCTGTAGTTTACTACGGGAAACATCCATTCATAATAAAATTCATTTATGCCTTACTCAATTCATGCGTTCACTAAGAAAAGAAAACTTATTGCAATTTAAAAACATATTACACTCTCAGGCAAGTTTTTTTTTAAATTATCTATTAAAATGTTCTTCAGGTTTTATCTAGGATTCCATTTGTTTAAATCTGGAACTCATGATGTTTCTGAAAATCAACTGACCTGTGCTGAACCTCAAATGGCAATATTTTTAATGACTGCCTCATTTTAGTCGTAGTCGGAGGTAGAGACATCGCTGTAATTTTCTTCTTCGCCCATTCCTGCTGCCACTTGTGAGTCTTTAGAGGTAATAATTTTACGTATGTCGCCTTCTGGTCGCCCAGCAGATGTAATGATATTCTCATCCACAGTAATCCATTCTGGAAATTCCTTTTCCGACGTATCCGGTGGCCAAGTGCATAGGATTTCTTCGTGCGATTATAAAATAGTATCCGTTTAGGTTTTGCAGTTCGCCACCCATGAAGGGACAAAACTATGCATAATTGACATTGTTTCAAAATAATAACAACATGAAATCTGATCACAATAAACGTTGTTTTCTGAATTTTGTAATATTTCGGCCTGGAAATCAGTATGATAATATTAACCAAATGATGACAATAACCGTGATTACAATATGCCTCGTTAACTGTATTGTATTTGCTGAAATTATTAATTTCTATGCAGTTAAGTGGAGGCCTGATGGCCATGAATATTATCGTAGTTCACTTTAGCAAATAGTCACAGAGATGTATTACGCGTGCGAACGGGGAGGAGGAGGGCGTGGCCACGTCACAAAATACTTTTCAAACAATCAGGCAATCTGTACATGGTTCTATTAATATAATGATAATCAACTATTTTTCAAGGAATTAATGAATGTATTTAAATTATTAAGCAAAAAAATGTTTTTCTTTCTTACGCTCTCCTTTCTGTTTTATTTCTTCACTAGAAAAATGTCATAAGTAAATAAGAAGGTTCGAAGCAAAGAGATCCAAGAGGAGACCAGAACTATCCTCCTTTCCCCTCTTGTTTTAGGCTGCGCATATCAAATATGCTCAGAAGGAAAATTATTAAATTACCGACTATGATTTACACACCAACCACGAGAATCAAGAGAACATCTGTGGCAACCATGATGAGAGATTTTCTGAGCATGGACAGTAAAACATATTTTTCCGCGAATACTCCTAACATAATGATCATAAATGCATTTTGAAGGTCTAATTTATACGATAATTAATCCTAATTCATCACTACTACATTCAACGTTTTTTGTGTAATGTTAGTTTAAATAATAAATTTAGGAATCGAGTTAAATCATATGCAGACAAATTCTAGAACAAGAGGTTCGAAGACTCAGAAAAAGAGAATTCTCTGTATTTGAGATTCCTCTGGATGTTGAACAGTTTTGTGCGTCTGTATGCGATAAAGCCTCAGAGGCCAGTGGCCTTCGAGGTCTCTTGCGAAACGCTACGCGTGGAGAACTCAAGCCCCTGCGGCATCTCGATATCAAAGCGGCTGACGCCCCTCCTGCCTCTGCCCTGCTCGATCATACCAAATGTATTAACTAGGGGGCGGATTTTAATGAAATGATTTTTTTTCTTTTCACTTTCGAATAATGCGGTTTAGTTTAGAAATTAATTTTATGTTATGACAAAAGGAAATGAGCTATTTTTATAGGTCTTTTTTTTCTTTCTTTTTTTTTTATTTTTCGTCGATTTCTACTAATAAGTCATTTTTTACTCTTTTCCGTCATTTAAAAGGAATGTTTTGCTGATTTCGTCGATTTTAATATCATTTTAATGCTACTTCCTTGAAATATTTACGAGATGCAAGAAATGTTCTCCAGAGAATTCCTGAGTAGACTTTTTGATTTCTTCGCTCAGAAAGTGTAATGTCTGTGGCACAGTTGTGATTATGTAATCTAAGGTACCTATGACACCTATCAATCACCGCCATTGTCGGTTCGGCAATTTTGGGATAACTGAAGACAGAGATTTCCTGGTAAAGAACAGTCACCAAGAGCTTGCGAGCTGAGTTCACTTCAGCGAATGGACGAAGCCTCGATTACATCAGTATTAAATCCAACAGCTTGACATATCCATGCGTATTGGTTTTTACCACAATTTTTACGTCATTTTTCTTTGTTTTTAGGGCATTTTAAAAATATTTTAAGAATATTTTATTGATCATTTTTTGAGATGTTTGAGGTCATCAAAATCCGCCTCCTAATAATAACAGCTACTGGTCTTGCTAATAAAAACGTAAAATGTTATTGAAAAAATTAGAAATTTTTCCTCTAAATTATTTTAAAAACTAAAAGTCAGTCGTTTCGAAATTTCCAGATTGTTCACACTGCACTAAATATGTAAAGCCGGGAAGATGATAAGTAGGGCACAGATTTTAATGAAATACCTTCTTTTTTCTTTTCACTTTAGAAAAATGCCGTTTAGTATAGACATTCATTTTATGTTATAACAAAAGGAAATGAACCATTTTTGTACTTTTTTTTGCATTTTTTATCGATTTCGGCTCATATGTCTTTTTTAACTTTTTCTGTCATTTTTATGCATTTTTCGCTGATTTCATCGATTTTAATGTCATTTTAATGGTTTCAAAAAATAATGTGTACGAGTTGCAAAAGTTGTTCTCCACAGAATTCGTAAGTACCTATACCTGGTAGCCTATTCATTTTCTTCGCTCAGAAGTTGTAATTGTGAGTAGCCATTGTGAGTACGTAATCTAAGGTTCTGGTGACGCCTGTCAGCATCATTGGCGGTTCAGTCGATTCCGGGATAACTAAAGGCAGAGATTTTCTGGTAAAGAACCAAAAGTTTGAACGCTGGGTTCACTTGAACGAAAAGAAGATGCCTCGATTACATCTGTAACATATCCAACAGCTTAAGTTGTTCATTTGAACTGGTTTTGATCACATTTACGTCATTTTTCTTTGCTTTTAGGATATTTTAAAACCATTTTAAGAGAATTTTATTGATTATTTTTGGCGATGTTAAGGTCATCAAAAACCACCCCCTAATGATGAGTCTGAATGTGCCTCAAATCTTGCCCACCGGTGGCCTCCAGCCTGAACCACCCAAAAAGGATCAGGCCGGCCCACTTCACCAGAATAACAAGTAAAATACTCTCATATAACACTGCAATAAATTAAATAGTTTTAAAATAGTCTAGAATATACACAGTAATATGTACAGTGTACAATAGTTTTCTACTTACTACCTTTTTTCGCTGTTACACAACATGCAAAAGAAATATTTAATGGCAGGCGCAATCTTCCTTAGAGTCGCTTCGTCGCATGACTTTTGCTGCGACCTGAGCAGTGACGCACTGTGTATGAGATTCAACCAGTAGGGGCAGTGTGAAAATAGGCGACATAACACAATCAAATGTTTGCATTTTTCAGTCAAAATCGGAACTATCTCGAGTTTTCGTATTTTCCCGGCTGTTCCGGTATCTTACGAAACCGTAGACGCCTCTCACATGGCCGGAGGCTGGGCAGGTTTTTTTCAATTACTGCGCGCTTTGGAAATTAGTAATATAGATATTGAGGAAATCAACGTTCTAAATTCATAACAATAATTGAAGAATTCGCAAACATTTCCAAGGTAGGGACAAATAGTATATTAACAGAAAAACGGAAAAGAAAGAGTGCCTCGTAAGGATAAAAGATTCCGAAAAAAAAGTCTGCTAAATCTACTGTGATTGCTGCATCTGCTTAACTTCAATACCGCTCTTGAGAGGTCATCAATATTACAAAAAAAAGAAAAAGGAAGTTTATGAGTGTCTTACCATACAAATAATTGTCTTGCAAGAGAACGGGATGTAACGATATTCGAATATGAGTATGTGTTTACTGCATTTACTTAGTAATTGTTTTCACTGATTCTTTTATTTATTTTTCTATTTTGTTAATGATCCCAGCCATCATCTGCCACCCTGATTGGGGTTATTCTAGACTAGCTGTATCGCTTTTAGGAGTATACCCAAATGGTCCCAGGCCTGCATTTATTTCCAGAAATAAATGTGCTCTCCTTTCTTTCTTAAGCCATGTGTTGGGGACCCTCTTTATTGAGTTTGTGTAAAGTGGGTCTATTGTCAAACTGTCGGGTGCGGGCTTCCTGTGTTCAATGAAGATGTGTGGGCGATGACAATCGAACAGTCATTATGTGGGGTAATCGCCATGCTGCGGAATTCCAACTACATTCGAGCAAAGAGAACATCGCTCCGTAACTCAATTTCCGAAAACTGTCATTCCCTGTGGACCTTTTAGAATTGTGTAACAAGGCTTTGAAGCCACTAGTGAGGGGAAATAAAAAATAACATTTCGTTTATTTTATTAATATTTCAGTACAGTCCCAAAAATGAAATGAAATGCGAAGTTAACTAATTACATTTTGATTTGCAAAATTACAAGAGTAAAGTACTTGATATGGGTCAACTAAGCAAGTTATTTAATTAATTAAAAGAAACCAATACATACGTCATAAAAAATTAAGTGACGCTCAGAAGAGTAGGAGCAAAAACGAAAATTGGTAGGTTTAATAATGAACAAGGAGAGCCCTTGGGTGGGTCATAGTACCTTCGAAATTAATTTTAGAGAAGATTGGGAAAAGAAGAGGGGAGGGGGAAAATGAAAGAATGGAATGTTTGATGATTGAGAAATGGAACAATCTTTAAGCGGTGATAGAAGAACCATAGGATAGCTCTAAATAAATAAATAAATAAATAAATAAATAAATAAATGTCTTTCAAATGTCAGAACCATTTGCCCTGCTCTTCTCTCTGACCGTAAGAGAGACTAAATGGAAAGCTTTCAGTCGTAACCTGCCAGTGACAAAAGCACAAAAATGAGTTTTCTTTCCAAACTTAACTATCCCCAATATGAATTTTATTATTTAACTGAAAATGGATAAGTATGTTTGAGAGTAGACAACCACTAGTGATGTTATTTTACGGAAAATAATAGTAAAATACTGTGAATTCTGAACAAAAATAAGGTACTTTTCCAATAACTTAAATTTATAATACATTTTCAGAACAGAATCGTAGTTGGGGATAGAGAGAACGCGTTAGAAGTTAGGTGAGGCAAAATTGCTCAAAAAAGGATACAAGTATGAATTCCCATTGGATGTTGGATGTAACGATGGCAGCAGAAATTCGCGTACAATCTAACAGCAGATATTGAGTTTAAAGCGCTTTCATAAACTGATAGCCTGCAACAGCAAAAATCCTGATGTCGGTTGTGTGGAGATTGGTGTAATGGAGTAGCAAACGTTGGCTCTTCTGTAAAGGTACACGTGAATGCTGAAGCTTATTTCTTCCTCGTCACATGATGTCAACTGCGACGCAAGCAGTGATACCCGATTATGAGAATATAGTTGAAAAATGTAGTATGAGAAATTGCGGATGAACATAATCAAATATTTTAATTTTTTAGGCAAATATTTCAAATTTTCAGTTTAATCTAATCTGTGTCATTGCGATTGTATCAGAAATTGCGGATAAACGTGATCAAATATTTCCATTATTCAGTCACATATTTCAAATTTTCGGTTTAAATGAATCTGTTTGATTGCTCTTTGTATTTTTCTGGATATCTATTGACACCTCTCATATGGCCAGATGCCGCTCTTAGTTTTCCCTCAATTTATGAGTAATTTCGAATTGATTGATTATTTTGTTTCCGGGAGCGTCAACTAATATGGTCTAATGACCCGTAGTCCCGTAAGTGTAGTAAATGTTTTTATCGGGAGGTGGCTGTGTTCTCCCGCTGGATAATACGATCCGGCGCCGTCTTTTACGTCGGCTTGCAGGCTTTTCGTGAATAAGGTCTCTTCCTAGCAAGGCCAACCGGAACAAGCTCTATGCTCCCAACTGGTCTTCCGATAGGTATGGTGGAATAGTTACTGTAGTCCATGTAAGTGTGTGTGTAAGTTAGAGGTGTGCACAGGACAAGGAAGAGAAATGAAAGATCTTGCGCGATTCGTGTCCGGTTTGTTATGGTAGTGTTTTGGCATTCGCCTGGTATTGCTCGGAGAAACCACGGAAAAAGATCAGATCATCCGCCCGCTAAACTTCTCCTCCAGACAGCGGCTGGACACGACCTACGCAGCTAGGGTCGTAAATCCTGCCATCGCCGGAGCTCGATCTCTAGGACCTGCCAGTCAGAGGCACTGCGGTGGCATCCGCTGATGTCCTGAGCCACCACAGCCGAAGTGTATATTCGAAGTATAGATAGCGCCACGGCCCACTGCGAATCCGCCTACGGGACGCGTGGAATCGCTTGCCTCGGTCCGCTGCACACCAGGCGAACGCGCGCGTCTGACGCTGAAGGCTTCGAGGGAAAACGAATTCTCCTCCGCCTGTGGCGTCGGCCCACGCATGCCTTACGTGACAAACTGCTTCTATTTTTGCTTGTAACGAAATGTTTCCCAGTTTCAAAAGGATCCTGACGGGACAGGTAGTCTTTGAATTGTGTGGAACGTGAGAAGCAATTTCACAGCATTCTGGTTTTGGTTACTTGAACATTATTTCGTATTATATAGGCAAGAGACTGGTAGTCTATTGGACATGTAGCTGATACGATGTTACTTGTGTATTATTATTTGCTTCCATATTCTCCATTTCATTTTTCTTCGCACAAATATTTTAATCTCTTTTGCTTTTGTTTATTCAAAATTAATTAGTTAATTATTATCTGGATACATCTATTATATACAAGTGAATGTATTATATGCGCACGTTTTCTTGGACCCCGGAATACCTACCTCCACTCCTTTGCCATCATTAGTTGAATTAAGAATAAATTATGGCAACGAGCATTGTGGACAAAATCTGATAACCGGAAATGTTCGTTCTCATGTAATAGACACTATTTTGCATCGAAAACGAACTACAAATTTGATATAAAATTCCTTGTCAAAATAACCAAACTCCCCACTCCTCGCACAACGAGCGAAGCGAGGGTTCAAGTAAACGTTCGCGGATAATACCTCTCCCGCTGCCGCAGGTATGACGAAAGTTGTGCATATGCAAAATTACAATTATATATGTGCCTATAATATGTTATTTTCATTTTAGTTTTACTATTGTATTATAGGGCCACTCGAACTAAAACGAGCTCGTTGTTTCCAATTCGTTATTGCATCACTTCTCGGTTTAGCTCTCACGAGATGAATGTGGTATTGGCGATTGAGAGCACATAGCAAACACGTTCATAAAATATTGATTGGAATTTGATATGCAAAATGATCAGAAAAATCTCATTTTAACCGTCCAACAAAATATTCGTTTATTAAACAGAAAAAAGTTGGCCAAATGTCATTATTTAGCATTGAGTTGTCACACGCTCGCCTCGCCAATGCAGGGATATTCAACTCTACCGCAACTCCATTTCACGACTAGAGATCGTCGACTGTGCCGAATGTTGAACATCTCTCGCACAACTGTTTCCACACAGTAAGCTCTTTGCCACTGGACTATATCTGTTGATTTGGATGCCACAGAAAAAAACTATTTCGAATCGCGAAGACATTTCTGTATAAATGAAGGTGATAGTGCGATTGAGTGAAATATTTCATGTCTGGCTTTTACTGATTTAAAGACCTTCGGTGTAGTCACACGCTAGTATTGTGTTGTATATTTGTAATTAACGGCCATCTATGGAAACATTATCAAGAACATAAAATACTTATTTTGAAATATCAATAATTGTATCTGACTTATGGAGTGATGTCGCAAGCATAGACATTGCAAACAAGCGTACATTGCAATTCTGGAAATATTTCTGGGCAAAAGTTCTGTAAGGACATTTCATTATTATACGAAATAATTTTTATTTTCTTGTACATTTCTACACAGTATAGAGGAAGTATTCTATTGCTGCAGCGAAAGTGATGAATTTTCATCTGAAAAACTCATATTGTGGGTCAGTGACACCAAAAAAGTTATTTTTTCGTGCTTCTATTTGAAGTAAACTACTTTTTCTAAGTTGTGCAGTCAGAATCCATATTTTATGTTTCTTTGATTTTAAAAATACAGTTTTTGGCAAAACGGCCATCTGTCCATCAGTCTAACAGTGAACAACGCTAGCGCCTAAACCCCAAACAGGATTGTCAACAAATTTGTAATCCCCCAATCGGTCTGGCTGAGGTCGCGCAACCCCTTGAGTCTGAAACTTTTATTTTAATTTTTAGAGGTACTTTACAGGAAGCTCCAAGGTTTTTACATTGTATTTTTAACATACCACGTCGGCTTTCCTTTTTTAAATTATAAACCCTTCATATTAGTTTTTTTGTTTGTATTGAACTCTAATTTATACTCAACTTATAATTATTTGTATTGAACATTATAAATAAAATGTTTTAGTGAATTTCAAACATATTCCTCTGTTTAATTTTTCTATAATTGAGAAATATCTGAGAAAAATATGCAGTTTGTAAATATTAATAAACTCCGGGCAACACAGGTCACTTCAGATAGTAAAATAATAAATCAGAAATGAGACATCCCGCAACGAAAATACCTTGAATTTTGGTCGAGTTCGCCCTTATGGAAAAAGTTTCAAACGCGTTTTATTGAGTTCACCCTTCGTTTCCACAACGCCTCATATGTTCCTTTAACCAACTTTTTCGAAATTTCTTGAAGTACCAATCAAATTTTACCGAGTGCTTTTCCTGCTTGACTCTGCAAATATTCAACTTCACTCCCAGTTGTGATATTAATTTTCCGATGTCCAGAGCAAAAGGATTTACAAGAAGTTCAACATCACTATTCGCGGTATTAAAATCCCTGACCTTATTACATAGTTTTCAAATTCTATTCTCGCCGACTTTGCACACACTGCCCCCTGTGAAGGACGAAAAGCGAAAGATAATTCGCGTGGCTCCTGTGCCATGCTCTCGGGAGCTGAAGGCTGCATGCGTTCAACCGGCCGACAGATCGCAGCTCGCGGGTGGATTTCGGACTCTTGAGGAAGGAGCTGTTCGGGGCGCTCCGCGAACCACAGTTTGAACAAGCTTGCTCTCGAGTCCGCGTTACCTGGATGAATAAAACCTTACTGCCCTGTTGCTTATGGCTAAAGGCCCTGAAAAATTCTTGTAGGTAAATTCAATAGCAGCACCCTCACAGGAGAATTTACATTACCAATAACGGCAGAACAAATCACTCGATTTTTGATCTTTAAAAGGCATTTGATTTTTAATATAGAATTTACTCTGCGATGCCCTTTTCCGCTGAATAGCCAAAGCAAAATTTTGAAATTGCTTTCGGTCATTCGGGTATAATATTAGAAAATGTGGAATAATAGTGTGATGCCGTCTCGCTTCGTGAATCCAACTCCATTGAGAATTGAGTGAATCAAGAATCGTCAATTGAGAATTGCGAATCGGATGAATAGGTGCATCATAAAGTGAGTTTGGGAAAAAAGAGATTTCCGCTCCTCCCCATGCCACGCTGCCGCTGTTTTCAGCGCAGGGGGCAGAATTATCTCCTCGTTGCAGTGGCAGTCAGTCGGTAAGGGCGTTTCCTCTGTGGGCCGACTGGAATTCGCCTGCTAATGCACTTTCGCTATTTTCCGCATCACATTTTTTCCCACATATCAAACTAATGGTGCTGATACAGAGACTCTATTTATTTTAATGATGGCACCGAAGATATCGAGTACTCGCTCTGTGCAGCGGTGCCCAATGAGCGCTTGGGAGTGAAGATTCGCTCCGGGAGACCTTTTAGCAGGCGCCTCGTGAGGGACCTCCGACCCCACTCCCGCCCCCGCCTCCGCTCTCGCCCCCGCCTCCGCTATCGCCACCGCCTCCGCTATCGCCTCTACCTCTGCTCTCGCCTCTGTCTCTGCCCCCGCATGCGCCCCCGCCTCTGTCTCCGCTCCCGCCTCGGCTCCCGCCCCCCGTCTCCGCCCCCGCCCCCTCTCCCGATCTCACCTCCGTCCCCGCCCTCGCCTCCGCCCCCGCCTCTGCCCGCGCCTCCGCACCCCGCCTCCGCCCACGCCTTCGCCACCGTCTTCGCCCCGCCACCGCCTCCTCCTCTTTCGCCTTCGCCTTCTCCCACCGCCTCATCTCCTCTGCTCCTCTCCCCTCTTCCCTCTGCCTCTGCCTCTGCACCTGCCACCCTCACCCGCCACGACCTTCCTCCGCCTCCGCCCCTGCCTGAGCTGACCCTACCTCGGCGAACACTACACTTGACCCCGAGTGAAAGCGAGGCAGTCACATTGCCAGTGCCCAGCAGGAAACGATTATTTTCTGAAAGAGAAACCGCCTAGCAATAAGAGCGTTGCTACGAAATTATCTACTCAAAGTACAGAAAACAGCCGTATCTCTTTACCCGGAAAAGGGCTACGTAATATCCCATCGTAATTACCAAAATTGACAGAGTTTCGTTTTCGTATACGCGTATTGTAATATTACGAACAACATATGGAACAATAATACGGTGTTTTTCAAATTTTCAATTTGGAAGTTTCGCTTCACATAAATTGCTCCCTCATAAAATTCTCATTCTACGGTAATTCTTTTCTCTTTCAATATTTCTGTAATCGAATTGCCTGGCAAACAAGCACAGGAATTTTTCAGAAATGTATAACATTTTATGAACTAAAATTATTTCTACGAAGTTATTTCCATTTAGAAATGGAATTTCTATGAAGTTATTATATTCTGCGTGTAAAAGCGTCAAAAATTCAATAGCATACAAAAAGAGCGTTATTTCAATTGTGCGGCAAAATGTTCACTGATCACTATTTGAGGGATCTCATGTAATACAGGCCATTGAAGGAAAACCTGAACTACATCCACGGCGTGTGTTGGATGAAGTAAATTCTGTTTCGAAATAACTGCATTTACGAGTACGTATTATCAAAGGCATATGTTTTGTTTCTTTTAATTACAAACCAATTATTACAAAGAAACACAGGTCTTTGGAACTTGGAAATCGAATGATTCTGAATGAAGGGATTATGAAACTCAAGAAAACGTGCGCAGATGATTTTCTCCCCCATACGTCACATTCAGTTTTTTACTGTTTTTGACTAAATAAATATCTAAATATCTGAATGGCTAAGGCGGAAATTCAATAAAATGTTTTCAGGCTCCTTAAACATTGTTCAATAGAGTAAAAGGAAGTTCTTGTAATTCATTCCTCAGTCGGAAAAAGAACAAGGAATGAATAAATGGAGGATAAGAAATTGTGGTGAAGAAGAAAAGAATGAATTAAGAAAAAGATAATCTGAAATACAATGCAATGTAATAAATAATAATAATGAGAATGAATGTTTGGGAATGGAACATGAAAATGAATGTCGAAATAAATAGATTTTTATTTAAGTGTACAGAAACTAGTGGTGTATATCAGCAAAGCCTGCTTACCTAATGGACTGAACATAAAATAATAAAACAATAATGTTTACATTATTTCCGATTGCCTTACAGCTTAGTTTGACTACATTGACGTACTCCTAGATCGTTCGGAGAATTTCTGTTCTCCAGAGATGGATCACATGGGAACGCAAAAACAGGCCTACACCAGGCACCAAGGATGAAAGTGAGAGCGTACGAGTATTTGCGAAGGGAAGAAAACGCGCGATCCGTAGCCCGTCGTTTAATCTGCAGCGGCGATATCCGACTAGAAATGACGTTACAGATAAAATAATTCAAATTCTATTAGTAACGTGCATTATGGAATTAGTATCATTGAAAACACCACACAGATTATTTCATAATTAGATAGGAACTTTACAAGAGATTGAGGCAGAACATTGCAATGTATTAGAGAAAGTAAGAAATGAAAGAGAAAACAATAATTTTAAGAAAGTAACCTTAGTTATGCCCGGCAAAATACTCGAACTTTCAGTGAAAATCGCCATCAAAGGTGGTTTGGAGACAAAAATTGTCAAACAATGCATTTCTTATTTATACGTAAATAATCTTATAAGATTTTTTAAAAAGGCTTAATTTTTCAAATCAATGACTCGAGCATTTTATTCGTGTAGATAAAAAGCAGTTTTGTATCTACGAATTGATTTCATATTTTTGTTGTAGGGTTGCATTGCAAACTTCATTTTTATGCAACATGTGTTGCATTACGCTGATCCCATCTGCTGTAATATTGAGAAATAATACAGTGCATTATAGTAGGTCGAATATTGGATGTTAATGCATGTGATGTATTATGTAGTATTTATGTTCATTTTTACTTTCTCGCTACGGCCTAGAGAGAAAGTTATTTAATGCTGCGCGAAAAACGGCGAATTTTCGGCAGAAAAATTGCTGAGCCCTAGTAACGAAAAAGCTGATAAATCCAGTTGCTAAATTTAGAAACATAATCTTCTAATACGTGGTGTAGCCAGAATCCATGTTTTGTGGGTCTTTTGATAGCGAAAAATCGATTGATGGCAAAATATATTGAATTGATGACCAAACTTTTCAGCTGATTTGCTCCAAAATTGATATTTCCCAATGTCCCAATACTTCCCAATTTCCCAATGTCGCGGCGACTTGAATTTGAAGCCTCTGAGACATTAAAAAAAGGCTCCATCGTTTTTTATTTAATTTTTTGTAATTTTGTGTGAAAATACAGGCGAAAAAGTGCGTGCTGTTTTAGCACCACTAGTTCACAGTGCATTTGATGCTCACAGAAACAATGGCTCGAGATGAAAAAAGCGTTGTGATGAAAGCGTTATCATAACGAGAAATGCGATACGAAATTACAGATCAGAAAATTTTAATCTTCCATGAATTTTTTTGTCCTCAAGTTTCTAATGCGTTAACAAGGATGTTAGCTCGATTCCAAGCTCTAAGTAAAGTGCTTGCAGCAGTTCACATACAACACTGGATCTACATTTTCCCAATCCCTTGTGCTTGTGTTTTAAGGTATTTTTATACTATATTTTGAGAACATAATGTTTTTAGTTTTGTGGTCAGCAATTAGTAAAAACAGTTACAATTTTTAGTACTAGTGCTAAAAGTGAGCGATGCTCAAATACTAAAAAAAATGAAACTAAGAAAACAAAGTACTTTCTTTTAATTTTAAATTAACTATTATAAAAATTAACGAAATCAGTGACTAAAGAAGAGTATAATGCCACTAGAGCAGGGGCGTCCAACTTGCCAGGTCTCACGGGCCCCAACTGAAACCTTTCATATGATTGCAGGCCATATTTCCCGTACTCGGACCATCCACACCTGACTTCCCCGGTGTTGATCTCGCCTTCTTGCCCGGTTGCTCTGGAACAGGGGCGGGGGGGATGGAACCATGCTTGATTTCAAGCGGAACCATGCATAACGCAGTGAATCTAATTGGGATGATTTTTAATCTCTGAATTTACTGGAAAAAAGTCGTTAAATCAAAACTTCACCTATTTTTACATTAAAGGGGATTTTGACCCTAATAGGGCGCGTGCGCGAAGAGCACAACGTTCTCGCCCTACTTGGATGCAAGGAGCTTTCACTTTTAACTAATAACTAGGGGGCGGATTTTGATGACCTAAAACATCGCCAAAATGCTCTTAAAACGTTTTTAAAATGCCCTAAAAAAATGAAAAATGACGTAAAAAAATTGATCAAAACCATTTCAGATAAACAATACAAACTATTGTATATGTTACTGATGTAACCGAGGCTTCTTCCTTTTGCTCATGTGAACTCAGCTTGCAGTCTTTTGGTTTGGACTGCTCTTTACAAGAAAATCTCTATTTATCTCGAAATAGGCGAGTCTGACAATACCGTCTAGAGGCGTCACAGGAACCTTAGATTACATAGTGCTCACGAAGGTTGGCATTACAATAATAGAGATAATAAGAAATCGAATAGGCTACTCAGGAATTCTGTGGAGAACATTTGTTGCATCATGAAAATATTATTTGAAGCAAGTGTCATTAAAATGGTATTAAAATCGCTGAAATCAGCGAAAAAGGTAAAACATGACAAAATGGGTCATTTCTTTTTGTCTTGACATAAAAGTAATTTCTCTACTAAACGGCATTGTTCTATAGTGAAAAGAAAAAAAAAGACATTTCATTGAAATCCGTCCCCTACTAATAACCTTTCGCGGGCCACAATAAATGGTAGTGGGGGCCGCCAATTGGATAGCCCTGCACTTGAAGATCAAGCAAATCAGATAAGAGAAAGATTTTTCTTTACCACGAGTTCAATTGTACCGCTTATTCAACGTTTATCCAACTAGTAGTAATTAAGGTGGTCATAATTGTTTCAGATTGATGTTCTTTTGATCCGATATCTGAATCTGTGAAGTGCATTTTTTCGTTTGGGTCTGTAGTGACTTAATTACATTACTTTTCCTGAGTTCTGATTGGTAGTTGCGAAGTTTTAATTGCACGCGTGCATTTACTGATAATCAATAATTTTTCGTAGAATTAATGTGTATACTTGTATTTAATGCACGAAATGAAAAAATCACTTAAATTAACCATGGAAACTTCATATCAAATTCATGATGAACTATGGTAGGAAATGGTGCGGTGTTAAAGACATATGCATCATATATTATATATTTAAAAAAATAAGGTATTCTGCCATGGCTTCGTTTAGAGCTGCTACAGAACCGATAGTAGTACTTTTTCCTTCAAATGAAAGAATGTGATCCCTAGATGTGTTATCAGATATTATTTGTTTTGATTCAGATTAATTTACGGTGTAAATTAATTAATTAAATCATTCTTTAATAGTACGCTTATCAATAGTCAATTGTTTTCTTCCAAATGGTGATTGTTTCAAAATCGATATACATGAGTCGATAGATATCCACGATGCTTCATGGTGGCGCTGCGTGATGTTTTGTTTTGATTGTTGAGATTTGTTTACAATTCAAGGTTTTGTTTCAGTGTAATAATTGCATTGTGGCGTAGACAGTTTTGTATTTGCGTTTGTGGTGAATTTTGTAGAGAACATTCGGACAGTGGGTTTTGATAGGTTGTACTGAAGTAGTGAAGTTGTTCACAGGTAATGTCGAATTCCGAAACGTTGCCCACGCGCTCCAAAAGACGCAAACGTACATTAACTGAACGCAGGCAGTCAGCGTAAGTGTCGTGATAGTGAGATCATTTCGTTTTCTGCGTGGTCGTTGACTATGAAATGTCAGTTTTGTTCTGCTTTGTACTTCACATGTGAGAGAAATTCTGCAAACGAGTTTACTCTGCGTTGCTTAAATGGGAAAATAAGTTTATCTTCAAGCAATATACCTGAAGAAATCAAAGTTGTTTATAGGAGATGATAGCACATCAAAAAACGTTAGAAATAATATCCGTCAGTATAATGGTGTTCTTTCTTTTGTGGCATTTGGCGCCGATATTGCATTGCCACCTGGTCATGGGCCATACGTGTTCAAAATTTTGGGAACTCCACATCACAGAATATCTTCGTTATACCCCGAATATCCAAACAATGCAACATATTGTGAACATTAGTCTGCGCACATTATTTTACATTTATCTCAGATCGCACTGTCAAATTTTGACGGGTTTTCACTAGTGTAAATTAATTTGAGGCGTTGCTTCGTCGTATGTATTTATTTAGCATAAAGCTTTTTCGGCCGCATTGCGGCCATCTTCATTGCTACAAATAATAATAATAATAATAATAATAATAATAATAATAATAATAATAATAATAATAATAATAATAAATACAATAATCAAATATAGGATATTGTTATAAATTAAATTAGATATTATTATCAATGAAATTCTATTTCACTAAAATTCTAATTTCATTTATAATATTCTATATTTGATTATTATATTTATTATTATTTGTAGCACTGAAGGTGGCCGCAATGCGGCCGAAAAAGCTTTATGCTAAAATAAATACATACGACGAAACAGCGCCTCAAATTCATTTACATGATGTACTAAATTCCGTTGATGAATCTAACACGTTTACGACCAATTGCGATGACCTTCTTTCAAAATTTAAACAAAAGAATCGAATTACATGTACCTCATTTTACGATGACCGTATTTCATGACCATGAATAATGTTCCTCTTTGAATTTAACAAGTGGGCTTTAATTATTTTGTTATTGTATACTTTACTAATTATTTTTATAATTGTCTGCAATAAAAAGCAGTGTATAAATGTGTTTGCTGTATATTTTTTACAGTGCCTGATGATAAAATGAAAAATTGTCGAAGCGTTGTATAACACACACATAATTTATGATGTTTTGTGTTGTTTGCCCAGTTATATAAAAATGTGACAAACTGTCTAAAATAAAAAGGGGATCATTGAAAAAAACGAACAATTTTTAGGACAAAATAATTTCGCCCGACTGCATCAACTACTTGAGACCTTTATATATGTAACATAGTACATAAGTAAGTGATTCAGGCGATAAAATAAAAGTCAGCACGTCTGTCGAAAAAGTAATGTATGATATACGTCATAAAAGTGATTTTCTTTTGCTTGTAGTTTGTATTTTGTATTAGTATGCAGTAGTACTTTGCTTGTACACATTTAACTCTTCGACACCAAACGCTGCACTCTTCAAAATTTAGCATTCTGAGTTTTATTGTACTGTACCACACTACATATAGTAGGTGCTAGCACCTGTGCATTCTACTAACTCGCCACGAAGAAAGTTTCATTTGTGAAACGATTTCAAGTTCACGGAGCATCTAAACCAAATACCACAAAGCGCAAAACACGAAATATGACCTACAATCGTACAATAATTGCGATGTACGTGTGCTGTGTGTGGAACCAAATGCTTTAGTAGCATTAGCTGTTTTCATTAAGGCAACGTCGAGATCGCGGGTTCGATTCTGGATAATGGCCAAACATTTTCTTGATGTGTCGAATATCATAGAGTCTGTGTCGCTATTCTCGAGGGAGTATGCAATCGTCTGCTCTGATCTGTGATCTCCTCCAAGCAACTGCCGAAATATAATCCTAAAAAACGGGTCAGGGGCCGCGCGCGATCTTCCGTCCCCATGCATCAGCTCCGTTGAGACTGGGACGCACCGGGAGCGGTGGCTCAGTGCATCAACTGATGTCACTACAGCGCCTCTGACTGGGAAGTCCTAGGTTCGAGTCCCGACGGCGGCAGGATTTTTGGCATTAGCTTTTCAGCTAGGTCGAATTCAGTCGCTGTCTAAAAGAGAATTCTAGCGGCCTGCTGCTCTGATCGGGAGTTTTCCGTGGTTTCTCCGATCAACACCAGGCACCCTAACAAACGGGCCACGGACTGCGGGCGACCTTTCCTTCCTCTTCCTTGTCCTATCCTCACCTTCTTACACACACACTTACACTAACGTGGACTACACTACCACAAATGCCGGGAGACCGGTCGGGGGCTTAGATCTTGTCCCAGCTGGGGTGGTGCCCCACTAGTGCGAGATACCTGGTTGAGGGGAAAACCCCGTTAGTCAATGGTCGGTCGGCGCCGGATCTGGCCATCCAGCTGGGGAAGTCTCTACCTCCAACCGCCACCTCCCGAGCAAAAACACGCACTACACTTACGGGACCAATGGACATAGAAGTTGACGTGCCCGGAATCACTATACCAATCAATCAATCAAGACTGGGACGCCGCGTCGCGTCTCCATGGATGAATACTTTCTTTATCCCCTTCATAACCGTCACACGTCGTCATATGATATACCAACAAATCACAGATCTCTTATATTATTTCAGTAGTATACATACCTCTTGCGACTCTCACAGGCAACCAATCTTTACAAATAATCTTTATAGATAAAATATAAATTAGTTCTCTAAAGAAAGAGAATTCCACGGAGATGTGACGAATTGCATTTTGACTTTAAAAATGCAAAGGATTTGTTAAAAAAAAGGATCTAAATATTCATATCAAATGCTACCCGCAAACGCTCTAGCATTGTCAAAATCTATATAGTTGAATAACTCTTAAAAATGAAGTGCTCTTTTGCCTTAAAACTTGAAATTTTGAGGACAAAGGCCTCAAAGAAATGTTTTTCACACGGTAATCGACAGGATAAGATACTTTCGGACATTTTATTACTTTTTTGCTGATTCGACGCTTCTCGATTCTACCTCACCTGTTCAGAGCCTGTAGACTTTACAACTGTATGTGAAATTAAACTATTTACTTGATATTCAATGCGATTGAATTACACGGGTGTACCTCTCTGCTCAGCAATACCGTTAAATAAGAATAGTGACAAGTTGTGTGACAAGTGTGTGTAACAAGGGTGTATTGTATTGTTATCAGATTACAAGTTGACATGAAGAACAAGTGACAGATGATAAGGTCTTGAAGAAAAAGATATATTACAGGCTTAATATGGAAATGGAAAAATTGAGAAGAGGGTGTGGTTTAACATGCGAGAGTTCTCGCACGGGTACGCTAGTTTAAAATTATTGATGATAATAATACGCACCAAGTAACGACCATTTGATGACAATATTGTATGTAGATAATGGGACTTGGTGAGATCAATGAAGCAAATTCTTCTTTTTGTCAGGGGGAGGGGGTTCTTCATATTTTACTAGTGAGCCTTGTCGAATGTAATGGCTTCTTAAAATTTCCTAGTCGGTTTAAGTTGTAGAGTGCTGAAGTTCTGTTGGTCGATAGGGAGAATGTGCCATGGGAAACTATCTTTGAAAACCTTGTGCGAGGTGCCTTTGTATGAAATGTAGCAAGGGTTATTTAAATTAATGTTTTATACATTTATTTCTATGTAATTTTCATTATAAATCTACAGTTGTCTACTTTTTAAGTCATTATTGTTCCATAACTATTTGGTTATATTAAACTGTTTTTTCTCTTTTTGTAGCTCGGATGATGAGATAATACATTCGGAAAATTCGGTTACCTGATCAATATCCCATTATATACAATAATAATAATAATAATAATAATAATAATAATAATAATAATAATAATAATAATAACAAGAACAACAACACCTCGGCCCCGTGGCGAAGACAGTTACAGCAGACGTCTGCGCCGAGGAGGCTGCAAATTCGAGTCCTGGTTAGGCATGGTTGTATTTGTAACTGCCCTTCATCCCTCATCATCATCATCATCATCATCATCATCATCATCATCATCATCATCATCCTATCACCTCATAATTCATAATTCAAGGATTAACAACCTTATGTTACGAAGGGCTACAGCCGAAAAGCTAATCCCTGTAATTACACACGTCTCTCTCTGGGATAGAATATGACTGGGCCTCGCAAGAGAACGTGTTGCGTGGTCAGAAATGGCCGATACGCAAATAATAGTAATAATAATAATAATAATAATAATAATAATAATAATAGTAATAATAATAATAGTAATAATAATAATAGTAATAATAATAATGTATCCGCCCGTCCCACGCAGTCGGTGGGCGTCTCACCTGGCCAGCCGGCTGGTGGGAGGGCAGGCTGGGAGTGACCTCCAACAGGCGCGTTGCCGTGTCGCGCGGCCAGCGGCCCTAATTGCAGGCGGAGCCGTCGCCATATTTCATCGTTCGCGGGGGCCGGCCGGCGCGGTGCGTCCACGCGCTTTCGAATATCGGGCGACCGCGACCGCAGCGCAGCGCCGCGCCGCGTCGCGCCGGAATAAATGATGCGCGCGGCGTGTGCGGCGTGCGCGATGCGCTGACGCAGGGCGCGGTGTGGGAGGGGCGGACGCGGAGTTGAAGCCTCGCAGTCTCCGCCGCGAAAAAAAGGGGGAACAATAGAAAAACTGAAGGACTGTGAGAGGGGGAGAGAAAGAGAAGTTGAGAGGCAGTGAAAACAAGGTAAAGAAGAGAGAAAAAAAGGGGGAAGACGGAAAAGAGGAAAAAAGAGGGGGAGAGTGAAGGGAAAGAAGAAAAGAGATGGAGGGAGAGAGCAGGAGAAGAAACAAGGACAGAGAGAGGAGGAGGAGAGACAAAGAGAGAGAGGAGGAGGAGAGACAAAGAGAGAGAGGAGGAGGAGAGACAAAGAGAGAGAGGAGGAGGAGAGACAAAGAGAGAGAGAGGAGGAGGAGAGACAAAGAGAGAGAAGGAGGAGAGACAAAGAGAGAGAGGAGAGGAGGAGAGACAAAGAGAGAGAGAGAGGAGGAGGAGAGACAAAGAGAGAGAAGGAGGAGAGACAAAGAGAGAGAAGGAGGAGAGACAAAGAGAGAGAGGAGGAGGGACAAAGAGAGAGGAGGAGGAGGAGAGACAAAGAGAGAGGAGGAGGAGAGACAAAGAGAGGAGGAGGCGAGACAAAGAGAGGAGGAGGCGAGACAAAGAGAGAGAGGAGGAGGAGAGACAAGGAGAGAGAGGAGGAGGAGAGACAAGGAGAGAAAGGAGGAGGAGAGACAAGGAGAGAGAGAGGAGAGAGAGGAGGAGAGAGGAGGAGAGACAAAGAGAGAGAGAGGAGGAGAGACAAGGAGAGAGAGGAGGAGGAGAGATAGAGAAGGCGGAGACACAAGGAGAGAGAGCGAGAGAGAGGAAGGAGACATGTTAGAGAAAGTAGTTTACTATAAACAAGATTTATTCATTTTTTTTGTGTATCAAGGCCACACAATACTAGTATTTTGACAATTCGCCATTATTTTTGCCGCAGCATTACAATACAATCTACTTGTAAGTGGAATGCGAGAATGTAAAATATAAACGCAGACGTGTACCTTTAAGAAAATTGTGTTATTAGTGTGAAAGCCAACAAAATATTATTTCCAAACTAAAATTCCAGGTGACCTTAAAAAATCTTGGCTGCCTGGACTCCAACTACTGTCCCGGAGTCTCAGTAGTGTTAGTTCACACGTGTGAACTTCCGAGCGTCTATTACGCAGCTCGTCCTCCGCGCGGACCATTGCTCGCTTCCTGCGTACTAATTGAACTGCTTCATCCAAAAGCTCCTGTTCGAGGCGAAACTGGAAGCGCGAACTTTGCACCTTCTAGGAAGGAAGGAAAGGAGACTACGTGGCCCTTTAGGGGGAGCGGACATTGTGGTGAACTGAGGAAACCCGTGCGGGAAACCAGGGGACGCTAACGGAAGCAGTTTGAGAACTTTGTGATGTCGCGATTAAAATGAATTTGCATTTTGAAGTGCTACTGCAATTTATTAAATGTAATTTCATGTATTATCGATACCTCTTCTGTAGAATAAATTCAAATGATTACACAAACTCCCCCCCCCCCCCAAAAAAAAGAAAGAAAATTGTCAGACCCAAAGACTTGACATATGTTTCTCTATGTACGTCGACGCGTTGAATCCGAATCTGAAGCTAGAATTGCGCCACCACCTTCCAGTTGTTTTTTAAATCGCTAAAAAACCTTAAAATTGTAGATTATAAACTTCACGGTGGTGTTTTGCAATTTAAAAAACTGGAGATTGGTGGCGCAATTCTGGCTTCAGTTTCGGATACAGCGCGACGAAATATGTAGATAAACATGTGTCAAGTCTTTAGGTCTGACGACTTTTTGGGGGGGGGGGGCTGTGTTATTGTTGACTCGTGAAAAAAGTACTATTCTAAAATTAAATTAATCTTCGGGCTCGTTTCTAAACATTCCACCAGCTGAAATGGCTCAATGCCGCTGTTGCATCTCTGATTGGAAGGTCCTTGGGTCCTTGGGTTTGATTAAAGACGGTGGCTCTAAAGACACTAGCTGAATAGGTCGAATTCAGCCGCTCTGTGGAGGAGACTTCTACCAGAAGACTCCACTGATCGGTATAATTTTGTGGTATCAACGCCAGGCAAATGCTAGAGCAATTGTTGAGGCGAAGGAACTCGCAAGGAAGTATACAGATCGGCACCGAACGCACACGTTCAAGCAGAGTAATGCTTAGAACACATTTAGTACAACACCTTTCGGGTATGAAACATGCACGAAACTCACGGAAGTAATGGCAAAAGTAATTACCATGCCCGAAAACATAAAATATTCATTGTTCCTCCAAAACTCCACTCACTCGAATACTTCATTGCAAGGCATATTATTTTATTGCCGAATGTCTATTTATTTATTTATTTATTTATTTATTTATTTATTTATTTATTCATTCATTCATTCATTCATTCTTAAACGGGTTGTAGCCCTTTTAGGCGAAAATTGTGTAATTTTTTCATTGGAAAGCTTTTATGGATCAGTTTGAATTATTTAATTACAAACTACAAAATACAAAAAAAAAAACTTCAAATACCAAAAAGTCCTGAGAACAAATCATTAGTTATAGTAAGTTATAAAAAACAAGTCAAAAGTTATAAGAACATAAATGTCTGTGTCTGCATTTAAAAATTTTGCAGGAACAATAAACAGTACCCCGTGTGTTACTAGAAATAATACTTAAAAACAATACACACAAGGTTTGACATTAACGATGCCCAGTGACACACGGAAATTTGGTTATTAAAGCAATAAAAACAAGCTTCCTGTCATAACAAAAGGAAAGGAAATAGCAAAAATAAATAAAATACGTTTTCTTAACCTGAATAATCAACGCAGTTCACAAATAGCACACGATACAGCAACGCTCTCATTACTAACAGTTTTCTACCATTTATTGAAATTTAATTTTGTTAATAAAATATTAATTTATATATCATACGTTGACCTAATTTTATTTCATGATAAATATTCTGTTTAATGTTAATCCTAGGTGACACCTAAAAAATTGACTTTAGATTATCAGCGCCATATCGAAGAGCTGTGTAACTATTCCACACTGACCGGGAGAGGTGGCTCAGTGCATCAAATGATGTCACTGCAGTGCCTCTGATAGGGAAATTCTAGGTTCGAATCCCGACGGCTGTAGGATTTTCGATACTAGCTTGTCAGCTAGTTCGAATTCAGTCGCTCTCTGGAGGAGAATGCTAGCGGCCGGCTGCTCTGATCGGTAGTTTTCCGTGGTTTCTTCTCCGATCACCACCAGGCAAATGCCGGAGCAGTACCCTAACAAACGGGCCGCGGGCCTCGCGCGCGATCTTTCCTACCTTTTCCTTATCCTATCCTCTCCCCTCGTACACACACAAACTTATACTGCACTAAACATGCCGGGAGACTGGTCGGGGGCTTAGAGCTTGTCCAGGCTGGGGCGTTGCCACGCTGGTAGGAGATACCTGGTTGTGGAAAACCCGCTAGTGGACGTCCCGATAGTCGTCCGTCTAGATACGTCCGAAATCTGGATGAAGTTTTTGAAGCTCATTCATGGAAATCTTTCTAGGAACGATTGCGAAGTATTTATTTATTTATTTATTTACGTCAAAAAACAGTTAAAAACTGCGTATGACGGGCTATGGGGAAAAGTGAATTGTGTGCACATTTTCAAAATTCTGTGATCCCTACACTAAATCATATACTACTTAAGTTTTGAATTTTGAAAGGGAGAAAAAAAAACAAAAAAACTCCCATATAATAAAATCGATTTTCAAGGATAAATAAGCAATAAATTTTGAATTTTGAAAGGGAGAAAAAAAACAAAAAAACTCCCATGTAATAAAATCTATTTTCAAGGATAAATAAGCCATAAATTTTGGCTCTTATACTTCCTGCCGCGACAACGTGGAAACGATAATTTGAATAATTGTATTTCCCACTGAATTCTAGAAGACGTGCACAGAAAATGAAGTTACATTTATGTCCAGAAGCAAAACAAGGGCCATCTCAGCATTTGCTCAATGGATCAGGGAAACTGGACGAAAAACCTGATCGAGATGGGGTCATTGACCCGGAAGCTGTGTTACAATAGTTGTTACAGGTTGTTTATACTCATTTATACAGTCCAAATGGTAATTAATGCATTATGTATCATTGTTAAAAATTAATGTTACTTTTCTTGTGATACTCAGTATAGTCTCTAATTGTATAGAAACAGTTATGCAGCAGAAACGATTTCACTTGGGATTTAAACTTTTCTATTGAATTTAATCGTTTAATGTCATCTGGCAAAGTGTTGTAAAATAATGTACGTGTATTGTATGTGAATTTTTTGTAATAAGCTGTTGATACTGTCACCTGATGAATATGATTTCTACGTCGAGTGTTATAGTAATAGACTTCGGCATTTTCTGAAAATATATTCCCGCCCTTAAGCAAGTCATTTTTTACAAAAACCACTGATTCGTAAATAAAAGACACGGTAATGGTAGAATTCCTAGATTAATGAAGAGAGGCTTACATGAATCACGTGGATGGGATTTGGTTATTATTCGTACAATTCGTTTTTGTAATCTAAAAGTCTGGGAGCTATAAGATGTATTTCCCCAGAATATTATGCCATATCTCAGGCGGGAATGAACATTCGCGAAGTATACACAACGAGCAGTATGAAGGCTGACTGAGTTTGCAAGAATTCTGAACGCGTAGCATAATGAACTTAATTTTGTGTTCAATTCATTTAAATGGACGTTCCATTTAAGGTTTCACTGAATTGAGAGACCTAAAAATTTTGTTGCATTAACATGAGTCAATGGTACACTGTTCATTTTCAATGGAGCACAGAATTGTTTATTTGAAATGGAAAACTGCATTAAAACCGTTTTCTTTTCGTTTACTATTAATTTGTTATTTCGGAACCATGGATGTAATGGACAAATGCCGCCGACTAATTTCATCTTGACGAACTCATATATCCTCGATCCACTCCACGTTTTTGGTGCCATAATTAATGCATTTGTTATCACTGGTGTCTACTCGAAGTTTAGCCTACTCAATTAAATTTGAGCTATGAATATAAGGAATATAGTCAGTGTATATCAATAAGCACTTATATCATTCTCATGTAAGAATCTCTTATAACTCTCACAACAGGTCCTGTAACAAATATTATCGGTTTTACTTTCTCCCTACCGCTTACGCAGTAAAGAGAAAGTTACGTAATCCTGCGCCAAAAAACGACGAATATTCAGCAGAAAACTCTTTTATTACAGTGGCCTGGTAACAAAAAGGTAAATAAATTCAGTAGCTGAATTTAGAAAACAAATCCATTAACACTTGAAGCGAGAATCCACGTTTTATTAGTCACTGGTGTGATACCTAAAAATCGAATGACGGCAAAACCTGTCCGTCTGTCCGTCCGTCCATCTGTCCATCCATCTGTGAACAATGGTAGCGGCTAAACCGTTCAGCCGATTTTCTCCAAAATTGATATTCGTCAATCGTTCTGGCTTAAGTTGCGGCCCCTTGAATTTTGAAATTGATATTTTAGTTTTGGCGATACTTTACATACAGCTCTGGAACATTTTTCAAATTTTCAAAAAAATGGCTCCATAATTTTTTATTAAATTTTATTGGATAGTGTGAAGGACGTTGAAGAGAGTGGCGCAGCCCTCATATTCTTTGAAAACTCTCATTTTTCGAAAATTGCAAAAATTCAAAATTTTTTTCGGCTTCTTCCTACATCTAAAATTATGAAGATAGAGATTTCTTCCTGTAATGAAATCTGTTCCTTAAAGAAAGATTTTGATTAAGATGTACAATTTTTCGAAAATTTGAGTACAATTTTGCGTGAAAGTAAGGGTGAGAAAGTACACGCGAGCACCACTAGTTTTGTTGTTTGCGAATGGGTGTCTCCCTCATCGCTGAACTGCATGTAAAGAAGCCAGAGGGAGAAGCAAGTGGGGCTTGAGCGAAACGCTGTAAGGAGAAACGAATGCGTGACAAAGTGCGTAGACAGGGGGCAATGAAAATGTGGAATAAATGGTAGCTATACCATAAGAATAAATGTGGACTATATCATAAGAATAAAGAAAATTTTGCTTTCCTTACGTCTGCTGGGTATTCACAAAATAAAATAACTATGTGTCCTGATGTGAGTTAGAATTCCTTGTCTGAAAAGCACATCCGCCAACTTGAATAACAACACAAGGACAGCAGAAACAACAATAATAATAATAATAATAATAATAATAATAATAATAATAATAATAATAATAATACATCGTGATAATGCCGATCCGGATAGCCGAGATCATGGCTATCCACTAAGGCAGTAGTAGTGTCGTGGCGATGTCGGATGGATGGGTAGGGGATTCGAGGTCCGTTTCGAGCATGGTTGTGTGTGTATCTCTTTGCGATGGTCTATTCACCCTTCATTATCATCATCATTATCATCTTTTCATACTTCATCCCCCCAGGGCTAACAACCCTGTGGTGTAAAAATGGATTCGGCATAATAGTGCTTATCCCCCCCCGAAAAGGACACGTGCACTTGCTCCCGGGAGAACATGACTAGGCCTCGGTGGTACAAATGGCGCGTTCGCTTTGTCTTAGGATGGCCAATTCGCGACCAGAAGAAAAAATATTATTATTAATGATAATATAATGATAATAATAATATTTTTCTCAATTTTCTCTGTCATGTACCCTTAAAAATTAAAATATCAGTTTCAAATTCCCAAGCCCTTTTGTTTATCCAGATCAATCGGGAAATATTGAGTTTTGGGAAAACTCGATCTATAGTTTAGGTACTAGGTACTGTTCATCCGGATAAACACACGTTTTCGGTGTGGGGAACAACTAAAACTTGTATTTCCGTGAAAATCCTAACTTTATTTTCCCCCCACATTTACATCACTTTCTCTATACCAATTGTGTATGAAATATACGAAAAAGTAGAAAGTTGGGATACGCTAGTTTTTACGCGGAACAAAATGAATTGCTGGAGCATTCAGAATTCAGTTTTTCTAAATTAAGCAGTGATCATGGATATATATTTTTTGTGGAATTGAAAATTTGATATTGAAAACTTAATTCCAATTTCGTATTGATGGATTGCTTGGAATGTTAAAAGTTGCATTGGCAAAATTGTAGAATGAAATTATAGAGCACTCAACGTTGAAATGTATCTTGCATTAAGGAAATGTGGAGTGACGATACCAGATTTCTCGTAAAACCGATCGGTTTTTTCTCTAGGACGCATTTCAACAATTCCCTTCTCTAAGCAATTAACTGGCCACCCAGTCAACGTCCAGACACATTTCCTTCATTAACATGTATTAGACGGTCACAACTTCCTTTGTTGCAACGTAATAAGCGGAAGAGAGAAAACTATTGCTTCTTCTGAATCTTCCTCTGACAGAATGGGGTTACCTTACTTAATAGAAATAATTAGTCACTCTCGTAATGCATACCTTCAGTTAATTTATGATTTTTATTAAAATTCTTCAGAATCTGACTTTGAGCTTCAGTTCTAGTTTACTTGCTGGTTGTGGCTGTAAAAACGGGGAGTTAATTGTTGAAGTAAGCTAACGAATGATAAGGATGCGTCTGGCACAACCATGAGAGAAGTGATCCTAATAAGCCAGTAAATGGATTTACCGAGACAATATGCCAACGTTTAGGTGTGGAAGTAAACTTAACTGATATTATTAAACCGGAAGAATTGTAAGGAAATTGCGAAGAAGACAGTACTGTGAAAAAGTAGTCACTAATATCAGAATGTCCGTTCTTATTGTGTATTTTGTTCTGCCAGACTGATAATCAACGTATGATCTGAAAGAAGAAATAATTATAATTATGAGGTGTATTATGGTTGTGCAGTAGTCTACGAGTACTTAAATTTTACTTCTAAATTAATTGGTAAGGCCCTGTCTTCGAGCGAGAGATGACTTTTTCCAGTAACTTTTGCATCTGATTTAATTATGATACGCGAAAACAAATTAGGAAAATACAACGTTAACAAAGATGCGTTTAAAGAGACTGATGAACTGGTATAATTTTTTTCTGTTTATTGTTAGAGACCGAGTGTTTGATTCTCTCAGTCACTTTTCAGTCACTATTTTTTCTTCCGTCACGTTTTTTGCTTTGATTTAATGGACATCTGCGTAGAGGGCAGTGTGCTAGGACAATCAGTTTCATACGGGTTGTCGTTTTAACAAAGCCTGTGGAAAAGTACTTTCACAAATATCGAATTCCTAGTTTTGCGTTTGATAAAGCGTTTGGCTGTTCATTAAATTTCGCCGTCACTCATCCCAAAACACTGTACATTTTGTGTTGTTTGTTGTGTTTTTTCTATCACGATGGGTGAAGCGCGTTTATATTTCCTTCGTGGTATTACTCCTTTCCCAAAATGGAAATAACTCTGCCTACGCTATGGTCTGCTATAAAAATGAGCAAAAATGTTTTCTCTCTGAAAATGGTGATTTTTCTCCAAATGAACTTTTTACAAAATTTGCCCTTCTGGGTTGAATGTATTCGTATTATTTTGCACTTTTGTTTGGAATTTAAATGTTCTTCGACATGGAAAACCTGAGAATACGAACTGCATCCAAATGACTAGTCAGCATAATCTTCCAGTTTTTTAAGTTAAATAATTTTAATAAGGTTGGATATTAATTTAATGAATCGAAAATGCTCTTGAAAATAATCGTCAAAGTAACTTTTTTTAAATTTTTATTAAATTACACAATACTGTTACACATTACTGTGTTGATTTTTTTTTTTTGCTTGGGCCGATAATGCCCGGTGTTTAGTACAGAGTTGAATAAGTGATGATACGAACCACAAACGTCTGTTTTTAATATTTTTATTAAAACAGACTGGTGTTCATTTTAGAGTCTTGTTACTGCGTTAATCAACTTTCCTCATATAATGCCGAAAGGAAATTAACATCCTGCCATATTGTTGTGTTCGCAGCTGAAACCTCTTTAAGCGGAACGCTTATTTGTTCGAATCCAGAATGCAGGAGAATTTTATATACCAATTAATTTTATGCGCTCGGAAGATACCGCCATCTGTTTGCCGGCTGCTCTGGGATCTGCAATCCATTCCAAGCAGATACTGAGATATTACTCTTATCGGCCAGGGTCCACCTGCTATTTTCTCGTGCTATATGCAGGTGACTGGTTATAGTGTACTCGGATATAGTGAACCTTCGGTTATAGTGATCACTGGTCCCGTTTCACATACATTACAAGTAAGCCTAAGAAGATTCGGTTATAGTGAACCTGAACCTCGGCTATAGTGAACGTAGGGAATACAACAACCTGGAAATGAATTCCCTTCAGGAAAATAATGTATGGCCTCAGTCACAAATTCCAACACTAGGCTCCTTGAAAAAAGTATCGTCGGCCGAAGGTCATAATCGAAGAAGTCTCCCCTGAGGTGAAGGTAGCGGACCCGGAATGGGCACCTTACTGATGACCTTATGCCACTCAGTTTCACTGCGGAAATAAAGGGCGTGTCCTGCGTGGGCTACAAGTGGCGGCGGCGACGCGCGATTACTTGCTACAGTTTCAATCTTGGTGTTACTTGCTATTCCGCGCGAGAAAGCGTTGAGTTCTATTTAGGTGACAGGATGCACGCAACCTCCATAGCCTGGCGATATCGGCCGTACCGCGCGGAAAAGCGATCGGTTTCATTAGCCGCTGGCGCCATCTCGCTACCGAAAGCATCTCGTACGTTATTAGGCGAGTAACAGGACATTTGGAGAGTGTTAGTACTTTTTGTTATTTGGCGAATAACAGGACCTTTGGTGTTCCAACAGTGCAGTATTAAGAATCAAGCACGGAGAGAGCACGGACTCTGAAGAAGGATCTAGAGAAATTATTAATGAGAATGTATGAAGCAAGGAATTGAAAATAATGTTTTTTAAAGAACAAATAAAGATATTGAAATTTTCAGTTCATTCTGTTAACGTATTCTGCTGTTATCTCTATATTAATAAAGTCAATCGTTATGGAGAAATTCTATTTAATATTGACATCCTTGGATATAGTGAACCAAAATTGTTAGTCCCGTGAAGTTCACTATAACCGGAGTCTACTGTATACAGTAGTACATACGCACATTGACATACACACTCTTCGGAAAACCCTTTCGGGGAGTCCCATAGGTCGTAGTTTTAGTTTTAGAGAGGTGTACTTACCAAGGGTAGGGGTCGGACTCGCGGAGCTCAATGGAGATTTAAGTGACATTGAAGTAACTGCAGTACGTGAGAGTTGAAGCGGGCCCCGATGTAGACGGAAAACTCATTAGGGCTGGGTATAGCCATAAGGCTTAACTCGGGAGCCTCATCAATTGAGGATCTCAATTGTATACCGTTTCCGAGACCTATGAAATGATGTCACTAGGAGAGTATTTATTGGAAACAACATCTGTTGTGTGTGAAGCATTATTTTCATTTCTGACACAGGTTTGAAGCCCAGACAACGTTGTTTCTATAAATTATATTTTATCATTTACTGTCATTAAACTGTTAATGATAGCATTAATTTTATAGGAATGAGCACAATTAGATTATATTTACGCTTCCAGTAACTTCATAAACCTTAATTAAACGGACAATTCTAATAACTAGAAATTTGATGTTTAGGGAAATGCCTACTTTATTCTAGGGAACTTATTTAAAGGCTGATAATATATACGAATAATGTGCGAATAATATATACGTGCACGAATAATGACAAATGATGACATATAACGACTTTTTATAATGCTTATCTTTGCTTTTTTAAACACAAAGGCCTTTTTATTGCTAAATATATTTAAAATATTGATCTCTTTTGCCTTTATGTATTATTTTTATATACAATGCTAAGAAAACAGAAAATCGGTCATGGTCTAACGTGGCTATGTTCTGAGAACATGGTAAATTCCCAGAAGGTTTCAGCGTTGCTAATGTTGCACTACTAAAATATATTCCAGTCGCATCAGTAGGTGTTGAGAGATCCATCTCCGCATTCAAACTGATTTTCTTTCCCAACCGTGGCAAATTTGAAATGGTGTTCCTTGAAAAGTTGCTGGTAATATATTGCAATCTAATTTGAAATTAAAATGTACGTACTTGTTTCATACATTTAAGTTTACAAAATAATATAGACACAAATTACAAAAATATTTCATTTTATTGTGTAACTTATGACAGTGTCTTTTTTCTCCTTATTCTAGGCATTTTCAGTGATTTTTTTTAGGCGCCTAAAATATGATTTTTTAGAGTCTAAACATCCGATGTCTATTAATAACGGACAATTTTTGCCGGAACCATTACTGACCGCTTAAGTCAGGTTTCACTGTAAATTACGAAATGAGCAAGCTGACTGCTGCGCCGCGGGACAGATCGCCCTGGAGTGCAGGCCCTCGTCACAGAATAGATACTATACGGAAAGGAAAGTAGAGGGCGGCTCCTTTGATCTTCAGTGAGCCACCGCGCAGCGGGCATTAAAGGGCAACAGTGCAAAGGAACCGCAAGTGTCAGCTCAAACGCCATTTTCCCAAAGACGGCTCCAAATTTTTTCTTCTAACTTTTCCAACGGGTAGTGCTAATTGCACTCTTTATTATGACACAAAATTAATTTTGGTGTATTGTTTTTTCAAAAATTACACAAGTGTATTTTTTAAGTATCTCTCATGCCGTTAATATGTACATTTCCGGCGATTTGTAAACACTGTTGCATTTGTAAGTTAAAGTACTTTAAATTACTTCAACTAAAGTTTTCCGAAAACTCCAAAATTTTCTGTTAAAAAGAGCTTCAATTTCGCATTTTTTAGTATCGCTTAAACGATATTTTCTTAAAAACGGTTCCAAATTTTTTAATGAAAATTGCCATTTAGGACGAGGTTTTACTCTTCTTTAACATTTTTAAAGTAATATTTCGATACTATTATTAGGAAACCAAGGAATTGAGAAAATTTCAAAAATATGTACTTTGGGTGGAGATAGATGGCAGCTGGTTAGATTATGTGGCAAGTCCTATAAAGTAGCCCAGACCAAAGAAAATAGAAAACTACTATTGAAAGGCTGTGCCATTTTGTAGCACTAGTGTTACACTGTGCTGTGCAGTAGTGTAGCACTGTGTTATGTACTTATAATTCTTTACCTTTTTATCTCAATTTTTTATTAATATTTACCTATGTGCGAAATTAATATTTGCCTAAACGTAGCAAAAGTCCCCACAGGTTAAGTATGTTTTAGCTAGTTATACACACACCAAATACGAATAAAACGGAAATAAAAGGGAATTTCACAACATAACAAATGCCGGGTCGTACAGCTGTTTACACACTTTCAATATGGCGATCATGAGCATCATATCGGCGCAAGGATTGTGGGTAGCTTTCCTTTCTGTGTAGTACCTATTCTGTGCCTCGTTCTCCGGGCAGCGCATAATGTATTCCGGCGCTGGCTGGCTGCAGCCGCGGAGGGCGCGCACGGGAAACGCTCAGGGACAGCCAGGATTTGCATGTCGCCGCCATCTTGGACCGACCTCGTCACCTTTCCGTCGCGCGCCCGCTGGGAGAGGGAGGGGACCACAGCACGCCGCTTATTTCCCGCTGTTGCCAGATTACGTTTCCTACTAAGTTTGACGGGGGAGGGGGAGGATTTGTAAGATGGAGGAGGATATCTGAGAGATAACAAAGCAACCTTTTTCTGAAAATTTTTGATTCTTAATTTGTTGCGTCTACACCTTGACGCAACGCGTCTCCATGCCCCTTAAGGGGGGTTGAGCGCTTTGCACTGGGGAGTAATCCTCCATTAATGTGCTTTTATTTTTGGAGTAATCCTCCGTTAATTACTATTTTTGTCAAGTCTCGTCACGTCGCAGTCAGTCAGTGCCTTTTATCCCTTCGGCCAGGGTCTCGACCGCGTTAGATCCCGGGGTTCCTGGCCGGTCACCTAACCAGGAACCCGCGAGTCTCGAATTCGCTTAACCTCCGTGACTTCACGGAGCGTAGTAAACGAATTCGGCTAGAGCCGCCGGCTACGATCACAATATTTTTCTATTGTTGTCACGCTATTGCCAGATTAGGTTTCCTCCTAAGTTTGGCAGAGAGGGCGAATTTGCAAGATGGAGGAGGATATCTGAGTGATAACAGAACAATTTTTTACTGAACTTCTTTGTTTTAACCACAATATTCTACGTTATATTGAACCGTATGTAAACATTGTGATTCTTTAAATTTTGGTACTTTTTGTTGAATTTTATGCAGATCAAAATAGGGTCCAAATATTTACGAAATGTAGATTACTATGCAAATTGTCTGATAAAAATTTAATTTTTTAAATGCGAAATTTCGTTTCGAAAAATACTTTTTACTTTTGTCTTTCAAAATTTAGTAGAATATCATTGCAAAAGCGTACATTTTCAACAATATCTTTCAACACATACTAAATTTACATAACCTGCTGCTTTTTATTTTTTAAGAATAACTGGTCATGACGCTAATATAATTCTGTAATTAATGTTATTAGTAATTGATATTGATAAGCAGGGGCCAAAAAATTGTCTGTAGGTTTCTATTTCTGCAGACGATCTGGTAACAATTTTAACTTCTGTTTTGAATGCAATTATGGATCACTTTCATGAGTCTTCGCGTGAACAAGAGTGGATTTTGGGAGCGACACTCAATGTGTATTTTGAAGACGACTGCGTTATCCTCCTTGTCCAGAAGCCATGCGCAGTGTTCTTTACATCTATTTTATTTTTATTTTACCTAAAAAACAGTTAAGAAATGTGTATGACGTGCTATGGGGAGAAGTGAAGAATTTTGTACCCTTTTCAAATTTTCGTGGTCCCTACTATAAGCCATATACTAATTGAATTTTGAATACAGAAAGAAAATGATCGTTTTTTGCGAGGATTGTTAACAAAAGTATTCGCTCCGATGTAATAAGATCTATTTAAAGGGCAAATCAGCAATAAATTTCGGCTCTTATCCCTCATCATGTCCTTCATCAAAGAATACTTCCTGCCGCGATTTTTTTAAATTTAAGGTTTGCTATGTGTATCGTTAGTTTCGTCAGAATAAGATAACATTGTAGTATATGTTTTGTTTCCTAGCTGTTCTGTATGGTATTTCTACAATTAATTCAATTTGTTGCAATTTAATATACGTGTCTTGATTTCACGTTTATAATATCCTCTTTTGTTTGTTACTGTTGTATTTTCTCATATTTTATGTGTGCATAAGAGAGTAACGGCAACTAACATTAAAATGAACACGCGAATTAGAAAGCGCACCTTAATTTGAGAATATTTATGAGATGAAATCTTCTTCCGAACAATTAGACTCTAACACCACTATTGACAAAACGTTTGCAGAATCCAAGTGTGAGACTGATAAGAGGTTAAAATATTCACGATCTTCCAACAGCTGATCGTGATAAGGAAGCGATTTTTCTCAACGTTTGTTACTCTTTATCTTTCCTTGCACTCAATCGGCGTGTTTCATGTTTGATATCGGTCCTTGGAATCAGACTTCGATTTCTCGTTTAGGTTTTTCGAACCAATATTTGTTACTATGTAGACGTAATTATGAAGTATCTTTTATAATGATCAACGTTATCTTTGAGAAATCGTATCTCTGTGATAACACAATACGCCTCCTTGAGCTTCTGTTTTACCTAGTGTCTGTTTTGCCGGTTGTAAACCATGAAGTCATTGATTTCCACTTTCCACGGAAATAAATGCTGACGTGTAAGAGAAAATGGGCAATAAATTTTACTTGCTTCGGAAGTGGTCTTTATGGCTCAAAATTGCTATCATGATTGCAATAATAATAGTTGTCAAAGGTAATTTTCCAAGGCTGACATTTGTATCGTGAAGCATACTGTAGAATGTGTTATAACGAGTTAATGGCTTAAGTGTCTGGTAATGGGGCAAGAATAATCTATATTACGAGCAAAACGTTTTGGGCTCTGCGCTTGGAAGCACGTAATGAAAGCGAAGATGAAGTGCGAGGCATCGAGTACAAACGTTCACCTTGCGATTGTCATTGCTAAGTATATTGGTTCGCAGGTATTTCGCAATGAATATAAATGTTTTGTAGTGCATGATTCTTGTAGCTTCTCTTCGTGTGATTTCGGAGGCTTTATAAGTCTCGCATTTCATTCGAGGCAGAATGGATAATTTGTAACAATTACAAGTAAAAGTAAATGTCAAAAAGAGCGATAGGTTAGTTTTATTAGGTTAGATTTGATTCTGCTTTCATTAGTAAGTCATTTATTAGTTTTCATGTAGACTTCGTTTTAGCTAACTTTTTGGTGGATTTAGGCAGGATTTCGCTTACCTTTATTAAACAATTTATTTAGATGTACATCTTTTTTATATATTTCTTAATTACTTAATTGTACTATCTGGACGGCCGAGGTGGCTAAGAGCGTGTATCGACTCAGCGTGTCCGTCCATAAGATTCGCGGGTTCGAGTCCCGTCTTGGGCATGATTGTTTGTCTCTAGTCTCTAATGTAGTACGTGTTGTCGTGGAGGGCCTCGCGTTCTGCAGACCCCAGATCAGAGGAGCCCACAAGTGTATTGGTATGTAGTATATGCTCGAATATTGGCGCGACCTATTGGGACGTAAAGAGTAACCGGCTGTCAGATGGATAAAATATCTAGAAAAGGAGGAGGAAGAGGAAGAAGAGAAGGAGGAAAAGGAAGAGAAGGAAGAACAAATAAGATTTTAAAAAATCAGTGAGCTTATTTGGATCAGTCAGATACCACAAAATACGTAATTTTCACTCATTTTTGTTTTTTCTTTTCCCAAAAGTGAGTTTATCGATTTTAACATTATGATGCAAGAAAAATGTTATTCGAGTCAAATTCTGTAGTGTGTAAAGTATATTTTGCTTACCATATTTGCAATCATTTCTCTCATTTAATCAAAAAGGCCTTGAGTAGAGGTTGTGATTCCACGTTGTACAGAACGGACGTTATCTCTGAGACTTCATCAGCGCATGGATGATAATTGCTTTAGGTTCTTACGCTTATTTCTAGCATATCTCTCACGCGTAAAAATGAATGTTAGTGTTGGAATGCAAATTTATACAGGATGTGTCAAATCATCTCTGTAAATTATGGAAAAATACTTCTTCAGCAAACCTTCTCATGGAAATTTTTGATGCTTTTTGTTTTCTTCCGTCATTAATACATAATCTTCTCATCAAACTCTGTTCAAAGAAAGGGTGGCATAACCGTGAACATTCCCAATAGTTTGCCGGACTGATCATTCAAATCAAGATCCCAGTAATTTAAAAAAATGAACTTGATAATTACGTAATAGTTTTCTCATACAAAACAACAAAACACAATAATAATGTGCAAATACGCTCCTCTTCTTTCGTATCTATCATTCATCCTTCGAATCAGGGGCGTAGCTAGGGTGGTATAATGGGTGGTATAAGGTGTTGCAACAAGTGGTGGCTCCTGTTAAGGCCCTCCGCTGACAGCAGGGTTACCAATTTTTTTTCCCAGCGGAGAACATTTTAACAAAAAAGGAGGACATTACAATAAGAAGGAGTACATTTTAGATTTTTATAGTCCACTATGTATAGACAATGTACTCAACAATTCCAAACCATTAATAGTCTTTGGAAATCGTAGTAGACTTCGCGCGATTAAAAATGAAAGCTTCCACCTGAATAGCTTCGCCCCCGCACTCACCTTCGTTATCCACCAAACGACAAGCAAAAACAAGCTTTATATCACAATAGGCCTAATGATGCCTATTATGCAGGCCATTTATTTGAGTAAAAATGAAGACATGGAGTCCCTTTAATTAATTAAATTACTTTAAAATTATGCCAGTATTATTTTCAATTCAACAGATCCAAAAGAAGGACATTCCATGTAAATTTAAAAAAGGCGGGAGGACAATGTTAAAAATAGGACATGTCCTCCAAAAGGAGTACAGTTGGGAAACCTGGCTGATAGGAAATGACAAAGAATAAAACAAATCAAATTGCACTCCATTTCGCCATTCTTTTCCCCATTTTGCCATCGATATTTTTATCAATTACATTTAAAACTTTTATTTTCACATATCGTAATCGCAGAGAGGATTCTTTTCAACTTTTCAACTTTTTGTCTCGGGGCCTCCGAACACCTGTCGAAGATGGTTAGAAAATTCAAGACATTATAAGTAAGTATGTATTCACAACTTTACCTTATCGGACAAGAAAATATTTTCCGTAATATCCTCTGGAGAAATGTAATTCCCAGTTCTTAAAAAAGCTCAACATTTTGTAACCAGTGCACAACAGTGGAGAAAATACTTCGCTATTCAGACCGTCTTTGGTTATTAAAAAACCACATATTCACGAAAATATTGGCGTACGAAATTTGTATTTATATCATTTATATGCAATTATTTTGTGTTATGCTTATGTTTATTGTAAAGAAAGACGTGAAGGGTCAATGGATTAATAATTCTTTTAAAAGGGGTCGATGAGAGAAAGAGGTTGGGAATTCCTGCTTTACATGATATCAAAAAGTATGTTAGTTCGCCTAATTGAAGTAGTTATAAAAAATTCGAGTCCGGATGTATTTTCCTGAAACGACATCTGAATGCATATAATTCTCTAATCTTAGGTGTTATCACGTATATTTGGCGTTGACACTTATGATTAACGCATTTTCCAATTTGGCACCAAACCTCTAATCCTCTTTGGGACAAATCTGGCCTAGGCTCGCACATTGTTTGTTTAAGCGTGTCCAGGAGAGATTAGAATACCTCAAAAACCTGATAGATTAAACGTAAAAAGTGCCTAAGGAAAAACATTTAAATGAACTGCACGTTTCATCATTCCGCTCATAGAGCGCGGCACTAACCAAGCAAATTCTGCCGATGATATGACGCAAACTTCGTAGAAGGCACCAAAGATTTCTTGGCAACGGCGGCTTCGCCTTCAAAGCTATTGTAAAGAGAACCAAAGGTGTTCGTTGAAAGTCAAAGAGTATATGAAGAGTTGAAAGTAATCATGGCAGATGTTTTTGCCGGGTGTCAGGAGTTGTCCCCCGTCATAGCGTATATAACTCGGTGAGTTATTGATCACGGAACCTGCAGCACAGTGCATTGGTATATAGGTATTCGTCTACAGTTAGCTATTTTGTAAATGGCTTCATCACTATCTCTTGCAATATCATCCACTCTGCATGACGTTCATTTGCCATTTCATTTGACGAGCCTCGCCATATCAAAAAAGGCATTTTTATTATTATTATTATTATTATTATTATTATTATTATTATTATTATTATTATTATTATTATTATTATTATGTTTCCTGATCTGTCAAAGTGGTCTCTTCTTACAGTAACTATATTCCTTGCATCCACTACGGTTACCCGCGGGACAAGGGAGCCAGGTCCTTCAGTCTCCTAACAATTGTAAACGTGTGTAAGAAATAAACAACAAGCAGGTGACTTTTAGAGTTTATTGATGAATTTCGTGCTGATAACAAGATTCTAACTCTTGCATGTACTGACAACATTCTTAATGAGTTCCGGGAAGTCGAATCGTACGTCGTTGCAGAAGGTTAATATTTCATCACCTAATCATTTTTACGTCATTGCTGTCCCAAGTATTTCAAAGCCTTACCAGTTCGAATCATTTATTGATCGTAATGAGTATTAACTAAGACGACCTCCTGTAAGACCTATAGGAAAAAAACTTCTACCCAAACGGTTTTGGAAGAGACGTAGAATGAGGGCCTATACTCTTCAAAAATGAAATCTGATATTTTGTGTTTTATTACAATTCAAGGGAAAATGTCACCATGCATGTTTATGAAACAAATTAGACTTGTAAAAGCTAAATTGTCGCGGTCAGAACAAAACAAATCCTTGTTGGAGAACTCCAATCTTGGTCAAGTGTAGTGAGATTCGAGAATTCATATGCCTGCCCCTGTTAAAATTAAATACTAATTCTGTAATTTACCTGTTTTTTTTTTCTTCTTCTTTCGGGGAGCATAGACGCAGCCTATCAAGTTCTCCAGCTTGTGCAGGGAAAATAGAAGTAACTTTGTCGCTTCCCAGGTTTTATTTGTAGTACAGGGCCTCTGGACTTTTCCAACAGGGCAACCCTCTCACGTTTTAAGAATTCAGCTCCGTTGTGAAATACTATAAACATACTTATTTTATTAAATTAATATAATTCTGGAAGTTACATCAAATGCGTCATATATTTACAACAAAAGATTGTAAATTTTCCCAGACTAAATTTATTTCCCTAGAAAGCACATTCGAAGCACTGTGCATACATTTAGTTAGCTCGTACTCCTAAGTGTTTTTCTCGCTGCATGGAATTTACAGTTTTTTAATTTTTATTTGTTAACTTTGTTAGTTTTAAACACTGTGGTGATGTCGCAGCTGGCATACTTCGACCGTAATCTCAGACACGCCAAAGGACCGTAGCGGGTCCTGGTATTCGAGGCTTGTGACTCGAGGGCTCCTGGGCGAGACGTCATCGCTGAGCGCTGCTTAGACCTCCCCTGCATGCTGTTGCAAGTTTACGCCGCAAGGGGTTGTTAAAACATTGAAGGGCGCCGCCGCCAAGGTGCCCCAGGCGGAATACATGTTTTATAGTTGGCGCCTCGGCAACTCTCCACATTGCTGCCTGTGCTGTTGGAGGTGGGTGCATTCTCATGTCTGTGCCGACTTTCCTCTGTTCATCATTCTGAAAGTTTCTTCTCTGGCGTCTTCCCCCTTCCGAACTGTCTTAAAAAATTCTCCCGCTCTTTTTACCCACTTTTTCCTATGTCCGTTCCGTTTCAAACAATCTCATATGGGAAACTCCCTCTCTTATATTTCCTTACTCTGAGATTTTCTATTACGTCCATCTCCTTTGTATTTGCTTGTCGCTTCAGCATCCCCATCATTCAGCCCAGTTTTGTCCATGCTGGGACGGTGCCCTGTGGGTGGGTGGGGGAGTACCTGGAGGATGAGAATTTCGTAAGCCGAATGCAGGTCGGTACCGGATCACACATTCCTACCATACATCGGAGTACATCGACGAGTTAATCGTGCAACAGGGTACATCATACTCGCCACCTTCCGGGATATATCATGCACTGCACATACAAGACTAATAACCAAAATCGTTGACGCGCCCGTAAACACTGTATAATCAATCAACCCATCATTTAGCGTCCAAAATCACCCGCTCCCTACTCGTGTCCTGATCCCTCTGCTCCTTAATGTCTTGTCCCGAACGATTCTTCTCTTGTCCCTTCTGCCTCGACTCATCTAACCAATTTTTTATTGTTTCCTTTTGCTCCGACGGGCCTCAACGTATTTTGCGTCGTCACTTCATGACTCTTCTCGTCCTGTTCCTGCCGCATTTTCATCCTAAGCGTACACTTCTAAGAATTTTCCTCCGTTCGTCAAAGTTCTCCGCACACAGACCGTCTAACCTCACAACACCCAATCTCGTCACACTTTGACCAACCTGTCATTTTCCAGAACGTTTCCCCCATTTCACCCTGTTTTGCAGCGACATGCCCTGGTACAGTTAGCCTCTTTTTTACCTTCGACCATAGTGTTCTGCCTCACTACCTCCGATCACCAGTTGACCCAATTCGTGCATTATGATTGCGTAGGTTTCCGCGGCCGAAGGTTCTATTGTCTAGGTTATCCGGGATGAGCCGCGTCTCTGACGTGATGGCTGACGTTTCCGCTCTGAGGAAGGCCACAGCGCAGCAGTACACCGAGGAAGGCCACAACATGTTGGCCGAAACGTCAGCCACCACGACAGAGACGCGGCTCATCCCGAGTAGCCTAGACAATACGAAATTTGTGCATTTTACTATCTGTACAATTTTACTCGTCTTCTGTCATCTACGCCACGTCTACTAGTCAACTCTGTTGGAAAAATCTTTATCACCTTTTCCTCCTCCATTATCTTACTGACTGAGTTGGCTCAGGACACAGCTGTGGTAATCCAGCGACTGTGACACTAGGAGTGGATTCGCCACACTGGCTAGATAACTAGGTCGAATCCAGCCACTGTCTGGAGGAGAATTGTAGCGGACAACTGCTCTGATCAGTAGTTTTCCGTGGATTCTCTGATAAGTGCAAAATTAATGCGAATGTGAATGCGAAATGAACGGGGCAGGGATCGCGCGCGATATTTGCTTCCTCTTTATACCCTCCTCATCTGTTACGCACACACACAACCAACACCCCACCACACATGTCGAGCGCTTCGAGTCGCCGGGGCAGGGGCGGTGCCCCACTGGGAAAGAAACGTAACTACACGACAGATGTAACCTGGCTGCGGAAATATACATTACATTTTCGAGGCTAATGGCCATAGCACATGGCCGTCTCAGAATCGCAAAATGATTAACCAATCCTTCACTGTATCCTCTCGGCCATTCATCTCCTCCAGCACCATTTTCATCTCATCCAGCACCACTTTCATCTCCTCTACCGCTACTTTCGTCTCCACCGCTACTTTCGTCTCCTCCGCCGCTACTTTCATCTCCTCCACCGTCACTTTCATCTCCTCCACCGCTACTTTCATCTCCATCACTACCACCACCACTTTCATCTCCCCCACCGCCACTTTGATCTCTTCCACCACCACCAACTATTTCGATTGTTCTATAGTGGCCGGTAACATTAGGTCATTGTTACACCTCCTCCCTTACAAAATGTATCTTTTTAACAGTGAAAAGCGCATTTCGGAGGCCACGAGCCTCGTTGAGAAGGACGTTCGCGAATTAACTAAAAGAAATCATTTTATAATGCAGGAGGTGCAACAATGATCTAATGACATCGGCCACTATAGAAAAATGGAAGTATACCCTTCCTTTGATTCAGTGGTGAGTTGTAGTTGACATTCACATAATTGAAATGATTGAAGGCGTTGTCATTGTCAACAATAGTATTTATTTTAAGCCATCGAAAGCTGCTATTTTTAAAATAAATACTATTGTTGACAATGACAACGCCTTCAATCATTTCAAGTATACCCTTCCACCAATTACCAGCACCTCCATCTTCACCATCTCCTTGCCCACCACCACTTCCTCCGTCATCTTCCCTCCCCTAAGGTTCTCCGATCATCCGAGCCAGCTATACCTTCCCTTCCCGCCCTCTTCTAACCCGTCTTGCGTCGCGTCGCGTCGCGTGGCCTGCGCCAGCTGTTCCCGCGAGTCAATGGCTGGTGCGGGGGCGCGGCCGGCGGCGGCGCGGAGCCCCTCCCAAGTGCTTCCCGTCGCGCACCAACTCCGCCTCGATTGCACATCCAGCGCTGGGATTGCGCTTCTTGCCAGCGGAGGATGTTACTTCGTTGAACTGATTTGGATATGGCTCATAACGCTAGCAATAAAAGAGGGCAGTCGCAATGTCGTGCAATGTGAAAGCGCTGACTTTTTTTCTTGTGTGCTACTAGTTTTAGCTACTATCCTACTTGTGCAATACTGTCGTATTGCTACTAGATTTTTCTGTATTTGATACAGGTTCTCCTCGTACATCTTGTAACTCGAATAATTGAATCTGTATTTGAGCAACCAGTCGAGCGCCAAGTTTGCCGATTTCGAAGAAAGAAAGATAAAAGACAAACTGTCCAGCAATTCTGAATTTTTGGTACGGTTGTTTTTTCTGTGGGAATCAAATTATTCGGGATTGTCCTACTTGGTTTTTAAAGTTAAGAAATATAACAACGATAAAACTCATTACAACACACTGATATCGTCAACAATCAGCACTGTTCTACGCCTCCTGTTTTCACACCCTGCCTCTCCCGCGTGTCTTGTAGCAACTCGTTCATCTCTTCCGCTTCGACTGCCGCGCTCTCTACTTCCTCTTGTGGGAAGCCCAAAAAGTCATGATCAGATTCCCACACACACACACACACACACACATATATATATGACATTTTTCGCGTATCCGTCTGGAAAAATATTCCATCATTAACGTAGTTCGGCGGTTGACTGGTTTCTGAAGTAAACGAATTAATTGACATAACTACTAGTTTTAAAAACCAGTCCACAAAGTAATGGTTTAATTATAACTATCATGAAAACGGATTATTGAAGTGAAGTTCATTGTGTATGATAAGCAGGAAGTAAAGGAATAAGCACAAATTGTGGTACAAAAACAGTATCTACTTGTTCGCATTATTTGTAGCTATTGTAATTTTTGAAAATTCTGATAAAGTAAAATCGGGCCTGCTATATTTTTATTGGCATACATGCACTATTCGAGAAACAAATTGAAGCAGTTTTTGAGAACATCTTACTTTTAGAATTGCCTTTATTTCACACAAAATTAGGTGAAAGTACTGACAAAGTTGTACATGGCCATATTTTAAATATTAAATTTTGAAGAACAAATTTGAGTAAAAAAAAGCTAGATCTTCAATATTGTAGGAAGAAGCCGACGAAATTTTGAACTTTTGCAATGTTCGAAAATTTAGGGAATTCAAATAGGACATGCGCCGTTTTTGTAAGCGTACTTTGCTCTGTTTGAGAAAAATATTTTGTCTACACTACGTAATATGCGGATTCGTTTTAGATAGTACGAGGAAACCTTGACCGTAAAACCCTTCCATTAAAAAGTTCGGATTTTCCGAAACTACTCTTATAGTTTTGCAAACACATTTTCAGTAAGAATTCACATGCTTGATAAAGAGGTCTTCCCCATATATTCACTTTACAAAATAGGAATGCGGTGAGAAATCGTTATCGATGATTATTGAATGATAAGAATTATATCGTAGCCAATACAGTGATTTACATTATACACACGGGACTAACTACCACTCTGAAAACGTCACTTTTTCTGGTGTTTTTCTGTCTTTCTCTCCCTCCCTCTCTCCCTCCTTCTCCCTCTCTCTCCCTCTCCCTCCTTCTCCCTCTCTCTTCCTCTCTCTCCCTCTCTGTAATAATTACCTACAAGATAAATGAACTGTGATGTACTAAGGATTCTTGAACGGGAAGTTGTTTCTTCATTTTTTATGCTCCCCAAACTTGAAATTCAACTTTTGAAATCGTCATCAAAACTTGACATTCTTATCTTGGAATATTGAATTATAAAAATGCGAAAAAGAAAATGTTTTTATAATAATATTTTATTCTACACAAGAAAACGATTTTATTTAACATATTTCGTTTGCAGTGCTTTTGTGCCTATTAGTAAGTTTCTCTGTATTACGCGAGTAAGGTAGCAGCTCTCATTGAAGATGTAAGTCAGTAGCGATACGTACGTAATGATATGATTTGCTACTACAGCTCCTTTTCTGACGCTGTTCATTAATTCTGTTGGCCTGTTATACGATGTCCTGGAACTATTCTTCTGGGTTAATAATATTGGTAGATGATCTACCACATCATGTTACATTTGACTTCCCAGAAACAAATGTTTCATTAATCCGGACACTATTAATATCAATGTATTGCGCGTGTAGCAATGTGACATAAATGAATACCTAACTTTACAATTAGAATCGAGAATGTGCATCAATAATCTAAAAGATTTTCCCAGTGGAATAAATCGAAGACCATGTTGAAAATTACCCCACTTTTTTGTTTGACGGCATAATAAATATACTTGGCCTATCGATATTCCAAATCATCGTATCTTACTAGACAATAAAACATTAAATCGATACAACCCGTATAGAATCAATCAACCCTACTAACTCAATGAAATGCTGTTATTTTCTGCAATACTGGCTTTAAAATTTGGAGGAGGACAGAAGTTTACTTGTAGAACTCAAACCAAAACAAATATACAAATATCCCAGAATGATTTTTTTTTAATGATAAAGCAACGAAAATGCGAGGAATATATTTCCGTACTTTGTTGAATACAACCACCTTAGAAGAAGAAAATTTCTAATGTGTTAAAAACAGTGGCGCAACGGGAATTTTTGTAGAAGGAGGAGCTGTATCTGTAGTATCCTGACATGGTTTTCTTTTTTTTATTTAAACAGAATTAAAATGTTATATCTATTTTTCATTTGCAACTATATATTGGGATTGAGGCTATTGACTATTGAGATAGTAAATGACTCGTTTCTAGAAACCTGCATATTTGTGAATTTCTGTATTGGCTCCTGGAGGAGTTTGAGGCACAAGCGTAGCTACGTCCTCGGGAGCTCCGGTGCAGATTATCGAAATGAGGTCTTGCACTGCCATTGTCAAACGTGGAAATGGAGTTTTAAAGCCTATTTATATAGGTGCGTAATATACTATCATAAATGAGATTTAACAGTACATAAATAATTTTGCATGTGTAATATATTTTAGTTTTACAAATTTGAAGAATAACGGTATTAATTACATGTTGATGGTTTGATTTAGGTTTTTATGCCGAAAATATTAGTTACCCAATTATCATTAAAATTAATTCCCTCACCCTAGACCACGCAAACCTAGAGCTAACCTTACATCAACGAAATAGAAATAATGAACGACCTCGATCGCTTCCTCGCAAGATGATGAGGGGAGAAAAGGTGGAAGGACGGTTTTGTGTTGTTTTTTTTTTCTTTCTTTTGAAAGAGAAAGAACAAGGGGATATCTGCTATCCATTTTACTTTCTCGTTACGGAGTAAAGAGAATGAATGCCCGAAAAAATGGCGAATTTTCAGGAGAAAAAACTCTTATTACATGGCCCTGGTAACCAAAAAGGAGATAAATCCAGTTACTGAAATTAGGGGGGAAATCCTCTAGTTGTGTAGCTAGAATTCATGTTTTGTTGAATATACCGATACCGAAAAATCGAATGACGGTAAAACGTCTGTCTGCCCGTCCCTCCGTCCATCCGACCGAAAATTTCAGTATTTTTCGCGTAATTTTGCGTGAAATTACGGGCAAGAAAGTATTTATTTATTTATTTTACGTCAAAAAACAGTTAAAAAACTGCGTATGACGGGCTATGGGGAAAAGTGAATTGTGTGCACATTTTCAAAATTCTGTGATCCCTACACTAAATCATATACTACTTAAGTTTTGAATTTTGAAAGGGAGAAAAAAAAACAAAAAAACTCCCATGTAATAAAATCGATTTTCAAGGATAAATAAGCAATAAATTTTGAATTTTGAAAGGGAGAAAAAAAACAAAAAAACTCCCATGTAATAAAATCTATTTTCAAGGATAAATAAGCAATAAATTTTGGCTCTTATTACTTCCTGCCGCGACAACGTGAAAACGATAATTTGAATAATTGTATTTCTCACTGAATTCTAGAAGACGTGCACAGAAAATGAAGTTACATTTATGTCCAGAAGCAAAACAAGGGGCCATCTCAGCATTTGCTCAATGGATCAGGGAAACTGGACGAAAAACCTGATCGAGATGGGGGTCATTGACCCGGAAGCTGTGATACAATAGTTGTTACAGGTTGTTTATACTCATTTATACAGTCCAAATGGTAATTAATGCATTATGTATCATTGTTAAAATTAATGTTACTTTTCTTGTGATGTATGTTTTCTTGTGTTGTATGTGCTGTGCCACTAGTTGTTTAAGATAGCTGTCGCCACCGGTTATCTTCACATTAACGGATGTAATGTCTAAGAGTCGTATTTCCACAGGTCTTAGCATTTTAATGTTCTGCGAGCTTTTTTCCCCTTTTTTTCTCTGAAATGATGGGTTGAAAAATGTAGCGTATCACGAAAACTGAACAGGTTGAATGTGCAAATCCATATTGGAATATGCAATAATATTTCTGAAGTTCTATTTAGTGTTTGATATTTTTCTGTCGATTATGTTTATGGCGAAATAATTTAACTTGATCATATTTTTCAAGCAGAAACACCAAGATTCATTTAAATTCCATTCAGATGAATTTCATTTAAAAAATAAACGACGTTTTGAAATCAAGTGAACATTTTGTTTGCTTTATGACGTAGGATAGCATGATCAATGCAAACAATCCAACATTAAATTTTATGATTATTGTGATGCAAAGCAATTTGACTGTAATCACGGTTAGTATGATGACTATCAAAATCATTATTCGATTTATTCTTCACACATTCGTAATATTTCATGGAATTACAATGAAATTATCAAAAGTTGTTCTCGATTGAAATTCACCAAAAAGCGAGACAGCACGGCTCTTTTGTCCTAGTATTTTAGTATTTATCACTGTGTTAATCCTTTGGGGGTGAAAAGGAATTAAAAGGAGTTAAAAGTTTTGAGATATCGCCAGACGTTACAGCAGTAATTTAAGTCGGCCATGCCGAAAGAGACCAACAATATTAATTGTTTGTTTACTTTTTATTTTCTTATGTTGACTTTTGTTAACGCCACTTTGATATGTACACTTCATTGCTTCATTATAAATTAAGCAGTTTCATTGCTGGTCGAACAAACAGTAAATTGGAAGAGGAAGATAAAATGCTCGTGACTGATGTTCGAAGTGTATAATACGATTTCACCGGGAGTTTTGTCCAGAGAAGCAGAAACGGGACTGATTAAAGGCTTCATTTCGTTACCTATTTCTTCGCATATCTTAGCTTTACTTGTGTAATCGTCTCTTTGCAATTCACAGTAGGCTATATTGTAGAAACAAATAAAATATAAAAAAAGGAGATACGTTATAGATTGAGAAACTTGATATTCTCCATAGTGTAATTTCATCAAGAGGGGGGGGGGAAGGGAAATAATACCAACTCCAAATGTGCAGTTCAGTGGCTTGTTAATGGGAAACTTGCGACACAATTCAGGATAATCCAAAAATATTGCTATTTTAAATATTAGTCTTCAAATATGAATAATAAAACTTTGAATTTAGTAACTAGGGATAGAAAACAGAACTTAAAACTTTACCGATTAAGATTGAAGAGCCATACAGTTGTTAAAATTCGAACCTTTCGAGGGCACTTCGTATTTGATTTTGGCTGTATAAAATGCACGGATGGCATTGGCATCCGAGACCATTGTTTAATACGTAGTGGTATACACTATTGATTAGTGTCATTGTATATCGTATATTATTCCCATCGCACCAACAATTTCCATCGTTCCGATACTGAAAAAGAATTCCCGGAATATTTGTTGGCTATCTTCGTGAAGTAGAACTGATAACAAAGCAGGACAAATGTTTTGTTCTTGTGAAACGAGTTCATTTATTCGTTGTGCACTGTTGCTAGTTTTACCTGCGCACTTTACAAACGAAAATTTTACAAATTCATTTTGAGAATTCGGGATCTAGTGGGCCGAGTCACACAGCAAACGTCCAAGAGTGTACACGCGAAAATGAAGCACCTGACGCGCTCTGAAACCCCCACCCCCACCCCTCGCTTGTTTAATCACTATTCCACCAGTGGGCTATATTCTTCCTAGCGCGTCTAAAACGTTCTCTCACGTACAATTGCAGAAATAATGAGAAAAAATCTTCTTTAAATATTCTGTTTTGATGTAATTTGGTTCAGAAGATGGGCTACGTATGAAAATTGAAAATAACTTTCCACCTTTTTAGGGGTCGGTGGAGCTCCTCATTTGACACCTTTGCCTTCAGGTGGAGGTCCTCATTTGGCTGGCTGCACCCCGGTCTGAAGCCTCTACCCTCCTAAGTGCACAACTGATTAAAAATATTATCAATCCTACAGAGAGAATGTTTGTCATTTTCTCTCGTATGTGTGTTGTGTGGGACATTAAAATCATGAACATGATAATAAAACATAAAAGCGAATTTACAGTTGCTGGAAAACTTTATCTCAATATTATCGTACACGATCTCGTTTAGAATTCTATTTAAATCACAGCCATTACACATTCATTTCAATTATGCACATTCAACTTCATGTTGTAGTAGTGGCAGTTAGAACTTTTTTCTTGCCCCAACACTATAAATAAGTAGGGAACGGAATATATTGTAATGAAAAGCGAAATATATACATTTTTTGTATTTATCTTTTCCAAAGTATGTAAAAAAATGTCAAATCAAACAAAACTTCATTATAGTGTTTAAAACTGCTCTATACCATTTTACGAGCCCAAAACTTCGTCGATCGAATCTTAACACGGATTCGAAGCGGGTGGAAGAAAGTTCTACTTCTACAGAAGAGTTTTATTCGAAGTATAAAGCACGTTCGTTGCATATTCATTTGTGTTTCGAGGAACTCGAGCTCAAATGAATAGTATAGTCGGGAGGTGACTGCGTACGGAGAGCGGTGATTCTTTGACTCAGCCTCGCAATCAAGTCAGCTCCAAAGTATGGTACTGTGTAGCCAGATGTATTCCGCAGGGGGAAGGTTAAAGAGAACATACAGCTCCCCCAATTCAAACAACACACTGATCTGTAAAAAAGATTTGTTGGTTTGCGATCGATGGGCTCTACGAAACATGAGCAAGCACATGGTTGAAAATTACTTCTGCTTCCCAACATCCGCACATTCTTGATTCCGAGAACGGGGAAAGAAGTTCGACAATTCATGGCGAAGGTCCGATGGTCATAGTGGCGTGATATCACATTGCTTTGTAAGAAAGATGATTCCAGTAAATATATTGCAAACTTGCACCTGAAATTCTCCGTTTCGAAGCAATAAGTATATTAAAATGTAACGAAATATGTAGTCTTAGGCAAAATACTTAAAAATATTTAATAATACCAAAATATGTAAAAGGGAAAAATGGTTCTCTCTTCCAGCATTCCTGTAAAGCCTAAAAAGTACTGGTGTTACTGAATGCAAATATCTTCTTCCTGTAAAAATATATCTTTACAATAAAATCCGTTCCCTATAAATAACACATTTTTTAAACTTTTATTTTATATTTGTCTGTTAATTCTCTTGATACAATACAGTATATAAAATAAATTCTGTCTTATATTAAGACAACAGAAATAACGATACTGTAAAACTTATTCAACAGCTTACAATTAAAAAAAGTACTAAAATCTGAGCTTTTAAATTTTATGTGTACAAATTTATTTGTAATTTTATAATTTTTAGGGAATCATTTCATGTAAATTTGAACTTGTTTTATACTTTTATGTTAAGAAATATAGAACCTGTTGACGGGAAGCCATTTCATCCCAAAACGTGAAAATTGGTAAAAGAAACATAAGAAAAATTCACTGGTGACGGGAAAGATGACAATTATATACATACAAGGAGCGATAATTGCGTTCGTTAAAAACTGTTCAAAGAATTGGTTGTCTCGGTAGCTTAGTGGTCAGAGCAGCTGGGCATAAACCACAAGGCCCGAGCGGGTCCGAATCCCCTCGAGGCGACCGACTCTTTGAACAAATTTAATTATAAAAATTTAATATAAAAGAAAGCATATGAAGTGAAAGATTTAATTGCCTTTGAAAATTGGTCAGAGACAACATGCTGCATCAAAATAACACTATTCACTGGCGTACTACCGGGATCGGTGGCTCAGTGCATTAACTGATGTTATTGCAGTGCCTCTGACCGGGAGGTCATAGGTTCGAGTCCTGACGGCGGCAGGATTTTCGACACTAGCTTTTCAGCTAGGTCGAATTCAGTTGCTGTCAGGAGGAGAATTCTAGCGGTCGGCTGCGCTGACTGGAGGAGAATTCTAGCGGTCGGTTTTCCGTGGTTTCTGCGATCAACACCAGGCGAATGCAGGAGCAGTACCCTAACAAACGGACCACGGACCGCGCACGATCTTTCCCTCCTCTTCCTTGTGCAATCTTCACCCCTTACACACACACACTAACATGCACTACACAACCACACATGCCGGGAGGGCGGTCGGGGACTTAGAACTTGTCCCGGCTGGGGCGCTGGTGGGAGATACCTGTTTGGGGAAAACCCCACTAGTCGACGGTAGTTCAGCGCCGGATCTCGCCATCCAGCGGGTGAAGAACACCGCCATCTCACGATGACAAACCTGCACTACACTTACGGGACTTGTGACCTCCGTAGTTGACGCGCCCTGAATCACCAATCATTCAATAAACTGGCGTACTCACGGAGTGTGCTTCTGCTTGGTTGTCCACAGGTGCGAGTAGGCGCTGAAGCGGACGCTGGTCTATCACCTCGTGGGTGAGCGGGAACGCGCGGCAGCTGTCAGGCCGCAGCGCGGAGCGTCTGTCGGCTCACCTGCCACTGCACTATCCCTTCCCCGTGCGGCTGGGCCACTGCTATCGGTACGTATCTAATCTCACACCCCCCACCCCACCCCGCGCCTTGCCACGCGGTGATTGCTGGTTGTAGTCGTAGGTGATTAGCGGCGGCAGGTGGGGCGGTCGGGTCGGATTTAATGAAATGACGAAGTGAGAGATCAGGAGATGAGTGGGGTAGAAGGGGAAAGCGGGTGTAGGTTTGGATTTTGAAATCGATTTTCTCGCAATCGGTTTTTAAACGCTGGTGAGTGAGTATTGTCATTCTCATAAATCTTTTATTCCGATTACAGTGTTGACGTATGTACGATAAGCCTACTACAATGATCAACAATTAGCTCGTTTTTATGATTTATTTATATGTGTTCGGAATGGGTGCCTTCGAGGAAAAATAGTAACTTAAGGAAAATAACTTGTATATTTCAATAATAAAGCGATGACATTAGCTCTGCTTATTACTTTCTGTTGCTTCAAAGAGAAGAATTATGTTTCTATCTTTGTTTATTTTGTAAATAATTTAATATTAATTTACTTATTTTTAAGTGCCTATAAAATATACCAAAATGTAATTACTGAATTATGTTAACTTTAGGTACTAGTTCATTTGTGAATTACTGCACTGTAAATTTGCCCTTAGGAAAGCTCGAACATTTTCAACCAAATTTCGGGAAAATTCTTCCGAGTTTCTAGAGGGAGCTGCGTTTCAGGAAGGGAATAAACCCGTTTATTTGTTTTTCTTAGAATATATTTGTGTAAAATTTTGCTTGTTTATTAGTGATATGACATCAGGGTGCTTTGCGAATTTTCTTTAGGTATTTATGAGTGCATAATTTGAACAATTTGGTTTCTTCATACTAAATGTTTTCGATTACTTTTTAGTTATGTGGCCGTGCATATGTAAATGTAGTACATGTTTTAGTAATTTAGGTGCCGCCTTCTGTTCTTAAAATGGTGATATCTAATTTAGTAGAGGATTCAATTTGGCAATTTTTACATGTTCTATTTGAGGTCACCGCTCCAGTCAATCGAGATATGGGTTAAGGGGGGCCTTGCGCTGGCAATGTATCACCTGTGCAAGCACCTCTGGTAAACAGAAGAGGCAATCCACTCGATCTGCTTTGAATCTTTATAAGCTGTCGAGCCAAATATGATGATTTGAGGTCACTTCAATTTTGAATAGAACACAGTGGCGAATTCTCCCATACACCGCGTAAACCACCGGTATACCTTGTTATTCGAAGTGTATAAGAAATATTTCATAAGTATGGTAATACTCTAAAAAGTTATAGAGATTTTGAAAGATTTAAAACAGTAATTCGTAAAACTAGTAATTCAAAGTTTATAAGAAATATTTCATAAGTATAGTAATTCTCTAAAAAGTTATAGAGATTTTGAAAGATTTAAAACAGATGCGAAAAATAACAGTTTCTATACGAAGAGCCAGTCTTCCGCATCCGTAAGCCCTTTGAAGTGCGTTAGAGTGAGGAGTTTCAGTTCTTAATGCTGCTCAGAGAATTCGTTAGCCATCTAAAGTTAGCAGCGCCCAGAAACGAAACTCTACCAAACTATATCCAAAATTAACGGCTAATTAAATGCTAATTAAGTGCTCTATTCCCGAATTTTCCGCTCCTATAGTTTTCCCAAAATCGTGGGCGTAAGAAAAACAATTAACATTGGTTCATATGGGCGAAAAAACATTAAAACAAAAAAAAAAAATTAAAACCCTACCCAAACATTAACATGAATTGACGGCTCTAGGAAAAATATTACTCCCGCATTTATATTCCAAAATTCAGGACTGTACAAAGAGAAACAATTAACATTGGTTCTTACGGGAGAAAAACCCAAAACTTAAAGACCTCAGAAAAAATTTGAAACCCTACCCAAACATTAACAAGAATTAACGGCTTTAGGAAAGAAAAAAAATACTCACGCATTTATATTCCAAAATTCAGGGCTCTACAAAGAGAAACAGTTAACATTGGTTCTTACGGGTGAAAAACAAAACTTAAAAAACCGCAGAAAAAATTTGTGCGGTTTGTATTGTATTCAAACTAACCAGTAAACGACAAATTTTTAGATTACAGATTACGTTTAGTATTGGGTTAGGGCACATTTTGCGTGGAGTATGGATTAATAATTGCGCTAGCTTGGAAGGAGCGTCTCTCTTCCTTGCGCAGAGCGTTCTGCCGAAGGTCATTTTTGGGATTCGAACCCATGTTATTCAAACTAATTGGTCAGCGGCAAATGTTTTTATTACAGATTACTTTTATTATTGGTCTATGGTACATTTTGGCGTAGAGTATGCATTATGATTTGCGATGGTTTGGAAAGAGCGTCTCTCTTCCTTGCGCACAGCGTTCGGCCGAGGGTCATTTTTGGGATTTGAACCCATGTTATTCAAACTAACCGGTCGGCGGCAATTTTTTTATTACAGATTACTTTTAGTATTATTTTAGGGGATGTTTTGCCGTACAGTATGAATCGTTACATCCGATGGTCGGAAAGAATGTTTCTTTCCTTTGCGCACAGCGTTCAACCGAGGGTCAATTTTTGGATTCGAACCCATATTATTCAAACTAACCGGTCGGCGGCAAATTTTTGTTTACTGATTACCTTTATCACTGGCTTAGGCAAATTTTGGCGTAGAGTAAGAATTGTTACTCTACGCCAGGGAACTTTTCGTTTCTTCTCTAACGCTCGCAGGAGGAACGTAGGTGTAATTTTTTTTTGTCAATATTTTTTGAAAGAATGGAGATATCTACATGATTTCCTCTGTAATCGTTTGTAGATAAAAAGCGACAAATTTGGAGTACTGTTTGGTGGGTATACTTGGTTTATTGGCGGATTTAGATGTGTTGTCCTGCTAACTTCTAATGGAAGATAGCATAAACACCAATTTCTTTGAGAAAATGACCCGCGGCTAATGTTTTATTTTTACATCTTAAAACCGGCAAAAAAGCGGCAAATTATGAGCTATGCAGTTTTGTGATTGGGTGAAATGGTCCTGCTAACTTCCAAGACGTGAATATAAATGTGGGAGTAATTTTCTTCCTAGAGCTGTTAATTCATGTTAATGTTTGTGTAGGGTCTCAAATTGTTTCTGTGTTTTTTTCATTTTAAAGTTTTTTCTTCCATGAGAACCATTGTTAAGTGTTTCTCTTTGTATAGCCCTGAATTTTTGAATATAAAAGCGGGAGTATTTTTTTTCTTAGAGCCCTTAATTCATTTTAATGTTCGGGTGGGTTTTAAATTTTTTCTGTGTTTTTTAAATTTTAATGTTTTTTTTCGACCATAAGAACCAATGTTAACTGTTTCTCTTTGTACCGCCCTGAATTATGGAATATAAACGCGGAAGTAATTTTTTTCCTAGAGCCTTTAATTATTCCAAAATAATGGGTGTGGTTTCATAATTTTGAATTGAATTTGATATGAATTGTTTGAGTGGGCGCTGCTTTCTTTAGTCTAAATTTAGCAGCGCCCACGATTTTGGGAAAACTATAGGAGCGGAAAATTCGGGAATAGAGCACTTAATTAGCATTTAATTAGCCGTTAATTTTGGATATAATTTCGTAGAGATTCGTTTTTGTGCGCTGCTAACTTTAGATGGCTGAATTCGTTAGCGTAGGAGAAGGCACCGCATGCCAGCCGCGATAACCTAGGGCTCCTCTTGTGTCAAGGGCAGGGAGAGGGGAGGATGCACGTTTGAGCGGTCGGTAGGCACCGCAAAACATTGCAGTGAACAGACCTTCTCTGATAGTTCGTAAGTTACGCTTCTCACACGATTTTATGAAAATGGAGTGTGTTAATTATCCAGAAGTTAGTGGTTTGTGTAATTGTCTTATAGAACGACGGAATTTAAGGACGGAATTTCATAATATTGGTATTTCAGAAAAGCTGAAAATAAAAGACAACGGTAGAGGTAGTTTCCATAAAGTGCGGTATACTTAAAATAATGTTCAGCGTTCGCCACTGATTGAACAATGCTAAGTACGCCACTGGTTTTGGAAATTGGAATGTCAAGGTAGATACGTAGGAGTGAAATACACAGCAGATCAGATATTAACTTTAATAAAATTCACAAGTGATTATATTCTCCATAATCCTTGACTTTCAAAATATTCATAAGGATTTAAACATCCAAGCTGCGATCTGAACTTCTGAATGTTGTATCATGGAATAAGAGGTCTGGAGATGCGCTGTTACGTCTTCCTTCACACGATTTGTAAGAGCAAAGCTTCACGACTAGTTTCTGAAAGTTAGCGACGAAAAAGTTTTCGATCAATTGTATCTCGGAAATGTTTTAGATCCAACATCAGGCTAACGTACAGGCCAGGGAAATAGTGGTATGTTGAAGGCTTGTTATACATTCCTTGCCTCTTCGGCGAGCATTGTCGTGCTGAAATGTGGAGTCGCCTGAAGAAGAAGCAACACCTTGTGGTACCTTCCTTACGCAGCGGTCGTTGATCCGATTGCCCTCAATACATAGCCGTGTGCGGCGCAAATCAAGAGGGAGGAATTACATTTCGGGACCCGCTTTTCCACAGAGCTTAAGTTACGTTTGTCGTATTTGCCTAGAAAATAAAACATTCTACAAGGGAAATGAAATTGTAACTTAAAAGAGGCAATTAGTTAAAACTGTTGATTTTTTGCTGAACAATAAACAGATTGCCAGATGAGTTGGAGAGCCTCTTCCCTAAATGTCGTGTAACAATTTCGCAAATTGCGAGGCTAATGGGAAAAATCAGGGACTGATTATTTATATTTATAAATATAAAAACTTACATGACGTTTGGATATAGGGCCTCTTGAATATTTTCGGAGGAGAAAGGCTGGGCATGGCCCCGTATTCTCCCCTGGGCGCATACGTCTCAATACGTAGGAGCCGAAATCGCATCTTGTATCCATGACTCTAAATGGCGCTAAATGAATTCGTGGCATTATACTCGAACACAAAAATAACTGAAGTATTGTTGTTAGTATAATAATTAAAATTGGTAAACAATATATGTATTTAATTGTTGAGTCGTAGGCTTCTATGTATCTTCTATGTATTTAATTACTTTTTACGCTTGTTTATACTGTAAATATTTCAATTATATTAAGTTCCATTTTAACTTAATATGAAATTTCTTAATTGCGATCTATGTAATTCAAGAGTTTATGAAGCGAACTTACGAAGAGTTTATGATGTGACATTCTTGTCCAATGTCATAATACATTTCCTCTCTTGACACTACATAACTCAGAAATACTTTCATAATTCAGAAATAATATGAATTAATTACAATAAATCAATTAATTAAGGAATAATACTATCGCTCAATATCATAAGTAGAGTATTTAATGAAAGAATATTTTGCATGTTTGTTATTGTTAGCACAGCTAGCACATATAGCACTTTTAATCGAAAAGTAAAGCTTTTATGAGTGGGTGAATAATACTAGTTGTTGCATGCTAAAGTAAGAAGTTGTAAGAACTGGACATATCTAAAGAAATCTCAGTGTCAGTTGTGTTTTCAATATGCCGATTCAACACTAAATGTTTGCAAGGAAGATGTATTACGGAGATTAGAAGGGGGCGTGGTAAGATTATGAACAAATGTAACATTCTATTACCGAATTTTTGCAGTCAGTTCTATTGGTTGCGCAGCATTGAAGTGGGAATGCACGGCATACCGAAACTTTTCCCCTCTTCATTGATTGATTAAGCAGTGATTCCGGGCATGTCAAATGCTGCCATTTGCCCCGTAAGTATAGTGCATGTTTCCATTGTAGGAATTTGCGCTGATCTTCTTATTCTGGATGGCTAGATTCAGCTCCGACCTACACCTCGGCTAGCGTGATATCCCCCAACCAGGTATCTCACACCAGCGAGACACCGCCCCAGCCGGGGCAAGCTCTAAGTCCCCGACTGTGTTGTGGTGTGGTCGTGTAGTGCATATAAATGTAAGTATAGTATGGGGATGGGACAAGGAAGTGGAAGGAAAGATCGCGCGCGGCCTGTTCGTTAAGGTAGTTTTCCGGCATTCGTTCGGTGTTGTTCGGAGAAACCACGGAAAAGTACCGACAGGACAGCCGGCCACTAGAATTCCCCTCCAGACCGACTGAATCCAACCTTGCTAGTATATACTCGTACCTCTATAGCGGCTTGTAGGGTAGAGCCAGTGGGCCATGACACTAGCAACAAAAAGGAAGGAAAGTTAATTTTTCACCACAAATGTGTGTATAAAATATCGTTTCTTCAATATATTTTTCTTTATTGTAATTAATTTTGCCGACCTGGATGGCCGAGGTGGCTAAGAGTGAGTACCAACTCAGCGCTTCGGTCCGAAGGGTCGCGGGTTCGAGTCCCAACTTGGGCATGGTTGTTTTTCCCTTGACTGTGTATGTGTTGTCGCGGAGGGCCTAGCGTTCTGATGACCCCCGATCAGAGGAGCCCGCAAGTGTGTTGCTCTAGTGTATGGTCGAATATGCGTCCCATCGGGACGTAAAGGGTAACCAGCTGTTGGCTGGAATAAAGCCCTAGAAAAGAAGAAGAAAAGTAATTCATTTGAACGAGCGCTTAGTCATTTGATGCTCTACCAATACTCTCATGAAACGTATAGGGCGCAGTGCTATCTGTCAGCCTCCTCCTAAACCTCTGAGCCACCTTCTGACTGGCACTGTCTCTGCCCATTATCGCCGTATAAAGAACGCTGTGTTGGTTTGTATGCGTCTCGTATGGATGAGACTGTGCCAAAATCGAAATGGCACAGTAGTTCCCGTTCTGTTTAATAGAGTACACTAACGACACTATCTTCATCAAACAGACCTTCTCTGACTAAGGATGACCTCGATGCCCTGGTATTTCGTATGTCTTTCATTGTGTTTCGCACATGGAAGGCTGCGTACGCCGTGGGCGTGAGGCTTCCCTCTTTTTCCAGTACTCTCTTCCGAGAATTCAGGAAGCTATGACCTCTTGAGATGACTGTGGTCGCTCAGGCTTTCAGGCTGGGTATTTTTATTTATTCTTATTATTTTTAGTTTGTTTTCAGTTATAATCTTCGTTATAACATAATAAACACGGTCACTGTAAAATTAAATTTTGTTGCCCACGAATTTTATTTTTGAGATAACTAAATCAGCTTTGAAACATCGCGTTGATGTTTAGAAATATAGATGGTTTTTGATCGATGCTTTATTAACATCAATGTTTTAATTTTGAACATCGATGTTTTGTTATCGATGTCGCTTCACTAACTGGCTCCACCTATATAATTCTATACCGGCCGCCATTGTCGTACCTAGTGTCGAATATCTTGGCACCACCTTCGGGACTCGAATTCTAGGACCTCTCGGTTAGAGATACTGCATCAATTGATGCCTTGAGCCACCTAAGCCAGGCTTCGGGCCCCCGTAGTGTCACTAGTTGTTTCTCCAACAAGTACTCATATTCTTTTGAACAGTGAATAACATCCTTTTAAGATCTCAAATGGAGGGATTAATTGCACTGATGAAGAACTCTGGCATTAATATTGGAGTTGCAGGAGAGGTTCGAAAATAAATTTGAATTTTACAATTTTCACGCACTTTCTTCTATTAAGAAAAAATTAAAAGCAAAAATATGCAGCAATTTTCCAGAAATATTGTGGAAAATGTCGCAAGGACTTCATGTAAAATACCACAAAAATCAAACTATCGTAATGATCACGAGTACGGCACAACTGGATCTTACTCCTGGTGCATTTACCAAATTTCAACTCGGAAGCTTTTAATCTGACAAAGTTACGTGTGACACACTCTTCTATTTTAATCCATCCATCCTTCCAGACCAACAGACAGACATTCCCCTATTCGGATACAAAATTACAGGTATCTCCTTACCACCTGCACCAATCTTAATCATATTTGTAATACTAGTAAGTAATACACATGAATCTTAACGTGTGAAGTTACAGCTCAAAAGAATCTTAAACACGGATTTTAACACCGAAAATTCAAGGCCTTTATTGTTGATGTGATTCCAATATTTTTTTCTTCTGGACATTAGTACAGAGAAGGAAAGACATAAACATTGGGAAATGCAATAAAACTAACGTAGAATACAATCCCAGTTACTAGAAGTGACGTGCTTTTGAATCTTTATGATAATGCCAGTGCTCAAGTCTTATGGCCTTATATGGAATGAATGATTTATTGGATTTTTTTTTTTTTTTTTTTTTTGTACGAAGATATGATATGAATGTTGATGAAGCAATGGATAAATGGGTGACGGGATAAACGGGAGAAATCCGAGAAAATCTGGCGCGAATAACCTTGTCCACCAAAATTTCCGCTTTGGTTGGCCGGGAATAGAACCAAGTGATCGACGGCCAGCTGATTAACCTCTATCTCACAGGTCCTCCAATTGCGAGCATTTCTTACAGATTGGCTAATAAGGTAATTTGTCAAATAATAGCCTTTGCAATTTGTCAAGCCTGTGCATTCTGGTCTGTGTTTCTAGTTGCATCAGACCATTCATTGCAGACATTTAGCTTTCAGAGGGCGTGAAATCAGGAGACCCACTGGAGTGCGAACGTTAACTAGTAACGTCATCGTACACAACCCATCACCTGAGCTAGTGACTCGCAAGAGGACTGACCATGTGTGGCGTGGTGCGATGAGTCATATGTAGCTTTCACGGCAGTCTCGCGATGTGCAATATTGTGCCTTCGTCAAAGCTGCCTACTGCGTTGTAAAGAGATTTTTTCAAACAGGAAATAGCGTCGGGCCGTAAACAGGAAATAGAAGTGAGATGTAATTTCGCCCCTATGTATGAGCCAAGAGTGTTATAAATTCATACTATGCGTAAAATGTTGGAATTTTGTTATTCAAGGGGCCGTCTGCATTCTCTTCTTCTTTAAGAATAAAACTTCAAAGGTTCGCTACCGCTTTTGAGTATTCAGTTATCTAAAATTGCATTACTTCTGTACCAAATGTTCAAAACAACATTGAATGGTTACCAAACAAGCTTTTCTGTCTTCAATGTTATTCATCTATTATAGACTTTTTATAAATGTTAACTCTTCGTACATTTTTATCGTTTTTATTTGAGCAGACATAGCGAAATAATTCCTTTGCGAAACGAACGTGACAGGAAAAGAAAACTGAAGGTGTTACAACTATCTAACATTTGCAGATTTCGATTGATTGATTTTTTCGTGTTTCCGTGCGCGTCAACTGTTATTAGTTCCGTTAGTGTAGTGCATGTTTTTATCGGGAGATGGTGGTGATCTTCCCCCGCTGGATGGCGAAATCCGGCGCCGACCTACCGTCGGCTAGTGGGGTTTCCCCCTAACCAGGACTCTCCCACCAACGGGACACCACCCCAGCCGGGACAAGCTCTAAACCCCCAACCGGTCTCCCGGAATATGTGGTAGTGTAGTGCATGTTAGTGTGTGTGTGTGTGTGTGTGTGTGTGTGTGTGTGTGTGTGTGTAAGGGGAGAGGATAGGACAAGGAAGAGGAAGGACAGATCGCGCGCGGTCCGTGGCCCGTTTGGTAGGGTACTGCTCCGGCATTCGCCTGGTGTTGATCGGAGAAACCACGGAAAACTACCAGAGCAACCGGCCGCTAGAATTCTCCTCCTGACAGCGACTGAATTCGACCTAGCTGAAAAGCTAGTTTCGAAAATCCTGCCGCCGTCAGGACTCGAACCTTGGACCTCCCGGTCAGAGGCGCTGCAGTGACATCAGTTGATGCACTGAGCTACCGCTCCCGGTGCGGATTTGGAAAATTCTGTATATTCTGTGATTTATTGATTGGTTGATTGATTGGCCGGGCGTGGGCGCGTCCGGGCATGACCGAGCCCGGGCGCGTCGACTGCTGAGATCGTTAGTCCCGTAATAGTAGTCCATTCTTTTCATCGCGGAAGGTGGCGATGATCTTCGCCCGCTCGCTGGATGGCGAGATCCGGCGCCAACATACCCTAAATTTCTAGCTAGTCAGCAGCATGGCACCGCACATTGGGATAAAATGCCTCAAATCTGTCGAAAATTGGAAAAAAAGTTTTTATTTGAGAATTTTAACTCTTAGATTGGCTACACTATTGTTGGGACTATTAAATCCCATACGTAAGAACGTCGTGATACAAGTGAAAGGTGTATTTCAGGTTGAACATGGGGGTTCTATTGTGCTTACCTGGTCGCCTAAGCCGGATGAAAATTTGAGTGCGAAATTGAAGCCAAATATTTTTGTTTTGTGAAAATAATCATTCAAATTTTAAAATGGAACATGTCACAGAATGTATGTACTTAATTATATGCCCTTGTTTAATTTTTTTTTCATGTTAAACATGTTTTTTAAAAGAATATTTGTGCCGGTAAGTAAGAAGATTTATTTAAAAAATGAGTGAAAAAGTAGAGAAAAGTTACAAACACGACAATATTCCACTTTCATTCATATTTCTTGATGATATTTATAATATTTACTTCACGATCATTCTCTAAGATCCTGCGAATAGGCACGAACCCGATAATGCGTCATGTTTATAGCGGTAGCTCCAAAATCTGTTTTTTCTAATTTTATTTAACTTAATTTAAAAGTATAAATTACGGTCCTTGTCCATAAAAATGATATATAAATCGACATTAATAGCATATTACAACGTGCTTCAAAAATGTTGGGAAATACAACTTTCTCTTCCAACATGTACCGCATAACTTAGAAAACAATAGATCATACCGCAGCAAGAAGCCAAAGAAGTTGATTGTAATCTTATAAAGCAATAAGAGGAAGGAGTTTTGTTGTCTTTGTTGCATTCATAGATAATTCGAACGTTACAAATAGCATTTTGATATCAAGAAAGAACGAAACTTACTAATGACTGTCTAAAATAATTGTTTATTATGAGTAGTAAAACTTACATTGTATTTTGGGAGAAAAAGATGTTGGGACACGACTCCAACAGGCCGAGGAGCTCAATCCTACGAGAAAAATAAAACCACTTTTATCACGTATCATACAATACTTATAATCAGCATTACTGACTTTCATTTTATTTTAATGCAAATATCACAAATTGGGTACCATGTTACGTTAAGAACACTTATACAAGATCAGACAAAGTATTTTGTTTTTATCAGAACAGTTGAGCATTGCTCACGTTTAGCACTGTGCATCACTGTGCATCTAAAAGTAAATACTTTTCTAATAGATCTCTAAAATATGATTTGTTCAAATGTAGCAAATTCGTAATTGAAAACTCAAATACATTCATTTTTGTTGGATTCTTTAACGTTTTCAATTTTAAATTTTTCATTTTTGATATATTCGTAATAAGTAGCCTCGAAAATTCCAATACACTATTTTTTCTTACACTCTTCTACGTTTTTCCAAATGGCATTCGCTATATTATATCCGCCATTTTGAATTTTTCATTTTTGATATATTCTTATTTAGTGAGGTCAAAAACCCAAAAATAACCCCCAATGTAGCCATTATTTTGCATTTTGCAAGAGATATTGGATTTTAACCACGTTTTAGGCATTTCTTCCCACTGCGCACCGCCCCGGCCGGGACAAGCTCCCGAGTGTCTTCCGACAACTGTGCTAATCGTGTGTGTGTGTGTGTGTGTGTGTGTGTGTGTGTGTGTGTGTGTGTGTGTGTGTGTGTGTGTGTGTGTGTGTGTGTGGTGTAAGTAGGGGTGAGGATAGGACAAGGAAGAGGAAGGAAAGATCGCGCTGCCCGTGGCCCGTGTGTTAGGGTATTGCTAGGGTATTCGCCTTGTGTTGCTCTGAGAAACCATGAGAAATTACCCTATCAGAGCAGTCGACCGCTCGAAGTTTCTTCCGGACTGCGGCTGAAATCGACATAATATTGTAGCTAGTGTCGAACATCCTGCCACCGTACCTCCGGGACTCAAACCCTCGGAACTCCCTACCAGAGGCACTACAGTCAGAGTGTTTAACGAAAATGAGACTTGCATTATTTTAAAGCGCACTTTGCTCTATCCATGAAAAAAATGAAAGAAAAAGAACTAAGAGCCGTATTGTAGATTGTTTTAATAAATTGCATTAACTCTAAGCACAAATTACGCGAAAACTACTCGTTATTCCAAAATGTGTAAATAACCTTAATAATTTATTTTTTTATTTATTTCATTTATTTATTCATTTATTTATTTATTTATTTATTTATTGAGATATACAAATTTTCTCTCTACATTAATTTCTCGCAAAGATCTTAGCGTCCGGCTTGCTGGGTCAATGGGTCACGATATATTATAATCCTTATTACCTTTACAATGGATTATAAGATCCGCAGACTATACAGCGCTGCTGGGAATCTGAAATAGAATGATTCTAATTCCTAGTTCATTACTGTTTGGATTGACTAAATGAAAGATCACTTTCTTTTCTAAAGAACAAAATTTAACAAAGTTTATTGTTACCTTTTTGCAAACAATATAGTGAATTTAATAAATGATTTTGATGTTAGGCCTTTTATTAAGATATCTTTGAATTTAGAGTTTTATACCGCGGTTAACTTATCTATTCTTCGTTGATGTCCCTCGAAGACTTCTCAGTCGAAATATCTTGCGAGCTTGCCGTAGTCCAAAGTTCCAAGAAATCCTCTTCTGCTCCTATCCAAGATGGTGTAAAACTATCAAAATTATCAGTCCCGATTACGTCCTATGACATAGTCCCGAAATCTATAACTCGACTCTGACTATCTGCACTCCACTCGCTCCCACTCACAACCTACGATCCGTTCAGACACGCGATGCCGGTCAGAATGAAATCTTCCTGCTTGATTCATCCGCGAAGCTTCCTATTAAACTCCCTTCTTTTTTTTCATAACATTTGACCGTCATTCTCTCACCCAGCCAATCCATGCGTTCGTTATATTTTGGTGTAGCTGACCTTTCGATCGTCTAAACTTCTTAATGCATATTCCACCATATAGTCTTCAAATAAATGTTAGTTTATATTCATGTGACATATCGGTATGTCACATTATGTATTTATTTATTTATTTAAACTGTATAACAGGCTTTACCTATTACAGTTGCCGACAGTAGGTGCGGCCATTTACATAGTAAAACTTACAATTTTTTGTTTCAATGGTTGGTAGACAATGTCATTTAAATAATGGCAATCTCTTGTTTTCATGGGTTAAAATTTTGTAAACAAAAGTCTACCTAGTAATTCTTATGAACAAGAAAACTCTTTAGACTTCATAAATATTACAAAAGGAATTTAAATACTTTAATTATATTACAAAGGAATATGAAAAAGACATGTTGGCCACAGCTCAACATTTACAAGCTCTTTATAAATCTCTTTCATGACACATACTAGCAAAGTCTGATTCAGCACACCAAAAGATGTTCTTAAAATGACATGTTTGTGAAGCTCTGAGTACATTCCAAAAAAACTTTCCTTTGAACATATTTGCAGAAAAAATTTTCTCAGATAAAAAAAAATAGTTCAATCCTCAATTACAAATCATTTACCAATCTTACTACCCATCTTCAACAAAAGCATTAGTACATAAATTGAAGAATTTATCAATATACACTATTATGGCAAGTTTTCAGTAGAGAGTTATAGTGGAAAACTTTCACACGGCTCCTAAATGCTACATTATCACTCATTGTATTTACCTTACAGCAATTCACAAACATCCATAAACTCGATCAATCATTAGGTGTTTTTTTTTATCATAGAATACTATATAATACTAATAGTCAATAATAAAATTCATTATAAATATCAATGTACACTATTATGGCAAGTTTTTTGGTACAGAACTATTTTAGGAACATTTCACATGGCTCCCAAAGGCTCAAAACAATTTTGAATTGAATTTGCCTTATTTTACGTGGCGAGACTCAGGCCATGAGGCCTGCTCTTCCGTCTGACCACGCAAATTCCGCTACGCTCCTTTCACTAACCATGGGAGAAAGAAGGTATTACTTGGGCGACGAAACAGGCGATTTGAATTTAGCTCAGAGGCGTCATTTAGGCTTGAGGATCTTTTACATGCAGTAAATCTACTAACATGGGACAGCCGGCTTTACTTCCCCTCCGAAGGAAGGCGTACGAAGGATTTTTTCGCCCTTAAAAATCCACGGCTTCGATCGGGTTCGAACCCGCAAACTTGGGTATAACAGTCCGATACGCTAACCGTTACACCATCGCTATAATCTAAGCGCATACAATTGTCTCAAATTTGAACATTAATTTCTAGAGCAGGTCTGATAAAAGTACATTTCAACACATTAGGACAACGTTCAGAACTACTTTTACCTAAAAATATACTGATGTACAACTAAGACATGGAAGTCCTAACAGTTGCATACCACAGTATGTTTCACATTGAAGGATTTAAATCATGGATGACTCAGCAAATCTATGATGATAATTTTTTCACCGAAATAGTGAATGGAGAAACAAGTTTCATTAGATGGGGCAACATTGATTTGTTCTAATTTATAATGACTTGGAACATTAGACAACCAATTATATATTTAATTTAACATATAGTCATTTTCAACAACCAATTCTGATTTATTTGAGAATATATATAAAAAAGGTTGTTTTATATAAAAAAGGTTATTTTTTATAAATAACCTTAATTAAAGTTCTAATATTTTAGAACAGATTTTTTTAAAGAAAAAATCTCTATGAATATTGCACTTTTGCAATATTAATTTGTTACAAGTTTTGAAAATAGAGAGATCGCTGAAACTGGGACAGCACCAATTTTTGGCCGTCCTTTTTATACCTACGAGGAAAATATTTAAAACAAATTTGGAGCCTTTTTGAGAAAATAATTGTTTAAAAATTGCCTATATTAAATGGCTTATTGCGGGAAACAGCTTTTATTTAGGAGAAATCTATGTCTTCAATATTATATTTGCCAGAGAAATTTTGAACTTTTTGTAATTCAGACATTTCAAGGAAAATGACAGGTGACGTTTTATAAGCGTTCTTTAGGGAACTGAGGACTACGTTTAATTTTAAAAAATTGTGCACTTTTGAAAAAAGTTGAAAATGTGGAAGCATAATGTAAACTATCCCCAACAATCAAAATGATTCACGATTGAGACTATTTCTTTCAGATCGACCGGGGAATATCAATTTTAGAGAAAACTATCGGAACAGGTTAGATGTTAGCGTTGACCACAAACATTAACATAGGGACAGGTGGTCGTTTTGCCATTAATCGAATTTTCTGTCTGACACTCAAAACGTGGCTTCTGAATACACGTTTTAGAGAAAGTGATTTACAACGTATAGGAATAATATTTTTCCACTTTCTCGTTACCAGTGCCCGACAATACGAGTTTTTCTATCGAAAAAGCACGGATTGCCGACGCAGCATTACACCACTTCCCCTTTACTACGTAAGTACGGAGCAAGACGAGAACGTAAAACTTGTTGCTGAGATGTGATGGTAAGACGTGCCGTGCTTTGCAGTGAACTGCATATTGCAAACATACGTTTGTGTTCAAAGGATAAAATCAACTATCGGTAAATTAGTACCTAGCATAAATTAATTTCGCCATGTATTAGTTCACTAGAGAGTAGCGTCGATTTATTCAGCAAAACTCATTCTTGTGTGATGTTATCTATTCTCCAACATGCGTGGGGGTATAATATTTCGGAACGCAATTTCGAAAGCAAGCGTGTAAACGCAGTTTTCTCCCTAGGCAAATTGGACACTCTAAATCGGTTCACTTTGCATGGTCGATAGAGCCATTGGGCAGATTCTGCCAACCGCAGCGTGTCGCTTCAGGGCGTAGTATTAGCTCTGTGCGTGCACAATTGCAATTGAACGCCAAAAGCGCGGCCCCGCTCACGGTTACCCCCATTTCCCTTCTGTCAATTACATCTTGAGTGGCACCTACTGAATTATTGCATGTGCGAACATCGAGAATGAACCAATTATTATCCTTGAACAGCAGACCGTCAAAAATGCCCCAGAGCACCAACTGATAACTCAACTGATGTTGCTGCAGCGCCTCTGACCGGGAGGTCCTAGGTTCGAATCCGCGGCAGGATTTTCGACACTAGCTTTGCAGCTAGGTCGAATTCAATCGCTGTCTGGAGGAGAATTGTAGCGGCCAGCTACTCTGATCGGTAGTTTTCCATGGTTTCTCCGTTCAACTCCAGGCGAATGCCGGAGCAGTACCCTAACAAAGGGGCCAAGGATGGCGCAATCTTTCCGTCATCTTCCTTGTCCTTTCGTCACCTCTTCCTTACACACACTCACATGCATTACACACCATGCTTGTCGGGGGACCAATCGGTAGCTTATAGTTCGATTTTTGTATAGCGGCCGATGACATTAGGTCATTTTTACTTTTTTTACGTTATAAAATGAATTGTTACTTCTTTTGCGTTATGAATCTTTTTATTAGTGGTAAGTACATTCCCCCTCCGCGATAAAAAACAATGCACTACACTTACGGGACCAATAGCCTTAGCAGTTGACCCGTCCGGTATCACTAATCAATCTACATCAGAACGGTTGGCTAGCTATTCGATGATCGAATCTAGAACATCATTATTCCGTTCCCATTTCCTTTCCAATTCCACGTTTGTATACCGACTACAAATGTTTCTGATAATTGTTCATTCTTTTCAACTTCTTCAAGTTTGAGTGTCCTCCTAGTTACAGTTTCATATGCGTTAAGAACTTCACGTAAGAGAACTGCTATGTAGTGTCGCACTTTTCCAATGAGTGATATCACTCCTCAGTTAAAATAATTCCACGTAACCGTAAGAGAACTGGAGTTTGGAAGCTCTTTATATGCTGGCCTGCCAGTCCAATCCGGATTGCAGTGTTGTTTCTCTGAGTTATTTGAAAGAGTAATCGGGAGCGATCATTCCATATTATCACGGAGCCTTTTTACCACTCTCCCGTAGATTATCAAAATATGGAATTTTTTTTTTGTATGGTAACTGGAAATCTGTTTCCCGCTATCATGTGTAGTTCTTTTACGATCACCTTAATTTCGTCCTGCAACCTGGTAATAAATGCTAAATCATTTGCAAGCACAAAGCATTTCACCTTAATTATATATTCGGAACTCCTGATACTTATGCTTTTGAGGTATTTCCATGCTGACTCGTTTTCCATGTCTACTTTCGAAAAGAATTTAGTAAAAGAAGTAGCAGCCAAAACTCCGCCTAAGCCTATGGGAATCAACTGTTCGACGTACCTGCGATGGCGGGTGGGCCGAGCAGCGCGGCGACGACGGTCATTGCCGGTCCCAAGCCCGGAAAAGGAGGACGGCAAGTACTTTATGTTTCGTGGCTAGACCTCGAATATTCCAGTTTCCAAAAATCATTTTCCTTTTTCTTTGCTAAAGTCGTCGTCCCTTAGGTTTATTCCGAGGCCAATTTCTAGGAAAATTTCCAATGGCCGTGATAACATAGAGTTTTACCAAGTATAGGGGCATGCTCAATGCTTCAACCTCCAACCTGGAGGGCCAGAGAAATTCTTCAGGCTTTCCATGCTCTAGTAAAGTTGTCTTCTCTACGGCTAAAGAGTTCCTACTACCCTAAGTGCGAAGGAGATATAAAGATGGATTGCCGTCTGGATAAAGATATATCCGTCCGACTATCCGTCCGTCCGTCCGTCCGTGAACAACGCTAGCGGATAAACCGTTCAGCCGTTTGTTACTTACCAATAATAACTTACTAAAAGTAACTACACTGTTATGTGTAAAAGCACAGAAAAAGTTAAGGCTGAGATTATATTTCTTCATTGAGAAATTACTCAGAGAACAGCAGATAGTCAGTCACTGAAAGGTAACAAAAATGAAATTCAAAATTATCGACAAATTTTTCTTTTGTCTGTTTCTAAAAAATGTGAGAGACGATTTCTACGTATAAAAATGGAAACATTCCTCAGGAAAAACGAAGCGTTTTCAGAACAAAGCATTTCAACATGGATTTAGAAAACCAAAATCTACAGAATCTGACATTTTTTCTTTATAAAAATGAAGCACCAATTGCAATAGTTCTAGATCTTTCGAAAGATTTTCCTGTCATTGACTATGACACTTCGCTCCCAAAATTACATTCATAAGGAATTCGTAGTATTGCCCTAGATTGGATATCCGAAAAAACGTCGATCGCAAACACAATAAATACCGTACTTGCACGAAAAAAAAACAAAACATTATTTACTCATCTTTCCAATTCTTAGCCTATTAAGCATGGGTCCAGGGGGATTCGATCTTAGGCCCTACTCACTTTCTTTTATACGAAAAAATTAAGCCCTCGACCATTAGAACGGAAGAACATTTATATCATTTATATTTGTTGATTAAATATATATATATATATATATATATATATATATAATGATGATGATATTAAGATAAATAAATAGTACAATAAATAATAGCAAATTAACATATGAGTAAATTGGATTTTCCCAATAATTAATATTGCCCAAGTGATCTGGCTCGTGAAAATTCTGCATATTCGAATTTATCTTTGAATGTTGGGATACTTTCCAAGGAACGTCAAGGAATCTTCAAAAAATTCACAAAAATGGCTTAAAATTTAAAAAAGCAACATATTTTTCTTGAAAAACCTCAAATTATGCACGTAAAAAGTATGCAGGTGCAGTTAACATCTCCGAATTTTACAAAATTACAAATGCTTAAAAGCTTTGAAACACTCCCCTTCAATAACATTATTAAATATGGACATTTTGTTCTCAATGAAATCAATTCTTGACTATTAAATGATGGCATGCACAGTTTATCCCGATAAGTGTCATTTTCGCATTGACAAAGTATGTTCATGTAGAATATTTAAAAAAAACAAATAAAACAGTGCGAATTGTTTAATTTAGTAGACGAATTATATCACAGTGTATTCATTAAAAGACAGTGCTTTATTGTTTTTGAAAATCTTGTGCATAACTGTGTATTCAAACATTGCTTGCCGGGTTGGCGCTGAGGATTTGACATTAACAGCATTTTGATCACGACACAATGTAAGTGTTATTGTAGTAAGTACCCATTAATTTCTTCTTATGATTTTTTGCACAAGAAATTGATTTATATTGATGAATAAAACACGAGATATGTGCATAAGCAAATTCTGCTATGATTGCCTCCATACGTTAACTCTTATTACCATTGTCGTTCGGACACACCAAGGGCATGTGGTTGGCTAGCTCCCCGACTAGTGATTTAAAGTCACGTCTCCCGATATTTTGTGCCATTCCCGAGGTCTCTTGATGTAATAAATTTGTCAGAATTGCATGTCATCACAGGTGGATTGCTAGACTCGTTTATAAACAGTGTTATTAAAGGTAATTACACATGAAGAACCCCAATAATTTTAACTTTGCTTCCTGTGCAATTATATTTTGAGAGATATTTTCTCCGTCGTGGATACCGAAGTCAGTGTCAAAGGTAACTTGTGCGTGGAGACGGCGCCTGCATGTGAAATGGTGATTATAACATTATAAGTCGAATTTTCTCTTTCGGTTGCGTTGTTGAAAGCAGAAGAACGTTTTCTCTAAGATGTATGAGTGTGGTATTGCACAGCGATTAGAATTTCAGTGGATTTCAGAATGGACACGTTTTGCGTGATACCTTAATGATATGTTTGCAAGTATCTTGACTGCAGGGAGAGACCGACGATGAAGAATTTCAAAGTATCCATTTAAAGAGAAACACTGGCATTTTCAAGGAAACAACCGTTGTGCCTTGTTTTCAGTTCCATTTTATCCGTCTGCAATGAAGGTGTTCAATTCTACTACTTGAGTATCTTTTTGCAGATTTTAGGATCCTAGAATAGCAATTGGATTAACAAAATTTATTTTCATACCTAGGTTGAAGATTGTGAAAGAAAATATAAAATGTTAGTTTGGTTTTCTTATTAAAGGAAAATTTTATTTTAAATTAAAATAATATAGGATAATTTTTTTCTTTATGATAAACTAAAAAATTAATCTATTCTATTATTAAAATAAAGATTTTTATGCTGTACAGAAAGCAAAAGAATATATGTCTGCCGGATTCTGCTTGTATTAATAAAGATCAGTTTTATAATTTCTTTTTCTTTCACGATTTACTTTATAAAAATCGAAAGGAATGACGTTTGTGTTTATTGTCTCGCAACTAGATAATCACTTTTACGCTACAGAAATTCTTCCACTTCTTTCTCAAGGCAAGAAAACAGATAAACTTCTGGTAAATTGGTATTTCTCGTAAATTGTAAAAATATTAAAAAAGTCATGGACAAATGTAATAAATTATAATATAAATTTCATAAATGGCAGTCATCGATCTAATTTACACACGATCTACTATACAGATTCGTCAAATGTGCAAGAAATGTACCATCTCCAGACTAGAAAATCATCCCAACACTCGCCCCATCAACCTACGTGACAACAGTGAAGCTAATACCGAGTTAATTACGAAGTAAAAGCCATAATAATTATTTAAGAATGTATCTATCTGCTCTTAGAGAAAATCGGCTGAACATTTTAGCCGCTTGCGTTGTTCACAGACAGACAGTAAGTCGGACTGACAGTATGACGGACGGTCAGACGGACAGACAGATGGACGGACAACCGAACGGACAGCCGGACACAAGTCGGACGGACGTTTTGCCGTTATTTGATTTTTCGCTCTCAAAAACGCACAAACATGGATTCTGGCTACACCACGCGTTAAAGATTTTTTTCTCAATGTAGCAACTGCATTTATCCACTTTTTCGTTACCAAGGCCCTGTAATAAGAGATTTTCTGGCGCAAATTCGCCGGTTTTTCGTGCAGCATTGCATAACTTTCTCTCTAATCCGCAGCGAGAAAATAAAAATGTCATTGCCATGAGCATGTGCGCAGTGGGCCGTGGGGATTGTTCCTTCCCTGAAAGTATTGAAGGAGGCCCCGTAACTTCGCGTAATAAAACATTTTGTGTTACATCTCCGATAAAAATAATTATAGAAGAGAGAAATTCTCAATTTTTCCCGAAACAATGCAAAATTTGAAAATAATTCATTGTGCACCAAGAGTGTATCGTGTGAATATGGGGCAAAAACGAGAACCTGTCAAATATATCCGTGACAGGAGGACATTGTAGAGTCGCTCCCCCCCCCCCCGAGAAATCTCTTAAAATTCTCCCGAAAACAGCTAAAGTATACCCAGCCAACAAATGAAAACGCGGCCAAGTCGGAGACGATCCCTCTCGTAACCGCCCAACAACTCATTTAAAACATTGTAATTATATTGTCCGAATAATATTTCTGTCCACTTGACAGCTGGGGGCCTTTTAGAGCGGTTTTGCTACGTTTCGAGCGATAGACACGTGCCCGTGTGGTGGTTCTCGCATCAGATCGCAACAGCATCAGCGGCAACAAAAAATTGCAATAACAGTCAACAGTCAACGACACAGAATCGCTCACACGATGCATAACCAGAGATGTAATGACGCTTTTCAATTTGCTTTGTGATTTTAGATTTTTACTTTCTCGCTACCGCTTACGCAGAAGAGAAAATGTTTTGTAATTCTGCGCGAAACCGGCGAATTTTCGGCAGAAAAACTCTCTTAGTACAGGGCCCTGGTAACGAAAAAGTAAATAAATGCAGTTGCTAAATTTAAAGGGGGAAGTCCTCTAACACGTGGTGTAGTCAGAATCCATGTTTTGTGGGTCCTTCATACAGAAAAGTCGATTAACGGCAAAATATCTGTTTTTTTATTATATTACACATTACTTTTATTTGTTATTTGAGATCAAAATATCCTGATCGTGTTTTATAATTTTGGTCTGCCTTATGAGTTTTCTTAAAAATGATTTGTATTTTTTAAAGTAGAGGAGGAAATCTTGAGATACGTTAGGATGTTTAGAAATGAAAGAAAGAATTCGCTTGTTTTTACATGAAGTCCTAATCCCTTGTGTTATCCAATAATTGCTTTTCCGTGAAATGCTTTTCTTTTTTGAAAAGGAAAGCAAGTGTTAAAATGAAATAAAAGCGTTGAAAACAAAGAATTATATTTATCGTTTGTGCCAACAGTATTATAAACCGCGTCCCATCACTCCTGCATCAAGTAATCAATGAATAATTTTATTTTACTTATAGTGAACAATCTTTTCATATGTGTATTATTTATTGATTTAGGGTTTGCATTTCTTATAATGGTAAGAATTTTTGCATCCTGGTCACTGTATCCTAAATATTTTGTTGCAACTTCATATCGAGTGGTAGTTTTGTTAATTATAATTTGATCAATTGCCTTCAGTGAATTTAGTGTGATCCGTGTAGGTACATTTATTGTAAAATTTCTAAACTGAAGGAATTCATGAAATTGAGAAACTGTTCTTTCTCGTTAGAATCGAACAGAAAATCAGTGTTAAAATCTCCGCATACAACAATGAATTCAAACGAGCGATTGCTGACTTTATTAAGGGTTATCTCGTTTTTCTAAGAACAAAATATTATCTGCAGCTCTCTTTGTTGGAGGCCTGTAGATACAAACTATCATTTTTAGCGAAGGAAGATGTACAACAGAAATTTCGAAACGATTTTCAGCGGAATACACATTTAATTCCGTCATGGACTGAAAAGTGCTAGTAAGCTGGTATATGCTTCGAAACTGTGCTATTTCGGATTTTATCCGCCCATTTGGGTAAAGTGAACATTAACCGGCTAATTTGGGAATTAGTTTAGGATCTTTGCAATAATACAAATAATGTTATATGTACGAGTAGTACTTACTTGAGCTATATTTTAACAAATATTGTTGAATACTAGAGATAACTTGTCAAAACGACGGGACGAAATTAAACCCACATTATTACTGATTAAAAAATACAACTTTCACGGTAGATTTAAGAAACGTTTTGTTCTACAAATTATTTATTTTTTTTTATTTTATTATATTGTAGATATTTAAACATTGTCATTTTATATAATGAAGTCACAGAATTTTGTATGATTGAACGGAGTAAAATTTCTTGTTTTGGAATTAAAAGGGCTCTATCATTATTCTCTTTGTTTATTGAATGTGAATGATATAATGGTGTCATATGATAATGATGATAATGTGTATATGCATTGTTTTTGAAATCGAAGCGAATATTAAATATTTCATGGAACGTCAGTGTCATTTAGGAAAGAAATAATGATATACTAATTTCAGTAGTATCAATAATACCCAATACACATACATAATTTTTCAAACACACTCCAAGTCCGTGTCGGCGCTTTGTCAACCCGTGAATATCATGGTGGACATTATTTCCACAATGGTGAATAATAATGCCCTGAGTTCTGAGAAGTAAAAAAATACGAGTTTTATTACTGTTTTCAATACTATTAGTGTTGCATAAAATATTCATATATCACACGACGACACGTGTATGCCATCCTTCAAATAACGAATACATTAACAAACTAACCGTGGGTATTTTACGATATGATCTTTAATCGTGTACATTTCTATGATTTTTTGTGGAATGTTGTGTGATACTTGAATTTACTCCAACATTGTGGAAAAACTTTCAATTGGCAATGAATATTCTGCGAATTTTAATTCCATTTTTCATCTATATCCCAAAGTGGCTTTTAGAAACTCTGTCGAGATATTAGCAAAATTAAATAATAAGGTAAGTGTACTATAGGATGATGCTTTAATTAAATATTGTTGCATTTTGCATTGCGAAAGCGGAGAATAAATTCTGTGAGTTGTTCGGTAGTTTATTTTTATTTATTTTTTGGTATAAGGTAGGACCAAAAAACACAATGAAAATTCATTTTAGGTATATTAGGAATCAATCAATATTGTAACGGTTCGATGCAGCGCCTCTAACCGGGAGGTCCTAGGTTCGAGTCCTGACGGCAGCAGGATTTTCGACACTAGCTTTTCAGCTAGGTCGAATTCAGTCGCTGTCTGGAGGAGAATTCTAGCGGCCGGCTGCTCTGATCGGTAGTTTTCCGTGGTTTCTCCGATCAACACCAGGCGAATGCCGGAGCAGTACCCTACCAAACGGGCCACGGACCGCGCGCGATCTGTCCTTCCTCTTCCTTGTCCTATCCTCTCCCCTTACACACACACTTACACTAACATGCACTACACTACCACATATTCCGGGAGACCGGTCGGGAGCTTAGAGCTTGTCCCTGCTGGGGCGGTGCCCCGCTGGTGGGAGAGTCCTGGTTACATCTTTACTCTATGTCGCCACCATCACCACCGCTACTACCGCCACCACCGCTACAACCGCCACCGCCACTGTCACCACCGCCGCCACTGTCACCTCCGCCACTACCGCCAGTGCTTCTGCCACCGCCACCGTCTTGGTGCGGCCGTCACCACCATAGCAGCGGCGCCTGCTGCTGCCGCCGCGCATCGGCGCCCGAAATTGAAACTCTTCCGTCCAATTTGGAGGCTCCGCCGTTGAGATTAGGATGGGCTAGCCCGCGCGCGAGCGGGCGCTGGAACGGTCCCCGCTGATACCAGGCGCGTGGCGTCATCTCCGCATCCGAGATGGAGAAGTTTCGGCTGTAGAAGTCACTAGCTGAGACCGGGACCGGCCTTCTCAGAGCTCCTCATTTATCCCTGTCGTGAATGAGTAGCAAGAGTGAGAGAACTTTCTCAATGTATTTACGTGCGTGGTAATTTGCTTAGATAATTCAAACGCGAAATAAAACTGGCAGATTCATTTAATGATGTCCAGTTGACGAAAGTACATTATTTTTGTTGGTAGAGAACTATTTTTGAGGATGGCAAAGTTTTGGAAAAACGGTAAACAATCACAGCGAAATCAAAACTCAGATGAGATTAAACGAAAACATGTTAATTGCGTCATGTGAAAACTAATGGTAATACAACACACATATTTTCTCTTATCACGTGTAATTGTTACGTAGTGTAATATACTAATAACACATTGGCCTTCTCTTGAAAAATCTCCTAACCAAAAGAAGCGACAGATGTTCTAAAAAAGAATTAATTCAAAAGTTTTTTTTCTTCCCAGTGAATTGCAAGTATTAAGCTGTATTATTACATAAAAAATTAAAGAAAATGAGTGGTTGTGTACGTATTTTGTCACCTAGCAGTTGCGTACAATTATAATATCAAAATATCTGCCATATTAAAACATTTCAGCTACCACTTGTAAAATTCATAACCAATTGTAGTGCATTTGGCGCCAAAATTTAATTCATTTAAATCTTATACATTAACCAAATTCCACAACCTAAAACACCTTTCCAGCCCAGAAACACCGCTAAACAATGAGAAGTTATTCCAAGAATTTCGAACTACCCTGTGGCTATATTTAAAAAGTTGCAATGCAACTTGATAACTCTTGAAATATTCAATCAAAAGAAATGCCGGAATTTCGAATCAGCAATTTCCAAAAAAATCAAAGTTACGCTAAACTACTTATATTTTTTTAAGTGTACATTATGTTTTTAAAGAATGAATTTTTCATATAGCAAAATATCTCTAACATCAATATTTTAGTTTTACAATAATTTTTTATTGTTGCTTGCAATTGGCGAAAATACAGAGTTCAACGAAAAAACGACCAACACTGTCTCTTGATACATAAAGAAAACATTTGGGGACATTTTTGAAAAAATGATTGCTAACAGTGTTTAAAAATTGCATGTTTCACCCAAAATCTTGCAGAAATTATTTATATTTTCGAAAAATTGTACATGACTTTATTTCAAGTTCTGTCTTTAAATAACAGATTTTATTAAGAAAAAACTGTTCTATCTTCAATAGTGTAGTTGTAGAAAAACTCAGAAAAAATTGAAAGTTTGTAATTTTCGAAAAAATAAGCATTTCAACGAATCTGGGACACATGCCATTTGTTTAGTTCTATCTGAGGACAAACTTTAATAAAAATACTTTGAGACTTTTTAAGAACATTTCAATAATGTTGAAACTTCATATAAAGTACATCCAGAAATTATCCGTTTCAATTCGTTTCAAACTCGCAGGGCCCTGAGTTTGTTCAGATCGATTGAGAAATATCAGTTTCAGAGAAAGTCATCTGAACGATTTAGGTTCTGGCGTTGACACCTTACATGCATACCGTCGGACAAGCTGATAGACATTTTTCCATCAATCATTTTTTCTGTATCAAGGAGACACAAATCTTGGATTCTGACACAACATATTAAAGGTAGTAATTTACTACTTGTAGGAATAAGATTTATTCACTTTTTCGTTACCAGAGGGAATAAGAGTTTTTCTGTCAAAAAATCGCTTCTCCCCCCTCAGAATTACAATACTTTCTCTACATTACGTAAATAGTACGCGAATAAGTAAAAGAAAAAAGAAAAAAAAAGTTTCCGGCTGAAATCTGAACGCTTGTTCAGCGCTACAGAATCATGCGCACTGATTTGAGTCTTTGACACACTGTGTATGTCCCTGTTTATTGTGTTATAATGTATTCGTAATGTTGCGTTAGTGATCCTCCACGTTTAGTCAGCTTCAAATTTTGCGAAAACTGCGTACGTTTTCAAAGTGTACACACAATGGTTTGAAAATGTAATATTGCAGAATGCTGTGCATTAGCCAAAAAATCCTCGTAATTAATTTTAAAGGTATCAGAAAAGTTTAAACCAAATTTAATTTTTTGTAATTTTCAAAATTCCACAAGTTTCAATGGAAATAGGCCTGTGCTACATTAGAAGGCCTAGGCACATTAATAAAACAAATCACTCTGTTTGGGCAAAAAGAAATTGGTGCCGTTTTTAGAAAATATTGTTTACGTTTCGTTTTTTAAACTTTTGATTTCATTAAAAAGTTCTAGAAGTGTAATAATATTTTCAAAAGAGGATATACGCCATTATTAAAAGATCTAACTTTGATGATCAGATATCAATAAGAAATAATTTCTACCTTCAATGATGTAGAAAACGGTTGAACTTTCGCAATTTTCGAAAATTCAGTGATTTTAATTAAAGTCGGACCTGCGCCATTGTTACAAGCTTACGAACATTACTCTAGTCAAGAAAGCAGCAAATGTATAAACAATTTCAACATGTTTTGGGGAATTTTATGAATGTAGATTTAACAATTATTAATTTGTTCATCTTTCCTCAGGTTCTAAATTATTCAGTGTTTTAAAACACCAAAGTTTGTAAGCTTAATTTTTCAATAGATTCCTTACAGCTTTGTGTCTGAAACTCCTTACTTTTGCAAAACAGCTGTATAATATCAAATGCCAACAATACTTCGTTTTGCCTACTGTACAGAACGCTATTTCCGGCGTAGGTTGCTGGAAATTAACTCCAAAAAGTCGTCATTTGAAAGTGAACTCATAATTTCAATCCTACGTGTACTTGAATTTCCCGATTTTAACAACTTGCTTTACTTTCGTCGATTGTAAACTCTGTGAATTTTCGCTGTTTAAGTTGCTTTAGGCTTTGCTCAACGCCTTGGCTACGAGAGCAAAACTGTCATTCTGTCGGTTCGAATATAACAGTAGGGGGTATGATGCAATGTTGATAATTATAGTCTCTACCAGTATGTATTTTACTGTAATCTTTCCAATAAGGAATGAATTCAGTAAAGACAAAATGGTTTGCATTTACGAGTTTTTAATTTTGACTATCAACATCACCATTTTACTGAACCTGATTGTTATTTCATAACTCGATATTGTTGTTCAGTATCAAAAAGTAATTTTCAATGCTAATAATGAATTCGTCCTAAGAATATTTTCGATACTTAACATAGGTTGAGAAGTTCTCATCTCACATCTCAGTAGACCGCTTTTATGAAAATTATTACAGTGATATTCATTCATTCTAATTCATGTTGACTCTACACCATTGATCGTCTAAAAGAAGCCCATTGTCATCTTTAAATGCTGCAAAGTCTCACATCTTTGCTGCCACTGTCACTGCAACCTTTCTTACATGGAAAATCTTTGTTCATTTTCTTTTTTAATGAGCCTACTTTATTACTGCAGATACTTTCACCGCCTTTACAATTTTGTCTTCACTGCCTCACCATAGTAATTACCATCAGACCATGTTTCTCGTCAGCGCCACAGGTCTTTACTCCTCTCTCAACCTACCATCAATATTTCGTCTTCTCCTTCCCCTAGCCTCGAAGCCTCAGAGCCGAAAGAACATTCTTTTTTAAAGGTAAACATCATTTGACGTTGAACAAAGGAGACACATCTCTTCAAAGCAAATATGGTAGGAAGCTCTCGTTTTCATTATGTGAATGTTTACTCCTTTTCGTATAATTGTTTCAAGGAGCATAGCTCCTCCACGATTATATCCTGTGACTGAAGAATGAGAAGCAGAATACAATTAACTTTAATTTGTAATTCAATTTTTATGACACGGTATACTTGGAGTGATAGTCGTAACGCCGTTTCTAGGGTGTTTCGTATTCTCTACTATCTGTTATTAGGAAAAGATAGCAAAGTGTTCTTGGAGTTAAGTGAATATTTCATAGCTCTAAATCACATTACTTGAACAGTGGCTTTTATTTACAGTCGACTCCGGTTATAGAGAACTCGGATATAATGAATCCTCTGTTATCATGAACTTACGTCACTGGTCCTGTTTCACTTACATTACAAATAAACATAAGAAGATACAGTTATAGTGAACCTGAAACTCGGCGATAGTGAACTTAGGGAATAAATCCTGGAAATTAATTGTATCTTACATGTAATTAGGTGAGCAAAAGAGCCTTCGGAGAGTGAAACGGTGTTCCAACAATGCAAGAGATATTGAAAGTTATCAAGACCGCATTTCGGTAGAGACAGAGCACAATGCAGAATCAAGTATAGAGAGAGCACGAACTCTGAAGAAGGATCGAGAAAAATTACTAATGAAAAATGTAAGAAGAAAACAATTGAAACTATTTTATTTTTTAAGGGCAAATAAAGAAATATTGAAATTTTCAGTTCGTGCTGTTAATGAATTTTGCTGTACCTCTATACTAATAAAATAAATCATTGTGGAGAAATTCTATTTAATTTTGACATCGCATATAGTGAACCTCTGGTACAACGAACTAAAACTATTAGTCCTCAGAAGTTCACTATAACCTGTGTCGACTGTATACCAGACCCAACACGCCTGAAGCATGTGAAATTTCTGTAAACCATAAGTACACCACTGTTTCCTCACTCTTCCGCTCTGCAACTTTATCCACTTCTTTTTTCTTCAACACTACTCCCATATCGCTTCCGTATTCCTGTACTAAGTTTCTCGCCAGTGACTTCTTCCCGTCTTTCGCATTCGTCCTCGAAAACTTCGCATTCGTTCTGGGAGTGGCAACTTCTAGTAAGAATCAATGGAGCGTGAATGTTCTGATAATAAACGAAAAAACGTGGATCCAAGCGTTCTGGAAGAGTAGTTGCTAGATTTTTAGACGACAAATGATCGATCAAAAATACTCAGAGTACGCCCCGATTCTCCTCCCCTCTCGTACAAATTCAAAATAGAATGTTTCTCCTTTTCCGAGTTAACAAATTCTCCACGTGATCGTATTTTTAATTCACAATTATAACTTGCTCCCGACATAGATATTGAATTAGTTTTATATGGGGAAAATACAATTCCCAACAATTTTAATAATTGTGCATTCATGGAACAGATAATTCGTAACAAAATGTATTGCATATTGCAATGTATGCATTTCTTTGACTCATTAAACAAGCAGGGAATATTATTTTATTGTATATATTTGATCCATGCGCCAAACACGTCAAAATAAGCCCGAGGAATAAATGTAGTTTTGGAAAAAGTGGTCAGAAATTGATTTAAATTTCAATATGTAAAAAATTAACAAAATCTATAAAATTAATTCGCTTTTCTGTTACTCTGGTTCTAATCGAATGATTTATAAATAAAATGCCGCGTTCTCCTCTATTCACACGTATTTCCTGCTTCAACAACCGCAACACAGGTATTTCAGTGATATTATACATCGAAAATTTCCATATAATTTCCATATATTTGTTAAACAAATTAATGGGGCTCAAAAAGTTTTTTCTGCTAGAGAAAAAAGACTTTGGCTTACTATCATCACAGACACGTTCAAGATAAATATGGTTTTGCAAAATATGGCTAAACGCCCTCCAGTTTCCTAATTTGTTGATATTGTTCAGAAAACTTTTTAAAATTTTAAGTTCAGAGAATTGTAGTTTAATTAAAGGATTTGGGGTTTGTATAATAAGTTATGGGAATAATTAATGTGTCTTGAAATGGCAGAAACTTTCCAGATTTTCTCCGGGGCGTTTCATCCAAGTTTCCCTTTACTACAACATAAATATACGTCTCCGTTTGGAGGTTGCAAAAGAATTTGAATGACAGTAAGGAAACGTAATTTACAATTGGTTCTATGTCTAGTTCTTTATGAAGTTGTTTGTTGGTTATATTCCACGGGGCATTGGTAATTGTACGAAGGATTTTATTCTGGAAGGTTTGTAAAGATTTTGTAACGGAAGAAGCGGCACCTCCCCAAATTGGGGCTGCATAAGTTATTGAGGGTGTTAGGTCTGGTTTGTAAAGAAATGGAGAATTTTCAATTTTTAGAGATGACTTTATTAATTAGGGGATATAATTTGAGTAGGGCTCCATAAGTTTTATTCAGTCTGTGTATAATATGAGGTTCCATGTAAGATGAGTATTCAAGAGGACGCTTAAATATTTGACTGATTTTTATGAAAGGGCCCATATAATCGGATAATTATTTACTTTTAAAGGGGGAAAGGTATTTTGTTCTCCGCAAGGTAAAAATTGTAGTTCCGCATGTTGATGGGTTTGACTCTAATCCCCATTTTTTTGTCCATTCAGAAAATGTATTTAAGTCTTGTTGTAGTTAATTTATTGCTTCAGAGATTAAGTCTCTAGACGTGAAGATTGATGTGTCGTCAGCATAGAGAGCCGTAACACAGTTTGATAATTGAGGAATATCTGCCGTAAAGATATTAAAGAGGGTTGGAAAGAGTGGGGACCCTTGAGGAACGCCGACTAGAATTGGGGTAGGTAAGGATAGGTTATTGTTCATTTTACTGTGAAGAATTTATTATTCAGAAAACATTTTATAATTTGGAAAAGATATTCTGGGAGTCCTAGTTTGCGTAACTTGAATAATAATCCATTGTGTCAGACTTTATCAAATGCGCGAAGTCTATGAAGGCCGCGATGTAGGATTGTTTACGCTGATAAGCTTGACCACTATCTTCAACAATTCTTAATAGTTCGTGGGTTTATGAGTGAAGAGGACGGAATCCAAATTGATATGGCGGAATTGCATTTATTTTATCAAGATAAGCGTTTAATCTGAATGAGATAAGCTTTTCGAAAATTTATGCAAATGCTAGTAGTAGACTAATTGGTCTGTAACTTGATGGAAGTTTTGTGAATTTATTCGGTTTTAAAATGGGTATTATTATTTACTTTTTCCAGAATGAGGAGAAGAATCTGTGTCTTAGACAACTGTTGATAGCAGTTAGATATATAAGGGCATGTTCTAAAAAAATAAAACAAAATTATTAAAATTTTATTAATTTTATTATAGGTAATTGAGCCACCAAGCCCAAAATAGTGTTGGTCGTCCACTTCAAAACAGGCGACTTCATATTTACTAAAAAATAAAATTAAAATATTAATTAAAATATCCCTGAGAGATGACTCAGGACATGAACTGAATGTCCTCCGTTGGAGTCCCGACCATGGCAGGATTTTCGACTGCAGCTAGGTTGAGTTCGGTCGCTGTCTGGAAGAGAATTATAACGGCCGGCTGCGCTGATCGGTTGATTTCCGTGGTTTCTCCGGTCAATACCAGGCAGACACCGGGGGAGTACCCTAACAAACGGGTCACGGACCGCCCGTGTTCTATTCTTCCTCTTTCTTGTCCTGTCGTCACCCTCTTAGTTACCCACACTTAGATGCACTACACTATACACATTTCGGGAGACCAGTCGGGAGCCTCGAGCTTGTCCCGGCTGGGCCGGTGCCCCGCCGGTGGGAGATACCTGGTTGAGGAAAACCTCGCTAGCCGACGGTAGGTCGGCGCCGGATCTCACCATGCAATGGGGGAAAATCACAGCCACCTCTCGAGAAAATCATGCACCTCACTTGGACTTATAACCTTAGCTTTTGACGCACACGGAATCACTAATAATTAAATTAATTTAAATAGAATAACTTTTTACCCAAATACAATTGAAAGATAACAAATTGATTTTAGAATTTCTAAGAGTATTTTATTAACAATAATTTTGCAGGTGCAAACATTTTAAAAATTTTTTCGAATATTTTTAATTTTTAATTTTCCGTGAGACATCCCCCTTTCCCATGGTTGGTGGATCCTTAGGATTTCCCTGTTCCACACCCTCTGCATTGAATAATGTCTTGTAAGTGAATATCTAAAAATCGTTTTGGAGTACCCGTTTAGGCGGGATCAAAGCTCACAGAAAACATATTATTTTCCAATCTAAATTTATATTAACCCTGATATGTAAATGCAATATTTGAATATTAAAAGTTGTTTGAGTATCAAAATCGAAATAAAAAGAAAATAGATCGAGTTAATATTATTAACGCAATTGTAATGACCAAGAAACTAAAATGGAAGTGGGGAGCACACGTCACCAAGATGAATAGAACTAGGTAGGCTCAAGACACCACTCATTCCCGTATCGATGATGGTGCACTAAGACACAAGATATAAAAGCAACAAAATGAATAAGAATAGCTCAAGATAGGTTATAATGGAAGAGAAAAGGAGGAGAATCATAAATACTAAATTGGTCGTGCGGATCATTAAAATAATCATTTCCAATACAGTTATTGAGAAAAAACGATCTGTGAAAATACTCGTAATTTATTTGGCTCAAGTTTAAGATTATTAGTTTGAAGTCTGTAGTAGGATAAAGAAATTTAATGGGATAACTGTAACTACAATAGGCTGAAATAGATAAAGAACTGTTATTGGAAAAAGAGTGTGAAAACTTAGTGTCTATGTGTGTAAATTGTGCTCAAGTGTTTAATGAAATGTTATGAACTCGTAGCATTGGAAGTGGCTGATCTCATGCTAACTCTGTAGCTGTTCCAGAATCTTTAATAATAATAATAATAATAATAATAATAATAATAATAATAATAATAATAATAATAATAATAATAATAATAATAATAATTACAATAACTATAACAAACATTGTAGCTGCCTACTTGATTGGTTGAATTAATTAATCATCGCTTTCTGTGTTGTGTTCCAAAGCGGACATCTTGGAATAGCGAAATTATCTCCAGATTAGAGAACACTGCCATTAAATTGATATATCGAGCATGTAATGAAAGTTTCCATTCTCCTCAAGAGCTGGTGACTAAAACACGAGAGATTTTATACTATTGTAAACTATTATAATACAATAAAAATTCTATTTAGGTTCTTGTTTACTTTTATATTCGAAGAAATAAGCATTACGTTGTGAGATGTTTAAGTATCACTAGTTGTATTGTGGCCCGAAAATTAGAAAGCAGAAAATGATAGGTGAGTCACAGAAGATGCACAGTACGCTCGAGCGACAGAATTGGGATTCCAAGCGACGCGTGACAACCTGCTGTGTCGCAGCGTTCACGTTAGTTTCCTCGAAACCCTTGTTAGGTTCTTTGTGTCTTCCGCTTTGAGTCGCTTTGAATTGCTTTGAATCGTCGGCGACGCCTGTCGCTTTCCGTTTGCTTTCGGCGGCTCTTCCGCGTTTCTCTGACAGCGCCTGGTCCGGCGCCTAGCGACTGCCCCGCGTCGACGTTCAGCTTCGTACATTTCGCGCTGCCGCGCCGCGCAGCCGAGTCACAAAAAGGACTGGTGCTGCGCATGAGTGGATTCTTCAAGAGATGACTTCCCGCGACAGCGCATTGCGAAATTGTGCTAGGTCTTTTTTAGGGTTTTGGATCGGCACGGTACTCGGACCCGTAAATGCGGGTATTGCTAAGGGTCATTCTCCACACCCAGCATGCAGATGGGTTTTAGTTTTGGAGTTGTTGTAGTTATTATTATTGTTATTAGCACTGAGTTTTTACAGCTTTAATGACAGTTTCCGCACGTCACTGCTTTTTATTCCTCCAGGAATCTTCTATTCTTCTGTTCTTCAGTGTCGAATTCGTTCTTCCTTGTTTTCTTCTTTCGAAAGGGATCCACTCGAAGACTATTTTTAGTATTCTATCAACATGCATTCTCATTAGATGCCCATATCATTGAAGTTGTTTGAATTCAACATTTTCGATCACTTGTCTCCCTATCTGCATTTGAGTATAGGTCTTATTCGGATAGCTGTGTGAATGTTAAGTACTCATATTTTTTTTTTAATGTTGAACGTTTCTTTTGATATAGAAGACTTGGAGATATACCGTTAGTGATTCGAATTGATAAGGGTCAGTGGCGAGGCGTTCGATCATCGATAGACGCGCCGATGACTAAACAAAATTATAAAAATAAAGCATTTTTCAATGTTTCAAAGAAGAATCGGAAATCAGGAAAAAATCTACATGTATTTTAATGGTATTATTAAACAAACCTGCATGGTCATGAAACAATGACAAGCACGTAACGGATTCGCCAATATTAACGCTCGCCACCGCTCATTCGACCGCTTCACACCACACCACATCACATCACATCACATCACATCACATCACACCACATCACACCACACCACATCACACCACATCACATCACATCACAACACACCACATCGCATCGCATCGCATCACATCGCATCACATCGCACCACGCCACACCACGCCACACCACACCACGCCACATCACACCACATCACACCACATCACATCACATCACATCACACCACAACACACCACATCGCATCGCATAGCATCACATCGCATCAGATCGCACCACACCGCACCACACCGCACCACATCACACCACACCACATCACACCACACCACACCACACCACACCACATCACACCAAATCACACCACACCACATCACACCACATCACACCACATCACACCACATCACACCACACACCACATGTACTTGCTTCATCAGGGGGACAAGTCCCCGGGGTGGGCTCCTTTGCCTTTTCGGCTTCTATCCTCACCCCACCCCACTCCCACTCCGGCTGATGTCCGGATCCAGCCGGAACCCAGTTTGTCCTCCGGCTACCTCCCCATACAATGCATGTGTAGAGGCCGCCCTGCTAGCTCAGAACTCCTAGCTTTCCAGACTAGTACCGGAGTCTAAACAATGCGCCACTCACATGCGCCGGGAACAAGTTCCCTTCTCTATCCCCAGAGTATCGGGCCTCTGCCACGACGAATCCCAGAGCCCAACTGGGGGCCACCTGATCTAAGGTCCAGGCGGCTCGGAGCTCCCATCCCGTTTCCCCATTGCTTACCGCTACCTAACAACGTGAGTAACGCCAGAACCTGGGCAACCTGACAGGTGGTATCTAGTTTGAATTACCGCTACCTAGCAACGTGAGTAACGCCAGAACCTGGGCAACCTGACAGTGGTATCTAGTTTGAATTTGCCTTATTTTACGTGGCGAGACTCAGGCCATGAGGCCTGCTCTTCCGTCTGACCACGCAAATTCCGCTACGCTCCTTTCACCAACCATGGGAGAAAGAAGGTATTACTTGGGCGACGAAACAAGCGATTTGAATTTAGCTCAGAGGCGTCATTTAGGCTTGAGGATCTTTTACATGCAGTAAATCTACTAACATGGGACAGCCGGCATTACTTCCCCTCCGAAGGAAGGCGTACGAAGGATTTTTTCGCCCTTAAAAATCCACGGCTTCGATCGGGTTCGAACCCGCAAACTTGGGTATAACAGTCCGATAGGCTAACCGTTACACCATCGCTGCCGCCATAGTTTCCCGCCGGACTTTAAAGTGGGATCCGGAGTACTCCGAAAAGCATCCTTCGCCCAATCCTGCCCAAAGGACGTCACGCCATAGACCCAACTGGTGGGTAGCCGGGTGAACCCGACTGCCAGGAGCTTAGCATCGCCTTCTCACTGCCTGCACCTTCAGACAAATGACGTGTGTGGCGCCGCGAGACTCGGGGTCCGGATGGTCGTCTACGACACTCCACCAGAGACCATCCCGCCCCTTTCAGATCTCCCCTGCGGGGATCATCCCGCCGCTTCGTGCGGTATTAGTTTGCACGGCGACGAGGTCCCCAGTCATCGCTGTTTTCCTTCTCGGCTATTCTCCGCCATGCGTGCTGAAACGCGCCATTACGATTCAGTATAAATTTGTGAAGGGAACAGTGTATTATGTTTGTGTACGTCGTGATTGAGTGCTAGATTTGCTGGTGTTTTTGGGGTTTTGGGTTGTCCTGTACTGTGGAGGAAAATGAAGATATCAGAATGTATCTGAAACAAAAGCTATTGCGTTCGTATACATTTGAAGAGAAGCTTTTGACTGATTGAAATTTTTTGCTTTTCATCGTGAAATGGAAGAATTTTTCTGAGTGTTTATTTGCTAACATGGATACAGATATGTTTGAATAAATGGGATTTAAAAACATGAACTTATTGTTTTTTAAAAGAACACGACATTTAAGACAAATATCCATTAAAATTGGTAAAATATTTGAAATAAATGTTAAGAAAATTTTCCGTGCAGCTGAATTAATATGCTCAATTAATATGCACATAATATCTCCAACAGCAGCCGTAGAAAGGAGTTTTGTGCTTTACAAATAATAATAATAATAATAATAATAATAATAATAATAATAATAATAAGAATAACATAATAATAATAACATAATAATAATAACAATAATAGAAAGAGTAGCACAAGATTGTCACAATTGTGTATCCACTCACGGGAAAATCATACAAGTGCCGCATTTTAAGTACCTGTGATCATCCAGCCATCAGAGATCAACCTAAGAGACAAAGATGAAAGAATAAGAAAAATACAAAATGCATGCAAACTCGCATGGAACTCTTACAACAAAAGTCCATATCCATTAATGCAAAATTGAGACACTACAACAATGGCGTACTTCCCGAGGAACTATATGCAGTTGAAACTACACAAATAAGAGGGCAAACGAATATCAAGAAAATAGATACACAAGGAAGGAAGATCAGGGCGGAGAGGGAAAAGGGGAGAGCTTGACTCTCAAATCGTGGGCGTCTGAGTCTCAAATCGTGGGCGGTGAATTCGGCTCGCAATTGTTTGGAATATATTTATAATCCGTGGAATGATGGAATGGCCACGACTAGTCGTCGAGCAGTAGCAGTCGCAACTGCTCCGTCGACTGTAAACCCACTTCGAATTGTTTGCGCACTTTCTCGTATACGTACGTATATACGGGGTAATATACTTAGTCTAGAGAAAGAAATGTAATGCTGCGCGAAAAAACGGCGAATTTTCGCCAGAAAAAAATTCATTTCCGGGCCCTGATAACGAGAATGTGGATAAATCCATTAAATTGGTGTCTATGCTATACTATATCGAGTGCTATTTTTCTTTGTAAAATTGTTTTATTAGTATCATCTCTGTAATATATCATAATTTTTCTCCGTTACACAGTCTTGCCTGAGGATGGAGAAAAATGAGTTCCCCGAAACGTCGCGCCGAAAAATCCTAAGAAACTCTTTGTTGATGGTATATAAATTAAAAATGGTTGTTTTGTATAAAGTTTTCTCTCAAACCTTGTACCCAAATTCGTTGAATCATATCTCACCTCTTTATGCTGATGATGTGATCTTAATCCATTCACATATCCGTTATGATATGTTATGAAGCGAAATACAAAATGTCCGTAGTGAAATTGAAGTTTGGACTAAAATGTGAAATTTAAATGTCAATATCGTTAAAAGTAATTCCAAACAAATGATGTTCTTGTTTTGCCTACCGGCGCTATTCTCCGGATCCTCAACTTTGTTCACTCCCCTTTATTCAATAACCACCTTGCCTTTTTTCCAAGGAAACAATCAAAATATTCTTAACTGCCATGGACTCCATACACAATTTCTTTGATTAAGAAAGCAGAACAAGTTGCCGTTCTTCGACCTCTTGTACATCGTTCCCCTGTTTTTAACTCCAAAATACGTTTATCGAAGCCTCTGATTAGACCTATTATCATATATGGCTCCAGTGTGGGGAGGAGCATCACAAACACCACTACCTTTTTTTTTAATTTACTGCTCGTTCGACTTCGCTTTTGTGTTTCGAGGACTTTAAACTGCAGTATAATACAGAGCTTTTCGGATACATCTTTCTACATTCAGGATAATTCTAATACATCCTTAAGTCCAGATTCAAGTCAAAAGTCAAAAAGTCTTTATTTTGTCATCAACATATAACATACATTACATTTAAACATTGTTGGCAAAATAATTAGGGATCACTTAGAAAAAAAAAACTGTGTGGGATTCCATCACCTTTGTATCCAAAACAAAATTGTTAGCAGTTAGACACAGCTTACTCACACGAATTAACATGCAATAATAACACAACAAAATTTTCAAACATAATACTTCTGTGCACTGACAATATATAAACAATCATACAGATCTTAACGTAAACCAGAATACTAACGAACTTGATATCAGAAAGAAAGTATAACATTACTGTTCAAGGGTAATCAAATAACATTTTGTAGATTATACAAGTTTTTTCAAGTACAAAACAATAATGTTTGGTTTGCTTCTCTGAGTTTTAGATTTTAACTAGTTTAGAACTAAGGAAGTAAGTAAGTGAGGTGGGGTGAGAGTCTTGATTTAATGCATGGTGTGTTGTTGTTGTTACTACTTCTCTCCCTTCTCCCTAGAGGAGGGAGAATTTGATAAGTTATTGGTGAAATTGTTGGCGAGATGTTTTATTGTCTCCTTGAATTCTGATAAAACTAATTCTCTTCAGATTTGTTGATTGGGGATGAACCATGGTGGAGAATATTTATTTTGGAGCACATTTACATGGGGTTTCTAGGCAAGTCTTTTGTCAAAGAGTATCCGTAGATAATTTGGGAAGTTGACCATGGAACTTTAGTTTCTTAGATTATTATTTCTTGGGGATTTTTGGGGTGTCGGAGAGTAAATATTTTGGATTTGCTCTTGCGTGCTCCAAATTTGAGTCCATTCCACATACTACACTGTTTTGGATATTATCTTTTGTTACTAGTTTATCAGAGTTTCTTATGTACATTAGTACATGCTCAGCATATAGTGCTATGTTTACGTCTCCTTCCGATGGAATATCGTAGCAGAAAAAATTAAATAATGTGGGCGAAAGAGCTTATCTTTGAGGTACACCTGCTTTGGTGGGGTATCTTCTTGATGTGTTGTTGATTTTAACCCTGAATTCTGAGTTGGAGATGAAACTTGTTACGGCCTTAATGAGTTAATCTGGAGTTCCCAGTTCATGAATTTTATACACACATCTTTGTGCCATACTTTGTCGTATGCATGGCTCATGTGTAGGAATGACGTAGTTGAGCCCTCTTTTTAATGGAATCTATGAGCTGTGTCCTCTTTTAATCGTAGAAATTAGTGAGGGATGGGATGCTTTTGTTTACAATTATTATTATCATGATAATAAAGCCATTATTATTATTACTATTATTATTACTATTATTACTATTATTATTATTATTATTATTATTATTATTATTATTAAAACTTACAGTTCCAGAAAATCGATTTCTTAGATTAGCTGCAGGTACGCCATGGTATGTCCACAACTCCCAATTCATACTGACTTTCACATAAATACTGTAAGTGAGAATATTATTCACATAACGCTTAATCTATCCTCATTCTTCCCCCTGGATCCCAATTTTCAACTTGCGACGAGATCTTCCATTACCTACAAGTCTTTCCCGGATGCCCGTCACATGTCACCTTTTAAAAGTTTCAGATTCTTAGCAATAAAATAGTTCTAAACGATCTATGAAAGCAGTTACCACAAACCAGTTTAATTCAGTGCACTGTGGAAAACTTCCCAAGGGTTACTTCCGAACAAAATTCAAACTAAGCTGTAATCTGGCCAGTACATTGAAGTTTATAAATAATTTGATAATTAATACTGAATATTTTGTTAGCTTGTAAGTCAGTCGTTCCCTTACGACACTTTTCCTGAAATTACTATCTTAATTGAGATGAAATGAAATCGGACCATGGCTGCTTCCGGGCACGTATCCTCTGGCTATGCTGGCGAATTCAGAATTTCATTTCACGGAGCTCTGCTCTCCCAGTGTCTTCCTGAAGCATATTTTGCCTTTGCATTCGTGCTCGACCGTGTTTCATATATGCACTGCTGTCTGTCTCATTCATATCACGCTTTTCTCCCGTTCCAGTCGCCTTCCGTTGTTCAGTTTCATTATCCTAGTATCAGCTTACATTACCCTCCTCTCAGAGAATAGGGGTCGTGTTAGTGTCCTTCCTTCAGTGGCGTATACTGCTTTCATGCTCTGGGCTACCGCTGACCTTAGAAATAAACTTTGACTACGTAACCATACACAATCTTCGATTATGTTGATTGTCTAATTTGTACTACTTTTATTATATATATATATATATATATATATATATATATATATATATATATATATATATATATATACATTTCATTTTTACAATTTCTCGTTATACGAACGACGATTTTGAGTCCATTTTTAGTTCTCTAATAAACGCCATTTAATACACTCATTGTCAATACACTCATCGTTTGGGTCGTGCTTGAAAGCGCACATCTCATATACTCTGTCCATTTACTGCCTACTGCCTCCGAACTGCTCAGAGCGTGTCAAGAAACCGCTCAGGAAAGCGTCAACCTGAGCCCTTAGCTGGCCTTTTTTTTACCAGCAGGAGGGGGAAGTGAGTCATGCAACGAATGCACGCTGTGTGGATGCCGCTGAGTACCACCGGTTTCTTCGGCGTTGCCGCCTCTAAAGAGGACTGATGCGCCAACTAGCAAGCGATTTAATACACATCTCCACAGAACAGATTAAATGGAATTTGGAAAAATGTATGTCACTGAAAAAAAATGTGACCAATAGTTATTTTTAATATAATATATCTTGTCAGATTTTTGTTCTCGTAATTTCCTCGGGCTACCGCCGGTAGCGTCGGTAACCCACAGTAAACGCCACTGCCTTCCTTGCCCCGAAAGTGCAATACCATGATGGATTCAACCGCCGCAACAACACACATGACACACCAGTTGCTTTCAGCGATACTAATGTTTTTGTCACCCGCCATTTGTGTTCTCATTTTAACGGCTGGCTTTAATACTCTCATTCCGCCACATTCTTCCAACAGCGTATTCATCAATTTGCTACAACAGTTCTCGAAAATATTAGTATTATTGCTAGCATATCCGCTTTCTCAATATGAATTTACTTCCTCCACCTCCTCTTTAATTTCAGTCTCCTTCGCTTGTTCTGCTGGCTGGGCGTTATTATTTATGTTTATCCTGGTACTAGTCGTGTCTCAAATGACCTGCTATCTCCTGCAGCTTACCGGCTTCGTTTATCCATTGCCACTTCTTCCTACACTGCTGTGTTATACCCAAACTACAGTGGCTTTGTTACTATGAACCCTACTCCATCTCAGGAGCATATTATTTTTGTCTGTGTTGCATTTATTGTTTAGTTAAGTTGACAAAGGCCTACAGCTTCAAAATTAGGATGTTTTTTTTAAAGTAAAAGCAAATAATGAAACATATTTAACTAGCTCTTTTTTAACGTAAGTATATTTTTTATTTGATGTAGATCAGTTTTTTATTTATACGTGTACATTACAAATAAAATACTAAAATACAATAATAATAATAATAATAATAATAATAATAATAATAATAATAGTGATGTATTTCGCAGGTATTAATGCGAACTTGAAAATCTCTTCCTTAAAATTTACAATATTTTATAAATAGTGAGAAAGGAGAAAAATGAATGTCAGAAAAGACAAACCTATAAAATCTTTAACGCTTAACACACAATAAAACATACAGTAGTATATAGTCATCAGTATTAATGTGTGCATTAAAATAAAAGCAAATGAATAATTAGCAATAGAAACTCTGTAGGTCTAATGAATAATTAACAATATGCTACGCTAACCGTAAAATACAAATTCCGAAGCATTAATGAATGTCACACTTCAAGGAAAAACGAATTAGTAACAACTTAAAAATAATCTTAAGAGTACAAACATATAGAGTTGAGAAAATGTGTACCGACACATCACAATTCGCGAAAGGAATGCGATTTTCCGTGGACGTGTATTTTGTCTCATTCTCCTGAATGTTTTGTGGTATGTGCAGGATTGTGCTGACTTCCCAGGATCCCTCAAGAGTGAGGTTTTGTTTGTGGACCGATGAGTACTCCATTGAGGGTATTAAAGAAATCAATATTTTGCGTTAAAGGCCTCATTATTAAAATTCATATTGCTTATTTCGAAGTGTTGCGTCAAACACGTTGAGAGCTCAATTGTTCTTGATAAGAGTCTGGGAAGATTAAACTGTGATTGCTTTTCATTACCACTTCCACTTTCTACCTACTCCGTTATCCCTTGCTATCGCCTTAACTACCGTCTGAACGCCGGGACTTTCCACTGAAGGAATTTCGTGACAATTAATACACAATGAGACAAAATCGGGCAGAATTCGTGTAACTAGTGATGTTACAACTAGCAACATATTATGATATCTTTTTGAATAAGTATGTTCGCATGAAAATGGCTTACTTTTATCAAGAGAGGCTCTTCTCTCTTCGTCAGATGAATTAATATATGGCTTAAATACATTTCCCTAAAACTAAATGTAAACATTTAACTTTGCCAGTAAAATTATTTATTTTTCTTTACATATGCCAATAGTTCGGTTTTGTCAAAGCTTAATCTAAAAGTGTAAATAATTTTCAACTAGATTTTGTGGTGTTTGGAACAACGAGTCGCTTTTAAAGCCTTATTCACGAACAACAATTATACGAACTTCGAACCGTGTGTGCTTTGTAAGAGCATTGACTCTTTTAACCCCCTTTGTCATGCTTCCTAGATCCGAGCCTACAATGAATAACGAATACATACCTTAAACTGTAATGAAACTGTCGCTCATACGGACTCTGACTCGTACGTTATCTTCCCGAAGTTCATGAAGTTCATGATGATTGGATGACAATGTCCCCTCTCCGTCCAATTCGTGACATTGAAATACCACTCTGTTTAAATCAGGACCGGTAGCAGTAGCTCAGTGAATCTACTGATGCCACTGCAGCGCCTCTGACCGGGATGTCCTAGGTTCGAGTCCTGACGGCGGCAGGATTTTCGACACTAGCTTTTCAGCTCGGTCGAATTCAGTCGCTGTCTGGAGGAGAATTCTTGCGGCCGGCTGCTCTGATAGGCAGTTTTCCGTGGTTTCTCCGATCAACACCAGGCGAATGCCGGAGCAGTACCCTAACAAGCGGGCCACGGAACGCGCGCGATCTTTCCTTCCTCTTCCTTGTCCTATCCTCATCCCTTACACACATACACACACATACTTGTGTAACGTATTGTAGGGCTACACAGAGCGACCGGCGGGGCGTCACAAGGTCGCTGCGTCAAGGGATTAGACGCCAGGGGCCAGGCAGGATGTGAGAAAAATGAGGCAACTGGCAGAAGCGGAGACACGCCGAGGTATTTTGAGAATTCTGAGAGCTAGGGAAAGGGATGCCCAAAATACGGGACAGAGCATTTTTGCCGCGGGCCATGTGCAAAACCCAGTGACGTTTCAGGTCACGTGGATGGGAGCTATATGAGAGCGAACGCAGAGCGCGGGGGCGGGGTTTGTGGAGCTGAGTGGAACCCTCGTGCGAACGCCCAAAACTTGCGTCCAGGGCAGTGCGGAGCCGAGCTAGGCTCGTACGGCAACCCATTTGTTGGGACGCCGTTGTGGACTATATTTCCACGGGTGATCGAGGTCGCCGGAGCTGTATGCTGTGTGCATAAGGCTCGCTGAGGAGTGGCGCGGGCCACGAGTCAGACATTGCATTTTTAAAGATCGTTCCTGCGATCAGGGGAGTAAACTTCTACCAGAGCTAAGAGTAACTTTAATTATTTACTGTACATATTGTGAATAAACCTGTACATATTTATCATTGAAGCTCGTGTCTGTGATTACTGTGTATTCCCACGACGTCACATTTGCACTTACATGCACTACACTACCACATATTCCTGGAGACCGGTCGGGAGCTTAGAGCTTGTCCCGACTGGAGCGGTGGCCCTGGAGTCCTGGTTGGGGGAAACCCCATTAGCAGACGGTAGGTCGGCGCCGGATCTCGCCATCCAGCGGGGGCAGATCACTACCATCTCCCGAGAAAAGGCATGCACTACACGTATGGGACTAATGACCAGAGCAGTTGACGCGTCGGGAAACACGAGAAAATCAATCAATCAATTAAAATCGGAAGTTTTTTTGTACGATACACCAGTATTTCGGCCGACTGTGCGCGGACGCAGGCCCTGGTGGGCGTTGTTCATTGGGTTGTCGAGCGTAGCCTCAGGGCTTGGGTTTCCATTTCGCCACACGCGCCCACTTTTCCTCCCCGTGCCTCGAGGTTCTGCCGCCGCCTGCAGCCACTCCCGTCGTCGTCTTTCTCCTGACGCGCAGCCGATATTGTTTCCCTCAAGGACCGGCGGGCGCGTTCTCATGAATTCGAACCTCACGCTTTTGTGCACTGTCCACGATATTTCCTTGCATCAGCTGTGGGCACCTTCACTGACGTCCGTTCCAAACCCGACAGACCGTTCAGTGCTTTTGTGTTTTGCGACTGAAGGGAATATCAAAGAAAACAAGATTTATCCACGTTTTCGTTACCACGACTGGTCAAAATGATTTTTCAGTCGATAAATCGCCGTTTTCCGACACATTTCGTACGAAGGATGGCGAGAAAGTAAAAGTAGCCGGCCCGGTGGCCGAGATCGCTAAGGCAGTAGTGTCGTAGTGATCTCGGGCGGAAGGGTCGCGGGTTCGAATCCCGCCTCGGGCATGGATGTTTGTGTGTGTCTGTGTTATCCATAAGTGTTCTTCCTACAGTTTCCCCTACAGTTGAATCTACAGTAATAGTGGTCGCTAATGACCTTAGATGTTGATGCGACCTTAAATAACGAAAAAAAAAAAAAAAAAAAAGTAAAAGTGGGTTCGTTGGGCTGGGATCCACAGCTCCAAATTGTAGGGGATTTATTGTGCAGCTTGCCAATCAATATTACTATGGTTTTGTTTGGAAATATATGATTATTAATATTATTTTTCTTATTTTATTTTAAAAGATATGGTTTATTAGAAAAACTATAAAAATCACATTGTAGTTTTTTATCCTTACCCTAAGCTTCAGCTATATCTTGCCCAGGAAATTCCTTGTAAACTGAAAGCTTAGCATTCAAATGAAGATAGTCACGGTGTGCAATTGTAGTACAACCACAGAAAATATTAATGGAAGGACTGTTTTTATTATATGATTTATTTATTCCTTCGATTGAACACGGCATACCGTTATACCAAATCGCCATACAGTAATGTCATTCACCTATTTTTTGGATGAACAATCTGCAATTGTGCTACGTGGAAAAACTAAGAGCTTTTGTTTTTAATTTCTTCTTTTCCTTCTTGTGCAACATTTTCATTTAGCGTTTTGTCATTCTATTACAACATTTTGATCGTTAATATTAATTGTAATGACTTAAATGACTTACGGAGCATTGAAAAGAGCAACGAGCGAGATAAGCTTAAACACTTGAATGTATGTTTCAAAATAAGGATGAGAGTTACCAGTACCCGTATTCTCAAGCGTAATGTTTCATTGCCTCTCTACAAAGTGTTTTCAGTGTTAATACTATTCAGCGCGCCAGGAAAGACTTTCCACAGTGGCATCTTGGTGCTTGCAACAAAAATTATGCTAGGAGCAGCGTCTAACAAAAGGAAACGTAAATACTGCTCTCACCAAAATCATAACAGATGCTGAAAATTTTGTGCCCTTCATTTGCTTTCCAGCCATCATAAATGCAATTTTTAATAGGCGGCCCAGTAAGGAAAGACTTTCTGACTCACTATATTTCATGTCGTCGCTGTCTTATTGTCGCATCAAAAAGTTCAGCAATGTGAAAATGTACAGGAATGGGATCACATTCGGTGTGGGGAAATATTAAGTGCCTTAATCTTGTAGCAAAAGTTATATTAATTTTCAAAGAATTTGTGTATATTCAGCATAATGAAACTAGAGCACAGGAATTTTGATAGTTCGAGAATATTGGTTTATCGGCAATTTGTCTTTAATTATTTTATTAAGAATGGCAGAGGCGTTGTCTTACCAACAATATTGTTCATTGAAATAGCAGCTATCGATTATAATCTTTAGTTATCTGATACAAAAACGTATACAAATATTAAAACATTTAGTTATGGACTAATAGATTACTACTGATAGAGGACTGATTGAGAGTTTTTATTAATAGACTACAATTTTCAAAAAATTAGAGAAATTACCGTTATAACAAATGAAAGAGAGAGAGAAAAAAGAAAACTAGAGGTGCTGCAACAGCCCAATACTTTCAGGCATTGTCGGAAATACAGTTAACGCTCGTTAGCACGAACTCGCTTAACACGAATTTCGCCGTAACACGAACAAAACTTCGGTCCCGGCAAGGGATTATGGTAATATGAAGAATTATAATACTCAGATAGCATGAATTTTTGTAATACTAACGCCGATTGTTTTGCTCCCTTGAAATTCGTATTAATGAGAGTTTACTGTAGTTACATAATATTGAATTATATAATTGCTTTTATTATGTCAGAAATTTCATTTTGAACATTTACAAATAAAACAAGCGTAATAAATTTTACTGTTTCATTATTTGAAACACATTTTACAGAAAAGAAAGGATAATATTTCGTACAAAGTGGATTACATCAATGTAAGCTAACAATTTTTAAATAAAATAATCAGGTGATCAAAATTTCCTAAATAAAATAAATGTATTTGTTAGTTCTAAGTTAAATATTGTAGCGTCACATTAGTGGCCCTGCGTGGGAGGAGAAAACGGAAAGCTCGCATACATGAGAGCTGAATAGCCTGGTGCCACGGCGTTGGTGTACGGATATATTTAGACCAGGTGAACGCCGGCGTTGCTTGGACTGTCACGTGGTAGTACGTAAAACTCCCTCCCACGCTCAACGGCGGTCACGTGACGGCAAGACGGCAGGTATAAAATGGGAGCGAACTCGCTCTCGCCGGGGGTTTTGTATATGGATACCTCGTGCTTTGCGCAAAATTTACGCCCAGGCTGGAGCGTGTTCGTGCGTTGCACGGGCAACAATAGTCATAGGAGTGGCACGGTAGGAGCGCGTACTCGAAGCGTGGCCTCACTAGAGTATATGGTGTATCCACAGGCGGGCGGTTGGGAAATACCAGAAAGTATGTATTTACGAAGCAGTTAAAGTTATTATTGTACCTTGTTTGTAAATAAAACTTGTCCATACTTTTAAATCTCTCTGTGCTTCTATCCCTGACGCCACAATGTACTACCTTCCTTAGATGAAATTCTTACAAAAGAATATAGATTTAAATAATACGGTTATCAGGACCGGCCAAAGTGAGAAGCATTCGAATATAATTTGAAACCGCTTTATTGCCATTTTGCGAACTTACTGCGCGTTAAATCGCGGGAAATTCAAATTTACCATTTCGATTTTTTTCTTTCAATTTTCAAAAATACAGTGTGTCCGCCGAAAGTAGAACCTGCACCACATTCTTTACCGTTGTTTGCTACGGATGTGAAACAAATTTGGAGCTGTTTCTGAGAAAGTAATTGTTTAAAATTTAAAAATTGCCTGTTTCACGCAAAATTACGCAAACGATCTCGTATTTTCGAAAAATTAAGTATGACATTATTTCAAGAACTGTTTCTGATTAACACACTCTCACTTCTTGGAGTGAAATTCAACTCGATGGATAAGTGAATTTTCACTAATCCTTCGAGCCAGATTTGATCCTAGCGAATCGAGTGGAATCCACTCGGTTTTTAAAGTAAAATAATTAATTTTACGTTAAACTGACCGCTCCCTCGATTCGAGTGACTTAGACGATCACTCTTAGAGAGAGGATTTGTACTCAATATCGAGTATTCCCGTTATCTAGTTAGAGCTTCTGACGTCTAATGTAAATTGATTTTTGGTATCAAGGTCCCACAAGACACGGATTCTGGCTACACTACGTGTTAGAGGAAGTAATTTTCTATATCGAGAAACGAGATTTATCGACATTTACGTAATCAGGGTCCAGCAATAAGTGGTTTTCTATCGAAAATTAGCTGTTATTTTCCGGTGCCTTACAAAACTTTCTTTATGCAGTAATATTATTATATATTACCGTAATATTACAGTAAATGCTGTAATATTACTGTAATATTAAATAATTTATCACTCCCCCTTTCTTCTTTCTTTCATTTATTGCATTCACTTTGATTATAATACGAAATATGCACCTCGTAATGAGATAAAGATGAGATAAACGCAGAAAAGTTTCGGTTAGCCTACAGGTGTTTAACTGACAACCAGATAGATGTACAATTTAAAATTTCATTGAATACTCTAATGCAGTTTCTGACACTGCAGTGACACTAATTGGAAAGGTAATATACCTGTGCTCTATTTTAGTCGGATATTGGTACGTAGAGACAGTAATGCAGTGAAATTGCTGGCACGTTTTATACACAGCAAAGGAATTCTTGTAATATTGATTGTGATAGAATGCAGCTCACCAAATCAAGTTTGTACTGTAACTCGGCTATGTACTACTGTGAATAGGAATTACCCCGCCAGTTCTGCATCAAAGAGATTTAAGACGAATTATGTATAAGTACGCACGTTATGGAATATTTACTGAATCACACGCACGTGCAACCTGTAACACACATGACCTGCGATATATTACCAACGCACGTAACTGAGAAACGACGCGCCCAGTGCTGGAGCTAGACATTTTTGGGCCTGGGGCTATGCTGAAATGCAGCCCCCAAATTAAAAATGTGTTAGTTGTGTCAAGAAACTACATAAACAAAATGTTTTGGGGGGTATCTTTTAAATAATATTTCTAAGTGAAAGTATGTAGTGTAATAATATCTCCCTCTCTCCGCCCTCCTTTGATACCGCGACGCCTCACGTCGCGGCGCCAATGTAACAATATACTACTTCTAATCAAACACGATGGCCCACGCTAGTGCGCCACTGTAATATTCTCTTACAAAACCTCACGACGATTGCAATATTTTCCTCGTCACGCGCACTATCTTGCCCTGCCCTAGCCCTGAATTATAATTGGGTGCCACATTAGCGATTGCCCGTACCTCTGCTAGCTCGTACTATTGTTTATTTCTTACCGTGTCGTAGTCCGCGCGCTCACTCCATACGGAGTTGAAGGAAGGGTCCGTTTCGTTCGTGCCTGGGTCAACATTCATACCAATACAGAATGAAAAGACATGGAATCACGGCAATTATGAGCCATTGGGATGCTCATGCATTTAATTTAGGATTTTTTTTTCGCTGATATCCCTTTCATTTACACAATCTGCCCCTCCGACTTACGAAACATAACAATACGAATATATAAACACACAGGAAGAAAAAAAAATAAACATACACACTGAAATTACAATACAAAGAAAAATCTCATCCATCCATCAGAATGCGCATTCTGTCGTGACCTTCCTTATTATCCTTAGCCTAATAGCATAACTTGGTCTTCGACAGAACTTCTTTTCTTTCTTTTGAATGGAGCGTAAACAAACCAAAAAAAACAACAAACAATACAGTTATTGCACAATTCGTGCCACTTCCCTTTTTTGCAGCGATGTCATTTTCCGTCAGCGCCCGTCGCTGGTAGTTGTCACGTGCATTATTCACGCACGCAGTTCCCCGTTCAGCTGCCACCAGATCCTCGATGCACTCCTCCGTTTAAAGTGTGCCAATGCATCCACAAGTATTGTTGTTGTTGTTTTGTTTTTTTTGTTTTTTTGTTTTTTTTTGTTTTTTTTTGTTGTTTTTTTTTGTTTTTTTTGTCTTAATCGCGTCTTCCCTGAATGTTATTTCTATATCTCGCGATATATATATCTTTCGCGACGCTCCTATTTCCTGACACCTAATTTGCGTAAATATTGTCTATGCGGATTTTTTTTCGTGAATTTCTAAATGAATTTTAATATTTTTTCGATACACTCAGTCTCAACAATTGTTTTTATTGTGAAGAGTTCTTAACGACCATAAATTAAGATTTGAAAAGCAGGTTAACGGGGCTTGGTCAGAAAAATGTACACTAGTTGTTTGCCAACGTTTCGGAAACTTTTATTTCCATCCTCAGGGCTAATATAAAAGAAAATGAAAACAACACTGTTCATGAATAATGTTACCAAAAAACACACGTATGAGAAACAATTTTTAGCTAAGTTACAAAATATTTGCAAATTTCCTTTATATCTATAACATAAACATGACATACCTTACAACACCAAGAACAACTCAACCCATTCACTGCACCATCCTCCATCTCCGGCACCTCACATGCAATGAGGGACACAACATCACCCTCACCACACCAACACACAGCATGACTGATACTGGCACGATGTTGGGTGGTGAGACGAGAATAAATATCATGCCTGAGTGAGGTACATGCCAGCTTCCGGTGCGAGTTTACAATTAATTTAAATTAGAAAGTGTGCTATTTTATACTTCAAAAAATTTTCTATATTAAAGTGATATATAAATTACAGATTGTTATTTCTACTTTCTTGTAAGATAATTATCACATTATTATTATTATTATTATTATTATTATTATTATTATTATTATTATTATTATTATTATTATTATTATTATTATTATTATTATTATTATTATTATTATTATTATTACTTTACATTGTGAACAACACCACAACAAAGGAACCGGATATGAATATACATAATACAACCTTAAAAACTAAAAACAGTACAGGCATGTAGATATGAAACAGGCTAACACTAATTCCACAAAAGACATTAATTAATTGATTGTATATATAGCTTTTTTTATATATATAAGTGCACCAATTTACAATTAACAGATTAATCAGATTATTGTGTAAACTAAAAACTTAATCTTAGTATTATATGACCATGTGAACAGTTTCAATAATATAAATTATATAGATGTGAAAATTATAATAAAAACACAAAATCACAATTTTTTAAAGTATTATGTGTAAGAATTATTACAGCAAAACAAAATTAATATGAAATCATTAAACAAATGAGTTACAAAATCACCTTAATCTAATAATGTTTACAATTACATTGATACATACATTATTATACCTACTTTTAACATGGGAGTTGTCAATAATACTACTAATAATAATAATAATATGGCATAAGGCCAATTTAAATTATTGTCTATTAACCTTAACATATGTTGTGAGGTAAGACAAAAACAGAAGAAAATTTTCAGACTGGGAAATATCCAAAAAAATCATAATTTATGTTTCTTTTTACAAACATAAGCATCGGTATGAGCAGAAAGGCCCATTCAAGGTTAAACTATAAAGGCAAAATGACAATGGAAGGTTATTGATGACAGACTGGTATTGGAACAAAAAAAAATATGTAATAATAATAATGTCCACTAAGTTATTTGGAATTGGATTTATGGGAATTATCATGTTTGTTAATGAGATTGACATAGATTTTACTGAAACCCTCTGTATCTGTTTTTTTTTTTTTGTTAACGGTATTGTGTTTGTTGATGTGTATCATTTCCTTAATGGATCTTTTTTTGTAATTATTTTCTTTGTCCGAAATCTGAGTTTCATGAAATTTAAATGAATGGCCAGTGGATTTTGTATGTTGAGCAAGTGCACAAGAGGGGGAGTCTTTCTTCAGATCATACTTATGCTGGTACAACCTTTTTTTAAGGTATTGTCCAGTCTGTCCAATATATACTCTATCGCAAC